>OX030952.1:1340000-1722833 GCA_943735915.1 Pherbina coryleti
GCTTTTTGTTTTAGCAAAACTACCGCAATGAATATTTAAACTGCTCAAAATGCTGTGATTTAATGAAAAAATTCTTCAAAATGCAGCACTGTGCTCTTTAAATGCCATTAAAATTCATTGCATAACCAAACCAAATTTTAAAGTACGCCGCAGGTGGTCTTCATTTGCAATTTAATTTTTGTCATTTTTCAAATTAAGTCATAAATAAAAAAAATTGATAATGATCGCTATAACGCTGCGGAATTAGATTGAGTGAATTTTTGTTGGTTTTTTAATGGGAAATCGAGCAAATTTATACAAGAAACAAAAAAAACAAAAAACAACAAAACACAAAATAAATGAAGGTGTGAAATACCAGAGTTGTTGCCAATGACATCACTCGATCAATAAATAAATGAGTGCTGATCACAGCCACGATCCATTGATATGAAGCGTTTGAGCAATTGCTGCGTATAGCACTTAGTAGATGTCAGCTTTTTTTCTATAGAATTAATTCTATGGAGTTACTAGCTTAGCAATAATTCAGTGTGCAGTTGAAAACTGGGAAATTTTAACACGATCTCGTGTAATTCAACAGAATTGATGATCTAGATTAAAAATGTAACAACAATGTGTGAGTTATTTCTTAACGATCTGATGTTTGTGGTTAATTTGAACTAATTGCTTATTTCTATGTTTTCTTTAAATTGCTGGGAATTTAATTATTACAGAACAAATAAGTGTAATTTCCATGAAAATATAAATTAAATTAAAAAACCGCAGCAGCTAACATTATAAAATGTTTCCACCAACACGATAAAATTGCTTAGAACGATTGTTTTTTTTTCAATTTTTTTTTTTATATTTTTTTTTTCTTCAACACATTGTCATTGTGTTGTGAGCTCTAATATATTCAACAGATGACTTTATTTATGTTTTAATAAAAGTATAACTTTGCTACAATTAAAAAGAAAATGTTTCTAATGTGCCGCTGGCTGCCACAAAGTAAATTTATTGTGTCCAAATGATAACCGACCTAAAAGTGACTAAGTTGCTTTGTTGAACTTTAGCCTGTAGTGTTCTGTTGTTCTGCTGTTGTTGTTGCTGTTACAAAAGTGTCAACGGACATAGTTTTTTTGTAGTTTTCTGTTACACAAAACAAACATTTCAATTTTAATTAAGCATGATAAATGGTTTCAACATCGTCCAATAAATCTTCTAATTTTGTTCAAGATACCACTATTGTTCAATTTTTTAGATCTTATTTAATTTTCAATTTGAAACAAAGATTTCAGATAAGCTGTGAATAAAATTGATTTGAAATTAATGCAAGAATGTGGTGTTATTTTTCTGTTAGTTGTTGTTTGGAAAGCATGAGTATGTGATTAAGTTGCCGAGGCGGTGAAAATTTGTTCGGAGAAGAAGTGAAAATATTACGAAAATAAGAATTTAAAAAAATCGAGATCAAGATGCATGGAGTGGTTCAACATCAGAAGGGAAGGGACATTTTAGTTTTACACTCTTGGACACTTAATTGTATGGCTTTGTTGTGTGTATGTAAAATTCATAAGTCTTAATTAAATATTCATTGTGAGGCTTGCAAATTATGAATAAAAGCTCAGTAATTTTAATTCAAAAACTACCTACAAATCATAATATTTAAATAAAAACCTTCTGTTTTATTTTATGTCTTATCTTAAACAACAAAGAACTTTGTATTAAACATTATAAACGGGTGGAAATGATAAGTGCACTTTGCATAGCCACAACTGCAAGTTTTACGCATTAAATATTAATTAATTTAAATCTTTTTTTAATGTTTGCATCATCTACAAAGCATAGCATATTCATAATTCAAATATATTTGTGTCTGTCCCTTCTGAATCAAGCAACAACAAACGTCCTTGTGTCTGTCCAGCACATCTGCATATGAACGACCTTGTCGCATAGCGCAGCTGTATCTTATCATAGCAGTATAAACTTAACCGGCCACTTAATTCTGAGCTGTACCCACTTTAAAAAAAAAAACAACACAAATTCTAATAAACTTCAGTGTGGCCCATGTGGCAGAATGTAGCTTATCTAGCAAATAACAACAAGAACTAGCAGCAGAACAACAATATTGCACAATCTAGCTAATAAATGAATGTATTGCAAAGTTAATGAAGTTGAAGAAGAAGAAGACGCGACGATGATATCATCTCTAATTATTTTTATTACACATAACTAACGTCTTCTTATTTCTGTTTTTGTTTTTGTTGTTGTTTTTAGTATAATTATTATTATTATTTTATTTCATTACTATGATTAGTAGCTTTAATTTTATTTGTATTCTTATTATTTTTGCTTTAATAAGTTTTAATAATATGCTTAAAAATATTTAAACATACAAAACAATGAAACAAGTTTTGATTTTGTTGTCCATTTGAAAGCGAACAACCAGTTAATGTTGCACGTTGTTGCCTAATACGTTGGGTTGAGCATGTGTTGTTGCAGCTATTTCATTGTATGTTGTTGTCCCATACGAAGATAATTATTGCACATATATTCCAGCATGTGTCAGTTCAGGCTGTCAAATAGTTAATTCTAATTTAAAACTTGCAATATTATTAAAATGAATTCTTCTGGAATATGTTCTATGCAGTTGATAGATGTTTTAGGTGCTTATTTCCGACAGTGTATACGAATTGACAAGCTAAAATCAATCATTAAGTATTAATCAAAAGTTTCGCCTCTTTTATTAAAGCAATTATCATTATCATGAAAATAAGGGATATACATAGCTACATTTTCCAATGAAAGCAATAACAATTTAACATGAACGATACTACATTTTGATCTGAACTTAGAAAATATCTGTACATCTACTAGTACATTATTCGGTCTCTGAGGTTTGCCATTATGTGCAGAGGTGATTGGTGACGTCCGATTAGAAATATTAATTTCAACTGAAAAAATTTTCTATATTACCTGGGGTTCGAATCTCGGGCCTCACGACTCAAAACTTGGCATAAAATGATCCACTCACTCGGCAATGGTCATCACAAGCTACCACTCGTGTGTAATATATAATATCCGAAGTTAGTAAGGTTTTACTACCTTTATGACGTCACTTTGTGTGGGGAATAGGTGTGGTTTTCATTGAATTTCTTAAATTTTCAACCAAATAGTTAGGGTATTCACAAGGTGTGCTATCATGTCATATTATCATAATGTAATACAATTTTACACTAGTTTAAAAATATGGTTATTGCCTTCCATATAAAAAAGTACTAAAATTTTACAACTCTAAAAGCTATGTTTATTGAGTGTCGTATTCAATAACGTGCAAAATATGCTTTTTGCACAAACCGGCTATTATTTTGTCTTTTTCGCTTTCTTTTGGCATTGTGACAACAAATATTTGTTTAAATTTGTTTTTCATCAGCTGATTGAGAGTTGAAATAGCACAATAAGTTATGGGAGGTTGTTCACACTTGTTGTAAATTTTAATGTTTTCAATTTAAGACATTTGACTTTATGAGACCTTGTGAATACCCTAAGTATGTTTCATATATCAATGCTTATATGTAAAATGTCTAGTCAATATATTAACTTTTGTAGAATTTATGAAGGTTTTGATATTCTAATGACGTCACCTCCTATGAAAAGCAGGCGTTCTTTTTATTAGATTTTGGCTGAATTCAAACCAACATTTATTTGAATATCAAAGCTTATTCGCAATTTTTAAAATTAATTTTTTTTTTTTTTAATTTTTAGAAATTTTTCCAGTTTGATGACGTCACTTCCCATGGGAGTTAGTCGAGATTTTGTTCCCATTTGTCTCATTTTGAATTCATTACAATAGCTCTAAAGTTACGGCTGTAACCGTGACAACGAACATTCAGAGAGACAGAAGGACATTGGGGACATGGAAGAATATATGTACTTAAACACTTTCTACACCTTCCACGCCACTATAATTGTGGACGTTACAAACGGACTGACCAACGATATAAATATAATTCTTACGCAGTTAGTGTGGATGTATAAAAATTAAAAAAGAAATTGTATTACTTATAAAACTGTTAGTAAGAAATTTCAAGTGTCGTCTGGTAATCCAACCTTGGTTCTTTTAATGGGGATTATATATCCAGAGGCCGAAAAAATATACAGCAGTTTCTACTATGTCGGAACACAAATCGAAGAATTATTCAATTCTCTCTTGATGACATCTTTTTTAAAAAGTATTTAGCAAGAATGGATAAATAAAGTAACAGTGATAAAGATTTTTTGTCGCTTACCTAGTACGCGGTAGAGTCGAAAAATTTGTTCAACAACCCATGTGGAGAGTTGAAATGTCAAAATTTCGCTGTCGTTAATATGCCCGGATATTTAATTAGCTGCGTAATTTTGACATTTCAATAAGAGTACAGTATGACCTCGCTTAAGAGTACAGTAAATTATCGCAACACTCAAAAATTTACATTCTTCACTTAGTAAACGCAAATTTAAAAAAAAATATTGCACAATTATCGCAACTTACATTTGCGTAAACTAGCATAGCTACCTTACTTATTACTAGAACTTTTACCTTATTTCCTTTCCAGTTCTTCTTTGCTTGCAAAGTACATTCTTTATATAGGAAAAATCTATCTAGTTGCATTGAGGATGGTTGTACTGTAGTTGCTTTTTTCTCTACACAAAAATTTGGATTCTACGCTTTGTGGAATTATATGCCGTGGAATTTTCGTTTCTCCAGCATACTAAGCTTTAAACAAAAAACCATGCGCAAAGCAAACAGAAACATCAAATGCTGGTTTTATATATATTTTTAACTGGCAGTGCCCTCTTGCTTTAATCAGCAATACTCAGTACATACATATATTCTATTATATACAAGAACCAATGCAGTCGATAAATAGGTAGCAACCTTAAACAAGAACCATGCGCAAAGCAAACAGAAACATCAAATGTTGGTTTTATATTTCATGTAATTGTGTAACATTTTATAAGTTAGAGAGTTCAAACATTAATTTTTCTCCCAGTTAGGATCAAGCAGACCAACAAGTGCTTACATCAACATTGCACGATCAGTACTTTAGGCACAGCAAAGGCTCAAAGTGTGACCTAAAAACGCTATCAACCGCCGCTTGATCACTATCAACCGCCCTACTGACCTCCGAAAATGACATAATTCTACATCAAAAGATCATGTTTGTGAACTTTTTTAAGGAAACCTAAGGGATATTTTAAATGAGGGCTTTTATACCTAAATATATACACACTCAAGAGTATGTTTAGTTTATTTTTTTTTTAAGTAATATTAACCCTTAAATGCCCAGTGTATCTTTTTGGATACAAAAGAGAAAATAGGCTATTTATTTTAAAATATTGCAAAAATTAAACTGCTGGATATGTAGTTTCACTCAGAAAATTGCAAGTAGTATAAAAGAAAAAATTTTTTTTGGCATTACTTTGTTGGTTTGGGAAATATTGACCAAATATAATATAAAATATAAATATAAAAAATAAATAATATAATAAAATAGTTTTTTTTTAATTTTTACGGAATGTTTGCGTTTTGACATGAAATATCTTTTAAACTATTAACAATTTTAGAGTAAAAAAAATATTACTTGTTAGTCTAGTTATCATAAAAAGAATCGTTTTCCACGTTTTTCCTTGAACTCCTACAACCAAGCTGATTGATGATATACGTCAAAATGCCCACAGTATCTTTTTGGATATAACCATGTTTTCTTTAAGAACTTGTAAACAAAAATTTTTTCCAAAAAAATATAAACGGAGTCGTGCTCAGGGGATCACTTAGTACAACATAATTTTTTTTTAATGAAATAGGTGTTGTTGGTCATATAAGGGTTAAGGTAGATACAGCATTTTTTTATAAAGCACTGTGGAAAAAAGGTGAAAAGCGGTCACCAAGATTGCTTCTTCTAAATTTGTCTGAAACAAAAAAACGAAAAATATTATTAAACTAGATACTTAAAATTCGTACAGGTCATAGCCGATTTTGAAAATATTGTTTTTTTCACAAAATGGCAAACTTCCGAAAGTAAAGATTTTCGATCAAAAATACGTCATATTTTTGCCTATAACTAGTGAACGAAGCTACGAAACAAAAAAAAAAATCCTATTACAAGTACGAGATTATTATGAATAAAATAAGCCTGCAAAAAAATCAAAACGATCGGTTCACTGAGTTTCGAGAAATCTTGGCCACCGATTTTGAAAACATGATTTCGAGAAAACGGGTTTGAAAATAAGGGCCAGTACGGCACGCTCTCCAAGGCGGTTCACTTACTAGGCTATAACTTTGTTATTTTTTGAGATATCGACTTGAAATTTTAACCACATATTTTTGAGACTTGAAGCTTTAAGAAAATATAAAGATAATTCTTAAATATAAAATAAATAAAAATATAAAATAAAAAAAAATGAAAAACAAAAAATTCTGGGTATATAATCCCCCTTAATGCAATTGTTGGGTCCTCTGCTATGTTGGCCATCTCCAGGGACAAATCAAATATTTTCTTCACTGCACCGTGATCTTATTCAGTGAAGCCGCCATATTTTTTTGAGCAGAACTATGTCGATGTTGGCGTACAGCTCATACATTCATCACATTCGGTATTCGCCATTGACGCAGCTTGGTCCATAGAAAATTAAAACTATCGTGCTCTCGTAAGTTTTCAAAGTCTTTTCCTCAGAACTGCTTAGTGTTTGTGTTTTATGTAATAGAACGGACATGATGAGCGAATTAAAGAGTGTGTTGCCAACCTAACCCAAATTGGCAAAAGTTATTCTTCGTTGGATAACAGGTATAAAAATTTCTTAACAACCTCATAGGTGCTGTTGTCAACAGTGGAATGATTCTTAAGATACTGAATGGAGGAGTGAGGTCCTTCCCGATTTTAACTGTGCTGCTGGTGTTGCTCAGTGTCATTCCGCAAAGATGGATGAGCTTTGCAGGAATACCAAATTCAGACATGGTGGAGTATAGATGATTCCTTATTAGATTATCGAAGGCGGACTTGTATTCGATAAAAAGATGGTGTGAGTCTATTTGTTTTTCTAAGGTCTTCTCCAAGATTTGTTGTAGCGTAAATATCTGGTCTATGGTGAATTTGCCAGGTCTGAAGCCACACTAATAAGGTTCAATCAGCTGGTTTACGATGGGCTTCAGTCTTTCACATTATACGCTCGACAGGACCTAATATGCGATATTAACCCGAACTGTTTCAGTGTGACCATATGGTCACGCAAATTGACGTTCACAAAAACTGCTCGTGTATCATATATGTAATCAAATTTTTGGATTCAGCAATCCGAAAGTAATTCGAAAAAAAATAATTCCAGCACCATTCGGGTTAAGAAGTCTTATCCTACAAGTTGTTAAGTTGGCGATCCCACAATTGCCTTTCTTGTGGACTTGACAGAGCACACTAAGGTTCCAATCGTTGGGAATGCATTCTTCCGACTATGTTCTCCTTAGGAGCTCATGAATGCATTAACACCAGCATAACACTCTTATAAAAAATAGAAATAATGTACTTCAAAAATTTATTTTGTTGCAATCATTTAAAAAAATCAAGCATAACTTTGAAATCAAAACATTCTCCAAATTAACTAAACCAAGATTCAAGTAGCACCACCTTTCAAAAACAGAAAATTATCCTACCAAATTTAATCAGCAGCAACCGCTACAACATGAACAACCTCAACTAACATCGAGAACCTCGTCAAAGTTGCACAGAATTCATTCTTTAACAAGCGCAAATATTTACACAGCGCAGCATTATTTAAAAAAAAATCAAACGAAAAACTAAAATCACAACTACAACAACTATAAGAACAACAAACTATTGCTCAAGCCCAACAATCGAAAATCAATACAATGCAGTAATTGCTGCATTTACATCACCACAAACACCTGAATGTGATCTTAATGAAGTGATCGTCAGTTGGTTAGTTATAGTGTTTGGTAAGTTACAGAGGTCGTCTCTTAGCTGGCACTGCCAGTCAAGTTGCACGCTTTGCGGTGCAACAAATAGCGCACCGTTGAAAATTAATATCAGATAAGAGCCGCTCCTTTGTACCTAAACTTAGAGCAGAGTAAATTAAACAAAAAAAAAGAACCCACCAAAAAAATATGTATTCCAAAAACTATGCCGCAGCAAAGTCAACAATTTGGTTTGTGAAGCTTATTGAATGATGTGAAAAAAAACTGTAAAAAAGGTATTGTCAATTGAAATTAGCACCTGAAAGAATTTAATTTGAATTCAGTCAAAATCATAGCCACAGAACTAGAATTGATGCTGCTGCTGCTGCTGCGACTGTCGGAAAATTGTTTTGAAGGCTTTGTTAGGATGTTGGCTGTCTTAACTTGGCCTTTTGTGTTGCACTGCAACAATTGCTTAAGAGCTGCCGCGCTGTTGGCCTAAAAGTGTTAAACCTTTTTTTTTTGTGTGTTTTGTTTCCATTCTTTTGAGGCTGTGAGCCACAAATATGTTTGCTCAATTGTCGATAATGTTGTTGTTTTTTGTTAGTGTCAATTTGTGATGATTTAAAATAACTTCAAACTGATAACGAGAAAACAACATATTAAGATTTGTGAAAAAAAAAAATGCCAAGCATGTCTTGTTAGCTTTTAGCCACAAACATTTGTTGGCTCAAATGCTTAGCAGACACTTTGGTTGTCTCGAAAAAAAAGAATGCTTTCTAATGAACTTAAAAGCTTTTAACATGTTTCAAAAGGAATTAATTTGTATTTTGATATATTTGTCTATAACGAAAGATTTAAGACACAAACTTGACAGAATGCCTAGAAAATTGTTAAAAGCCAGCAGAATTTTTTAATATAGTCTATTTATATTAATCATAGCAGTGTTGCAAAAATTTTGCAATGCCATAATGTTTCCCACGCAAGGCGCATTCGTCACGGAAATAGTCGTTAACGAAAAACAAAACCATTCCCATCATCTTCAATAAATTATGTTGCAAAAATGTTAGTGTCGTAAAGTGGTATTTTATTTTTGCCTAACTACCACCCAAATGGCAAATCGACATCATATTTTCTATTATTTTTTTTGTTTTGTCTGCTTTACTATTTTAAATGCAGCTGCCAAAAATAATATCGAGAAGATAAAAAAATTCTTTAATAGAGTGCTAAAGCATCAAAAAACGGTGGCGAACGAGTCAATCAGTTGCATCAGTTTGCTTGTTCTTTTATTGTTGTTGTTGTTATTGCTAGAAGTACTTTTGTTGCCTAAGTATGCTGAATTTGGTACAAACAAGTCGTGCTGTTGTTGAGGTTCTTTTTCTTTTTGTCTGAAAATGTTTGCCAAAATGCTGCTTAAATTTAAATTATATTTCCAAATAGTTAACAACGGTAAAAAATAATGAAAAAAATGCAAAACATCCAACGCCCCAGGCAGTAGGTATGCACAAAAAAAGAGTTGCAAGTTGCAGTAAGTTCAATACACAAACACTTCAAGGCTCATGGTGAAATAAGGAACGGTAAGGTTAGATAATTTCTGGTCACTTTTAATTCACAAAGAAACTAGAAAATTTTTCACAGAAATCGCTCTTATCTTCCTTGAGTCACAAAATTGTAGCTTCCTTGTGATAAAAGTTATCAGAGTCCTAGTTCATATGTCATTAGCTGAAAATTTTTATATTTTCCTGAGATAACTTTTCATTCTCGAGTCGAATGGGTCTTGCAGTGTGCGCAGGTAAGAAACGAAATACCTAGTTTCAACAAATAAACAGTCCCAGCGTCTTGGAAACCACGTCACTGTTGACAACATCTCCTTAGAGATTGTTAAGGGCTTCGTCTACGAAGGACAACTCTTGCCTATATGTGTTACTTTGGGCTGAGTAGGCCCAACTCACACTCTATAAGTCACTAATCATGCCCGTCCTATTATATGCAGCACAAACCTGGACGTTGAGCAGTTCTGTTTTCGAGAGAAAGACCCTTCGTAAGATCTACGGTCCAATCTGCGTCAATGGCGAGTACCGAATTCGATGGAAACACGAGCTGTATGAGCTGTACGCTGACATCGACATAGTTAAGCGTATTAAAATTGAGCGGCTCCGCTGGCTAGGTCGTGTTGAGCGAATGGAAAACGACGCTCCAGCGAAAAAAATATTTGATTCGGTGCCCGGTGGTGGTCAATGTAGAAGAGGACGCCCACATCTTCGTTGGAAGGATCAGGTGTTGGATAACCTGACCACGCTAGGTGTTTCCAACTGGCGCCAGAAAGCGCAAAACAGAAATGGCTGGAGCAATTTCTTATACGAGGCCAAAACCGACCAATGGTTGTAAACGCCAGATAAGTAAGTAACTTTGGCACAAGATGAACTTTTGCACAATTTAAAACAACTGACAGTATAAAAATATTGAAAAAAAGCCATTCAAAACACCATCAAAACAACAATCATCAAACAATCATCAATCAATCATCAAACAATCATCAAGACAAAATTTAAAGATGACTTTATCAGAGAGGCCTTCCTTTATCAGAGCGGCCACCCTATCTGGTGGCTACCGTGATAAAGTGCGTTAAACAGTGTATAGATCCCTCGATTCCAATGTGATTCAAGGTTCGAATACCAGTTGTATGCAGTAAAGCGTTGATAACTGCATACTATCTTCTATCTACTATCTACCATCTACTATCTACTATCTACTATATTCTATCTATTATCTACTATCTACTATCTACTATCTACTATATTCTATCTATTATCTACTATCTACTATCTACTATCTACTATCTACTATCTACTATCTACTATCTACTATCTACTATCTACTATCTACTATCTACTATCTACTATCTACTATCTACTATCTACTATCTACTATCTACTATCTACTATCTACTATCTACTATCTACTATCTACTATCTACTATCTACTATCTACTATCTTTTATCTGCTATCTACTATCTACTATCTACTATCTACTATCTACTATCTACTGTCTACTATCTACTATCTACTATCTACTATCTATTATCTACTATTCACCACCTACAAATTATTGTTTAAAATTTGGATCCAACATTTTGAAACCAAGGTTTGATTCTGCGGTATTAAAAAAATGTCCATGCTCCACAATTAATTCAATTAAACTCGCTTTTAAACGAAGGCTACTTTATAAACCTTGCAAAGGACATATTCTCATACATCCTGTTTACGTTTCTGCAAAATTTTTTAATTTGTAAGGTTTTTTTTTTGAGTGCTTTTTCAGTGACAGCAATAAAGCCCTTTGGAAGCCTCACCTTGAAGCAGCTTGTCATTAAAAGTAAATAATTTTGCGTAAGTGTTATAAATCCTTTATTCTGCACTCTTAGTCCTTCCGCAATAAGAAAGGCTTAATTTGATTTCCTCACTTGCTCTTTAATTCACTTTTAATTCGCCATCATTAAAGGCCACTCGAAGTACATAAACAATTAAGCAGACGCAGCAACACGTCAGTACAGCCAAAAACAAAACACAATCAGAACAACTTTAAAAACAAAACATAAACTGCAGCAACAACAACATGGAACAAGTATTAATTACCATTGCTCATCGCTCTACAGTGTTCATCTTTGAGCCCTGTGGGAAAGTACACGCGACACAAAAAATTGTAACTGCCACTTTTTGCACTAAATATCAAGAGAGATGACAGCAAATGTAGAAAAAAAATCACTTAAATGCCACCGCCGGCAAATGACCACCACATGCGTCAACAACACAAACACACACACACACATAGATGAACCATTTGCTAACCGCGAAAAAAGTGCGAAATATATTGTAATGCATATTAAATGAAATCATTTCCTTGGGGCCTCGATTAGGGTTGGCAACTCAGCGCCAGAGCGTCAGCTAAACGCTTTTAATTGCCGCGACGATGAGCTCGGCAGAAATTCTTCGGCTGCGGCTGTGACTGCTTCTTACCGCACAGCGTTTAAAAGCGCATCTTTTTTTATTGTTGTTGCCGTCGTTAGTGTTGCTGTAATTTTTCACTTAAGCCTGCACACTCAACCAGCAGTTGATCTCGTCAATGGTCGATGATGGTGTTGTTACTTTTGTTGTTTTTGTTGTTGTTGTTGTTGTTATGGTCACTTGCAGCAATGTTGGGTGTTGCGGCATTTGTTGCACTTTGTTGGGCAAAAAAGCAGAGCAAGCCATCAACAACAACTATAAATAACAGCATGTTGTTGTAGTCGTTGCTGCTGTGACTGCCTTTAATTAAGCTAGAAACTATTTTTCTATTAATGAAGAAATTCTAAAGCGTTACAGCTAAGTTACTGATGATGATGGAACACATTTTGACGTTTATTGCTGACACATGAGTTGCCACAAAAAAAAAAAAAAAAATGTATATAAGTGTAGAAAACAAACCTAGCACTCTATATAAATCACTATGCTTTGACTTTAATGTCGTTGTTGCAGTTGCTGTTGTTGTTGTTAATGTTGTACTCTTACAAAATATTGTCTACAACATTAAGTGTTGACCTTTACTAGCTGTTTGTTGGTTTTTTGCAATATATTTCAAGCAATGACTTTGTTGCAACAGCAATTTTTACTCATGTTGGCACATTTATAGAGCGACAACAATGTTTGTGCTGTTCTATGTAATGTGCTAAAATTGTCAAAAAAATTTGCACTTGACTGGATAATCTTTATGTACTTAAGAATTGCTGTTGCTGCCGCTGTGAAGTTTCTTAAAAAGCTGCATCAATATTTTTATTGCTCATTGTTATTGATTTTACGCTACTTTTGCTGCTGCTGCTGCTGCTGCTGCTTCAAAATGCAGTAGCAACAAAGCATTAAAAGCAGCTTAATATGGATTTGCACGCATTTGTTGTAATATGCAAAGTAATATTGAGTGCATTGGCAACAATAGAAACAACCAGCACCAATGACAATAGCAGCAAATGTTGGGCTTAGTGTTGTTGCTGCTGCTGCTGCTGTTACAACAGGCGTGCACAATTCGTAGCCAAGGTTTAAAGTAACACAATTTTATATGCGCTATTGTTGTTGTTGTGCTTGTTGTTGTTGTTGAAGTTTCTTTGCTACTATAACCTGCTGCAATACATTTTTGGCATATTCGACACGTTGGTTAACCTAGTTGCATGCCATCGATGCGCCATATTAACCCTTTAATGGCAGTGCAGAAGATTTTATCTTTAATATTGTTTAATAGAAAAATATTTGTTTTGCTGCAAAACAATTAAAATGCTTTGTGACATAGGTTGCTATGGAAAAAAGTTTTGTTTAAAACTTTAAAAAAAGTCAGCTAAGTGTTAAAAGTATGGCCTAATTTGCAAAAAAAAGCTCACCGCAACTTCATTATCTTGAAACTGCGTGTGGGCCACATTCACAGAGGCGGCAGCATCTGCCAATTTTGGTGCAAGCGCAAATAGCAGCAGCAGCTAAGGAAGCAACAACAACAACAACAATAACAACAACAACAACAACAAGAACAAACAACAGCAAAGACGTGAGGCCACCACAAACAAAAATTGAAACATTTATTGTTTTCCCGTTAAGGTATTGAAAGGGCATGCGAACTGAATTTTATGCAATTATGAGACAAGAACAACAACATCAACAACAATAACAACAAAAAAGGGTTAAGGCCACAAATCATTATGAAACGATTAAGTAAACGACTAGCTGGCGATTTACTTGGTGTAAAAGATTAACAAAAAACGGAAGCTGCGATCTGTTGGGTGGTCCACAAGCGGCTCTTTAGCAAGGGTTAGATTAACCAAAAAATTCACTTGAGCGGCGGACTATTTTGTGGTTAAAAATTATAAATAAAAGTTTTATGCACACCAACACTTTGTCATGCAAATTTTAATTTTTTTTTTTTTTTTTTTTTGGTATTTTTTTGAAAATTTCAACACTAGCGATTGGAGACAATCAGCTGCAGCAAGTTGGCAATTTTTTTATTGATCGCTGACAGTGATAAGCGCCACACATAACTACGTACCTAAAACTAAACATGTGCCTATTGTGTATGGGTATGTGTGAGATATGCGTGTGTTTGCATGTGAGCGTGTGGAAACTAAGAGAAAACTAAAAAATTGGCGAAAGGGGGAAATTTATGCTAATTGGCATTAATAATGGATTATCACGAAATCGACTGGTCACACAGCAACAGCAGCAGCACCAGTCACAACAACAACAACAGCAACAACTAGTCACCGCAGCAGCATATGGAAATTATTAACCCAACGCCATATCGTGTGATCATCAAATGATGATATGATCGTGTGATCAAGGCTTGCTTCCTGTTCTAAGCTCCTCGGACTCGCTGCAACATGCACGGGAGTTGCTTGAGCAGTGTCTGCCTGCAAGTGCAGCGTTTGGGCATTATTTTTTCGTTTGTTACTGCTGCAAGTTTGTTACACTAACTTATTTATGCGAACTTTTTTTTGCTTTTGTGTTTGCTCTTTTCTTTAGACAAGTACGTTATAAGCCAAAAAATCGTGTGTTGCTGTGCAGCGCGTAGTTTTACAAAAATTGGAAGCATCAACAACGTGATCTGCTTTTTGCGCCTTTGTATCACGAATTATGTTGCATATTTTGGTGGAAACACCAAATTTTTTGTTTTTTTTTTTTTTTGGTTTCGTGAATTTTCAGAAAAAAAAGTTCAGCTGAGTGTGGCTATGAAATTAAAAACAAAATGCATGAATAGCGTTTTTTGTTAGTTTCACTCAAAAACTGTTTTGTTTTTTAATAAAATAACAATTTTTTAAGTTTCAAATTAATCCAATAGATTGAAAAATGTACGCTTTGAAGAACAAACAAAAGACTAAAGTAAAAAACTGGATCATTTTTTTTTTCTTATTTAAGGGGATCCTTCTGAGCTGATACCAGCAAGAAAAATATTTTAGTAAATAAAAATATTCACCATGGTCTTAACAAAGCTTTACAAAAAAAGCTTTTCAATTAAGCTTTCAGATGAGTTGAAACTTTCTCATTACGGCTTTATTTACTATAAAAGTTGCAATACCCTGGAACGCATGAAAAAAAAAACTAAGAAAAAACAAAATTAAATTTTATTTCAATTAACCTTAAACCCGTTTATCAGGTCATATTGACCCGAAGTATTTTTCATTTGCAAAAATAAACATATTGAAAATCAAAAAATAAAAAATAAAAAATAAATCACCCATTTTATTTGTTGATCTTTTATCTTTGCAGCCAGAATAAAAAAATTGTATATATGTGACATGTGCATAGCAGAGACAAAAAACTGACATGTGCACTATACGTTAATCTGGGTCAAAATGACCCGACATTTTTTACCATACCATTTGTATGAAGGATCAGTTTTTGTAGTACTTTTTTGGCTACTCCTTGCTGTTGTGCAATCCTTTCTAAATTTTTTGTAACTGTGAGTACATTGGAAGTGAGAGACATCTTTATTCTGTCGTTGGTGTATGTACTTTTCATACTTGTGTACACATACACGTACGAAAACAGCTTTTTATGTGGATCTGTTGTGCACCTCTTTTAGTATATTCGTTATATCATCCTAAAAATCAATTGTAAAAGCGATGCAACACTCTATTAAAACAATTAATAAGGCCGTGTGTTATTCGGAAATTTTTCACTCGTGGTAGAGAAGAAGTTACTGACTTGAATACAATTATGTTGAAATATAATTGCCATTTTTATTGTGCCAAAAGGACGATGGTATATTGACACCTAGAAATTTTGACGTTTTAGATTTCGATAGTGTTTTAACGCAAGAATTTAACCCTAAAATGCATAGTGTGGCATATATGGGACATCCAAAGAATTTATCCCCATGCCTGAACGAGAGTAATTTTGGGAAAAATAATAAACCTTTTCGAGTCGCAAGCTCACAAGTGTTTTTTTTTTCTATTTTTGCTTGTGTCAAAAATTCTCTTGCCGATTGTCAAAATTTATACTAGTCCCTGGTAAGGTATATTCAACAAGGTAGTGTTAGTTGTTGAAATTCTCTCTTGTGGTGGGTACAGCACCTGGCAAAATCGACTGTTTACGAATAAAAGCATAGTTTTCTATTCGCTGTTTTTTTTTTTCTTTTTTTATATTCTTCTTGTGTTTGACACGAATCTACCTTGTTAAATATGCCTTGGTCCCTGAGACTACATGAATTTTTGATTTTTGACAGTCATATTCACCTCAGAAGTGCCAAATATTCTCATTCAGACTGTCGAAATTTCGTCATATGAGTGAATTGTTTCCAAATAGCACACGGCCTAAGAATTGCTTTGAGTTTGATTGGTATGAAGACAAAAAGCCCTACGGAATCGCTTCGAATGCCACAAGTTTAGTTATGAAATAAATAAATGATTTCCATTTCAAATGATTTTTTTTTGTTCATTTTTGTTTCATTCACTGTCTTTACAAGGACCAGAAACCACGACGTAGATGTGAAGCATATAAGGGTAACAGCAAAACAAAGGATAATAAAACGTCTGCTGTATGTTACCATTGCTTAAAACCTTTTTGACCTTTGCATTATGTTCATTCATGTTAATCATGTTACCTTCACAAATACAAGGAACCTGATGTATTGGAAGATTACGATGATAATGATGGGGCAGATCCATCAATGCCTAGCACATCAAATGCAGTTCAGAAAAATGTAATATTTCCATACAAAATACACAACGGGTCAATATGACCCAGATAAACGGGATTAAGTTGTAAAACATGTAAACGGGTCTTAGGTTAAGAGAAAAATGCTTTAATGAATTGAATTTAGAATGAATACTGAATGAACGTTAGTCATTAATTATGACAATAAAATAGTAATATTATGAATGCAGACTTGATTGGATTGAAATGCAGATGCAGATGAATGCAGATGATTGGAATGCAGACTCGAACCAAGGTCCTGAGCCGAAGTAAGCAAGCCGGACGACTTATACCACTGGGTCCTACAAATAAACGAATAAAATATTATAAGAAATAATTAAAAAACTTTTTAAAAATCACGTAATCAAAAAAATCTTATATTTCTACAAATCTGTAAATTTCGAAAAATTGGGTCTTATACATGAAAGTCAGTTTTTTTCTATTTTAAAAACCTTTTACGTTTTATTAAAAACATTAGCAATATCTCTTGTCTATACAATGGTCTCTCTGATGACAACCATCAAAGTGCGGGCGACGTGTAGTCTTACATTGAGTGGATAACGAAATATATATAAATGTAAAAGAAAATAACAAAAGAAAAACATGCAAGACCTGAACTGATTGTGAACTAAACGTGGCTGTACATTGATTTGGCTCATTATATGCAAATTATGTTTGGACTGTGAGTGCGACGAATTTTTGCGGCCAGCGGCTATAAAGCAGCGAACCTTGCTTTCTGGCTGTGAACATCTTCCGGCTAAATTGAACAGAGTGGCCAGCTGTGCTAGATTTGAAGAAAGTAAATAGTGAGAAACTCATAATTATTTATTTAATAAGAAGGTTTTTTATTAATAAAGAAAATAGAAAAAATATAAAGAAAATATCAAAATTTTATATGTTAATAAAATAAAAACATGTTAAAATATATAAAAATTGCAGAGAAATAAATTTATATTAAATTTTCTTAAAACGAAAATATAAATATTTAAATGCAAATAAAAAAATTTAATATGTATATAAAAATATAACAAAACAATTAAACACAAAAGTTAACATAAAATTTGAAATTATACAAAAATAAAATTAAAATATATTAAATTATATAGAACGATATTTAAAAAAAAATATAAAAAAAATTAATTGTAATAAAAAATAGGAACAAAATAAAAAAAAATTATATATGATATAAATAAAAGCTTATATCATAGACGAAATATAATGTCAAAGATATATACAAAATTAAAAATGTACAATAGTCTATAAGAAATTAATAAATGTCAGGCGCATGACATATATTCTTTTTTTAAACAAAACCAATATCTTATTTTTATTGTTAGCTTAACTTAAAAAACTAAAACTTAGTTTAATTTCAATTTATAAGAATTTAAGTATTTCGATTCTTTTCTTTTTTTGTAACTTGGTAACTCAAGTTTTGTGTCAATATTTTTTTTTTTTCTGCAACGCATGCTCAATTTACATTCCCGCATTTACAGCACTCTCGAGTGCTTTCTTCCTTCACATATTACGGCTCGTTTCATTGCTCGAGTCCCCGTCCATTTAAGTCGTGGAACAATTTTACTCACATGCTGCGTAAATTCAGAAATTATTGACAGCCGTCGTGAAGCGATTTGCCCGTTGACAGTGATCGAGATGTGTCTGTCGTCCACATTTGACAATCAACAATTCGTGAATTTGCGGGCGGTTTTTTCTATGCTTAACAAGAAGAAAATCTTGACAAAAAGTTTTCTCATGTGTTGTTGGTACTGTTGTTTATGTGTTGCTCTTGTTAGCCAAGCAATTGTTGGTTGCGATGTGTATAGCTGTGTTTGTTGTGTTGTGTGTTTGGTCGCACATCTAGCCAAAAGTGTAGTAAATTGCCCTCCACTTAAGTCGCCTGCTTTGCATATGCGATGCGGTATTTCTTTATTTTGACTTTGATGGATGTTAGCTGGTTGATGTTGTTGTTGTTGTTGCTATAGCATTTGTTGTGAAATTTGCAAATAGCGAAAGATGAACAAATAGAGATTGTTGTTTGCAAAGTGGAGCTATTTATGAGAACAATATTGCGCACAATATGATAAAAGTTAAAAACTTGAAATCGAGTTTGTGGCTGAAGTCTTTTGTTTTTGAAGTAAAGTTATGGTGGCTACGAGGTTGTTACTTAAATAATACTAATTTTATTTAATTATTTATACATGTTAAATGAATTTCACAGTAATTTTTGGATATTTCAAATCAATGGCTAGACCATTTTTATAAATAATTATTAAGATACTATTTTATTTTTTATACTACTTGGAGCTAAGAAAGAATTTAATACAGCAGAAAATTTATATAAATATTATTTTTTTTCAAAAGTTTTTATAATTATTTATTCACTTAAATATGAATACTTAAAATTATTTAATTTTAATCCAATCCTGTGTTAGTGTCCATGTTATGATGTTTAGAATTTACTTAACACCCTGTATAACTGCCTCTATTATTATCTTATAAATAGAAACCAGAAACTGTTACTTTTTTTAACTGTGTAAAATTCTCTCTATTGAATCAAGAATAAAGTTAGTCTATAAGTTGAACTCAAAAGACTCGGTACTCTTATTTGTCGGTCACAACAGTTTTGGCGACGAGGATAAAAAAAAAAAAAAAAGAAAGAAACATATTTTAAATAAAAATTATTTAAAAAATTTTTGTGCGAAGTAATGACACAAGGAGTTCATGCCAATTTTCATATCGAACAATTCGATAGATGTAAAGGAAAATGGAGCCGTTGGGTAGAACGCTTGGAGGGAGCGTTTGATATATTTAAAGTGGAAGCTGCTCAGAAGAGGAATTTTATATTGCATTTCATGGGTCAAGAATCGTACGATATTCTGTGTGATAAGCTGTCTCCACTAAAACCAAAAGACAAAGATTACACTGAAATCGTAGAGTTGTTGGAAAAACACTTTAACCCGGAGCCATTAGAGATAGTGGAAAACTTTAAATTCCATCACAGAAAGCAGCAGGAAGGCGAATGCGTTTCAGAGTTCCTGGTTAACCTTAGGCGATTGGCAGCAACTTGCAATTTCGGTACATACTTGGAAACAGCGTTGCGTAATCAGTTTGTTTTTGGATTACGTAACAAGCACGTACAAAATCGATGTTTGGAAAAAAAAGCGTTAACCTTGGATTTGGCTATGGATATTGCAAAGGGGATTGAGCTTTCAGAAGCTGGTGGTGCAGTTATGGGAAAAGGTGTAAGAGAGACGGCTGCAGTGTACAAGATAGCGACGTCATCATCTAAAAATAATAAAAACGCAAACTCTTCATCAAAAGGTAACAGCAGCAGTTATCGTAATAGGTTCCACAATCAGAAAAATATACAGTGCGGTAAATGCGGTGGAACCCATGCTGAATTAGACTGTGTGCATATAAATACTATTTGCTCATTTTGTAAAAGGAGAGGACATTTGAGAAAATTTTGCTTTAAACTTAAAAACTTAAATAAAAACAAAACCAATTTTGTAGAAGAAATAGATTCAAATAATTATGAAAATATTTTTAAATTAGATCTAGTTGAGAAAGAGAACGATGAATTTATTGCAGAAATTTCAACTGATAATAATAGCATTGACTTTGTGGTTGACTCTGGAAGTCGATTTACATTATTGAGTAAGGTAGATTTTTGCAAATATTTTCCATCAACAGCACTTCATAAAGCTGAAAAAATTAAATTAAGAAGTTACAGTGGTAAAACAGTACCAATTGTGGGTTTAGCGCATGTGAAGATAAGATATAAAAATATTGTTAAGACCTTAAAGTTATATGTAACAAACATGAATAGAATTCCACTGTTAGGTAGACAGTGGATTAGAGAATTAAATATTAATCTTAACGAGTTGGCCGGAATAGACTTAAGCAATTTGTATCAAGTAAATTCTATTAACTCAAATATTGATGAGGTTAATTTAATAGCCAATTTAAAATCTAAATACGCGAAAGTTTTTTCAAATAATATCGGTGAAATTCCAAATTTTGTTGTAACTCTTAAAATTAAAGAAACAGCACAACCAGTATTCATTAAGCACCGGTCTGTTCCATTTTCTATACGAGAGGAGGTCGAAAAAGAAATAGCTAAAATGGTCAAGGAGGGAATATTGCAAAAAGTTAATTATAGTAACTGGGCCACTCCTATAGTACCAATAAGAAAGGGAAATCATAAAATTCGTTTGTGTGGAGATTATAAAGTGACATTGAACCGTCATTTAGTCATTGATGAACACCCACTTCCCACTATAGAAGAACTTTTTGCATCAATGAGTGGTGGAATCAAGTTTAGTAAACTTGACTTAACAAGTGCTTATTTACAGTTAAAAGTAGATCCAGGGTGTGCTGAATGCTTGACATTAAGCACTCACAAAGGTCTCTACAGACCTACACGTCTTATGTATGGGGTTGCATCTGCGCCCGCTATTTTTCAGCGCTTTATGGAGGAATTGTTGCATGATATAGATGGTGTTTCGGTTTTTATCGATGACATCAAAATAACAGGTCCTGACGACTCCACTCACCTCAAGCGGTTAAATGAAGTAATGTATCGTTTAAGTCAAAATAATATGCGCGTTAATGTGAATAAGTGCGAATTTTTTCAAAATCGAGCTAGCAGATGGAACAGAAAGGCCAATATCGTATGCATCACAAACGTTGAGTGCAACACAACAACGTTATAGTCAAATAGATCGAGAGGCATATGCCATTATATTTGGGATAAAAAAATTTTATCAATATGTCTATGGCCGAAAGTTTGTTTTAATAACAGACAATAAGCCTGTCTCACAAATTTTTTCACCACAAAAAGGTATTCCTGTTCTTTCTGCTACAAGAATGCAGCATTATGCTGCGTTTTTGCAAGCATTCGATTACGACATTGTTTTCCGTAAGACAACAGAACATAGCAACGCTGATGCAATGTCGAGATTGCCAGTAAAAGAGTCGTCTTCTTTTGTGTGGGATGAGGCGGATGTACTGGAAATTGAACAAATAAGCACCCTGCCCCTGACAGTGCAAGAGTTAGGAATGGAGACAATGATGGATAAAAATGTCAATACTTTATTGCAAGGTCTTAGAACAGGGCGAATAGTGGATCCGAAATTTAGATTTGGAATTAATCAAGATGAATTCAGCATTCAACAAAATTGTATTATGAGAGGTATTCGAGTTTACATACCGCCCAAATTAAGAAGACGGGTTCTAGATGAGTTACATTCAACTCATTTTGGAGCCACACGTACCAAATCATTAGCTCGTAGTTATTGTTGGTGGGAGAAAATTGATAATGACATAGAAGAGATGATAAAAAATTGTACGGATTGCCAGTCAATCAGGTCAAACCCAAAAAAAATGTCCACTCATTGCTGGGAAACCCCCACATTTCCTTTTCAGCGTGTTCATGTTGATTTTGCGGGTCCATTTTTAGGTAAAATTTTTTTCATATTAGTAGATGCATATACTAAATGGCCTGAGATATATATCATACCTAATATGACAACCGAATGCACAATCAAAATATGTAGGGATATTTTTAGCCGTTTTGGAATACCTTTAGTGCTAGTAAGTGACCATGGCCCACAATTCACCAATTATCAGTTTAAGAATTTTTTAAAATATAATGGAATAATCCACAAAATGGGTGCGCCATATCACCCAGCCACTAATGGCCAGGCCGAGAGATACGTCCAAACGATAAAACAAAAGCTGAAAAGTCTCAAGGGGAAGGACACGGATGTAAATAAAGATATTTGTAAAATACTTTTAGATTATAGGAAAATGGATCATCCTTCTACCGGCAAGTCACCATCTATGATGATGTTCGGTCGTAATATCAAGTCACGCCTCGATTTGATGATACCCGAGACAATCAAAAGAAGAGAAGGTTCTGGTAGTGAATCAGTCGGTCGGGTCTTACAAATTGGTGACAGGGTTGCAGTGCGAGAGTATCTAAACCGACGAATTAAATGGCTTTTTGGAACAATAAAAGAACAAGTAGGGTCTCTTCACTACATCATATTATTAGATGATAATCGCGAATGGAAACGACATATTGACCAAATCCAAAAAGTGGGATCCCTCCTTGATAAAGAAAAAGTTCATATACATAAATATGAAAATCCTCATTTTGATTTTGATAAAGACAAAAATGGCTGTGTAGAAAAACCGGCATTAATGAATACTGGTTCAGAATCTAATTTTGAAAAAGAGGTAGTTGCGTTGCCAGTCGAAAATAATAATGCTAGTAATCAAAATAATAATGCTAGTAATCAAAATAATAATGCTAGTAATCAAAATAATAATGCTAGTGATCACAATAATAACGCTAGTAATCAAAATAATGAAAAAGTAAATATATCCAAAAATTACAATGAAAATGAAGTAGTCTTAAGAAGATCAACTCGGCAGACAAATAAACCAGATCGATTAAAATATGAATAAAATAATTGTTAAAAGTTTATAACTTTATTATAAATAAAATTAAAATAATTGTCATTTTATATTAAAATAAGTAACTAACATTTTACATTAAGAGGCGAAGAAGTGTTATGATGTTTAGAATTTACTTAACACCCTGTATAACTGCCTCTATTATTATCTTATATATAGAAACCAGAAACTGTTACTTTTTTTAACTATGTAAAATTCTCTCTATTGAATCAAGAATAAAGTTAGTCTATAAGTTGAACTCAAAAGACTCGGTACTCTTATTTGTCGGTCACAACAGTCCACATCAGGAGTTCCTTGTTAAATTTTATAAACGACTTCATGATTGATCTAGTTCTTTCGATAGCCTTGACAGTTACTTATTGACATTTATTGCTTGTTTGCAGCCTCTGCTTTCCTTATATTCCCCTCCCCCACTTTCTAACGAAACCACACTTTAAAGTCGAACAACTGTAACTTAATGGAATGACACAATTTGAGCGAACCTCACAGAAACTCACAGTTGCCTAAAGGAGCTCATGTTAACTGGATGAGTCTGCTGCTGATCAAGATCACTTTGTTTTTGGATTTTTTTTTTTTTTTTTATATCAGGGACTATGCATAAATTGTTCGTGGAATGGAATATTTTATATAGAGAAAGAAACAACATTGCCTGCACATTGTTTGCATGTTTTTTGTTTCTCTTGGCAGCGGTACGCACATAGAACTAATTGGATTTCAAGCGTTCGCCGGTAACTTCTTTTTTAGTTGTTGGTGTAGTTTTGGATATTTTATTCTGTAAAGGTTCCTGTTGTTGCTGTTGTTGTTGGTTTTGTTATTGTAGAGTTAGAATCGGTAATGTCTTGATCATCGCTTTTAGGTCGCTCTATAGTTGTGATTCATATTGCAAAATAGTGCGATCACTTTGGTCAACACAAGCAAAGGAGGATGCATTGATTCAAAAGTTCAGTTTTGGGGGGTGTGCAGAAGAAAGGCAGGAAGGCCGGAGATGCAGTGGAGGTCGTTGTTTGAGCGCGGTCTATGGCGCGTGCAAAGGGGCAATTAATTTGTGTGCCGCTCAACCCACAGGCATGAGGCACTCTTACAAATCGCGCGAACACAACAAAAGAAAACACAACAATTACAAGAACAACAAACAGAAAAAAGGTTCCCAGCACATAGAGCACGCTTTGCCAGGGTGCGCCAAATAATTGGTACTGGATTTAAAAAAATTAATTTTTAAAATAAATTGTAAATTAATAAAAATTAATTTAATACTAAATATAGAACTTATAAAAAGCTTTTAAAATTTGTAATTTTTGTTTTAAAGATTTGAGCGAGAAACTGTTTAACAGCGAAATTCTAACCAGGAATCGATATAACTTTTTTTTTATTTAATTTAAATAAAATTTTCTCTGACATTTATTGAGATGAAAACTTTTTATTGTTTTTTTTTTTAAAAAAAGTTTTTGTAATGAAAAAATATATTTTTATGTAAAATCTAATTTGTAATATTTTGTTTTATTTTTTTATTTATTTTATCTAAAATCGATTTTATCTGTCATTATTTTGTAAATTATTATTAAAACTGCATTTTTTTTTTGTAATATTTAATTAATTTTCCGAATCAAATAAAGGTTAATTTTTTTTTTTTATTTTTAAAATTTTATGCAAGAAAAAATAAATGAAAATGTTTTTTTTTTAAATTTTTGGCGTTCTTTCTCACATTCTCACACAGCCACTGCTTTATACTTTTTATGTTTTAAGATAAAATTCTTCGAAAAAAAATCGATAACCTTGTGTGAACTATTTATATGGATTTGACATATATTTCATTTGTATTTATGCAAAAGCATAAGATATATCGATTAATCATTATAATTTACTCACTCTTTTTGATTCACTGCAAACGTTTGGCAACCACTGCATTGTGCCACATTGCCAATTCATATATGCGAGTGCGCTCGTAGCATCAGTTAAGGCAGCAGACAAATCAAGCAACAACAACAACAATATTAACTACAAAAAGAACTATCCAAAAACCGATCGCCGCTTAGATCGTTACAACAACAAGTACATGGGAATGAACTCTAAGCCAACACACAAACACACATAGGCACACAGGCACACATAGTAATAGCCTCAAAAAAGTAACCGAAAAACCTTTAAAGCCGACCTCTATGAATATTGAACTCCAAAGCCGATCAACGATCGCCCCCAATAAACAATAACATGCATCAAGCTACAACAAAACAACACAAGATCAAAGCAAAAATGAAAACACAAACAAAAAACAACTAACAAAATTTAAAAAATTGCAATCTTGAACGTAATCGCACAGAGTAAATTCGCATAACCGCCCATAATTCCACCCACTACAACAACTACAACAACTACAACATCAACATCAACTGCATCAGCAACAGCAAAAACGCATGTGTAGCGATCATGGTGGTGCCTCTGCTGCTTGGCCATTCGTCGTCCGACAGCGAACATTGCATGTAAACTCAAGAAAAGTGGAGCTTTTTGTGCAACAAAAACCAACAAAAAACGCTAGCTAGCTGATAGTTAAGCCGCTTCATGATTTTCACATCAGCAAATTGCCTGAGATTTAAGAAATGTGAATGCCAAACATTATGATCGCCAGATGATGATCGCAGCAAGAGTTGATCTATATTTGCAGCATGGAGAGAGAGAACGATGAGGAAGGAGAGTGTTTGTTAAGAGGGAATTTCGCAAAGAGAGTGAGCAAATTTTGCCTGAGCACGTTAGAAAACCTAGTCTGCTGAAGTGGACATTTTTTTAAATTTCTTTGAGGTGACTTTTGGTAAGAAGACTTGGGGAAGTAAACTGCTAAATGGCGTATTTTTTAAAACAGTTTGAGCTGCTTTAATAAAAAGTGACACATTGTTAACTAAAAATTGTATTTCTTCCATATACATACAAGTTTGTTTCTTAAGTCTTTTGTTATGAAGCGTTTTCGGCAACACTTGAGGCGACTTTTGGTAGAAAGACTTTTGACTTTTGGTAGGGTAAGGAAACTGCTAAATGGCGTATTTTTTAAAACAATTTAAGCTGCTTTAATAAAAAGTGACACAATGATAAACTAAAAATTGTATTTCTTCCTTATAGAAGTTTGTTTCTTAAGTCTTTTGTTATGAAGTGTTTTCGGCAACACTATCAAATATATGCAATAAATTGTCATTATTATTGTGGTATTTTATACTCTACACATATCTTAAAACATTTTCAAATCATTTCAACTATGAAAACTTTCAACTAGTTTTGGCTTTGCTGCTACTTCCAACACCACCCACTCAAATTTGATAAGGCATTGATTGTTTCGTGGCACGTCTCTTAACAAACTTACGCACTTTAATTCACACATTTTATTGCTATCATAATAAAACTCATGTTATGTGATGTTAAAAAAAGTCGTAACATTAACCCAAAAAATTCAATGAGCAATGGTGCGGTTCAATTTTTGATATTTATATTTTTTTATTAAATTCTGTTCGATTTCCTGTCATAAATTTAAACGTTTCTAACGGTTTCAATAGACAACAACAACAACAAGAACACCAAAAACTAATGCAACAATATCAAGCATATCAAACATAAAAATGTCGGCTTTTAATGGCTTCATTACCACGCAATAAAGTCACGTTACTAGAAGCTGTCAAAAGCAGTCCCAAAAACAACATTACACAGACCACAAAACAATAATGTAACATGAAATACCTTTGCACAAAACTGTCTTAAATAATGTTATGTCAGCAGAAGCAACACAAACAGCAACAGCAGCAGCAAAAACACCAGCAGAGGCAGAGGCAGCCTTAAAGAACTTGAAACTTAAGCTGCATAAAAGCATAGAAGCTTCCTTTGCCGGAATTAAGCATTCAATAGTCATAAAACTTGAAAAAAAAATTTAAAATAATATGAGAAAAGCACACAAATCGAAGTGGAAGAAAAACAACAGAATTTAAATCAATTCACAAACCAATAAAAATTTCTTTAGAAAATTATTTCATATGCAAAAAGTGTTTGAATTGGTTTTTGAACCATGCCGCCAGCACCTTGTACAAGGAAGAAGCACCTCTGCTTTATGAGCTGCAGTCATAAGCGTGTTTCTGACTCTGAACGTTTGTATGTGTTAAGTGTGCACTTTCAGCGGGTGCACACTCTCTCAAACACAAACACACACACACACACACAGGTTAGCAGTGAGGCGGCCCTTTCAATAAAAGCGGCTTTTAACGGCTTTTTAACATGCTTGCTTTGCCAAAAGAACAGAATTAATGTGAAAAGCATTGATAAACATCACAATTAAAGTTGGGCTGTTGTTGCTGTTATTGTTGTTGTTGTTGTTGTTGGCTTATAAATTAATTTATGCTATAGTATTGCATGGCTCATTCATCAAATATCGAGTGATTTTAGGAATTGATAAGCTAACTTTGCTGTTAATTGTTGTTGTTGTTGTTGTTGTTGTTGTTGTAGTTGTTGTTGTTTTTGTGTTTTTTTTCCAAAGAATAAATCAAATAGAAAAAGAAAAATATTTTGCATTTTGAAGAGTTTAGTTGGCATTTGAAGTTGTTTTTAACTTTATTCTGTATTTTAGTAAAAAAAAACAATTTTTAAAGTCTCATAAAAAAAATATTATTATTGCAAAATATTAAAGTTAAAGGTTTATATTCTCATTTGAAAAAAAGAATATATAAGTTATGTCGGGACTTGAAATCAGAGCATATCGTACGCATGATCAGAATGCTATCCACTGGACCAAACAAGCATTGAAACTTAATCAATTTATGCTCATAGGACCAGAAAAAGTAAACGAATAGTTACTTTGGGTCTCAGGAAGCAATGGAATAAAAGCAAGTTCAGTAAAATTAAAAAAAAAAAAAAAAATCAAAATTCTTATAAAATTAAATTTAAAATTTTAGCATTTAAATTTTGCTTCCAAAAACTAATAAAAGCATTAAGAAAACGCTGTCAATACTTTTTCAGAAACATTTTGGTTGGTTTTCAATATTCTTAAATTCTAATAATATATTTTACTATTCTTGTTTTTTTTTTTTTATCTAACAAATTTACTGAAATTAAGAAAAAATTTTAAACAAATATCAAGAAATGGTGCATCAATTATTGCTGTACTCCATTGGTACACATTCTTCAGCTGCGAGATGAGTTGGAGAGGATCCATAGAGCATTTTGTCTTTCGACTCACTTTCCAAGGAGGGCGGCTCATTACTGAATACATACTGTTATGTATGTATGTTTCTGGTACTGTTTCTGAAGCACGTTCAGGAAAGAATTTCATAATGTAAGGTCTTAACTGCGTTTGGTTCTCTACATCACTTCTCTACATTCGACTGCGTTCGTCTCCCACTTGTGGCGTTTCTGTTGAACATTTTTCAAGTGTATGGTCATTTGGTGTGGCTTTGTTCAGAGTGTGTGAATTTGAGTTTGAGTTCTTGCAACCTCCAGTTGACCCAGTAGCTGGGCTCAAAGATTTCTTTTAGCATCTTTTATGACTTAGACGACTCTGTTGCGTCAATTTCCGATAAAGAATTCTCAGGTTTCTCGTGTTGTAGCAGGTGGTCTACAAGAAACGCGTGGTCCCGAGACACCTTTAAAAGACGACTCTGGTTGATTCGAAGGGAACTTGAAAGAATTTATTTTCGTATATAAGGAACTTGTAAAGGGTGATCCATTTCGAGGTTTCCTACCTGTTTAAAGAAAAAAACACAGAAAGTTCAATTTTAATAGGGAATGTGTATTATAATTTGAAAGAACATTATTTTGCATTTACTTTTTGAAGATAATGTCTATCAAATGTTGGCCGCGGCTACGTCTCCGATGGTCAGATGATCCGTTGAGTCCAATTTTCGATAACTCGTTCGAGTATTTCGACTGCTAACTGGCGAATGACACGCGTGATGTTTTGCTCCAAGGCCTGAATCGAAGCGGGATTGTCCGCATAAGCTTTAGACTTTACATATTCCCACAGGAAAAAGTCTAACAGTATGATATCACACGATCTTGGTGGCCAATCGACCGGCCCAAAACGTGAAATTATCTGCTCACCGAAGTGTTCTCTCAATAAATCCATTGATTGATGCGATGTGTGGGAAGTGGCGCCATCTTGTTGAAACCAAATGTCGCCGAGATCAAGACCTACAATTTGAGGCATCAAATAGTCGTTTATCATGGCACGATGGCGCCGAATCGACTCTCCACGATCTTCGTGTACACTCTCAGCTACGGCCGCTATATTTTCTTCACTGCGTGCTGGACGTGATCTATTCGGTCGAATATTATCCAATAATGAATTCTGGGTCTCAAGATGGGTGATTATGTTGCGAATAGTACGCTCAGAAGGTCGATTATGTCGATTATGTTGACCATAAATTGAGCGAAGTGCACGAAACACATTCTTCACAGAACGTGAATTTTCGTAATAAAGTTGAACAATTTGTAAACGTTGTTCAGGAGTAAGTCTTTTCATGATAAAATGCCAAACAATCTAAACAAATATAACATGACAGCATGACACGGCTCACACGTGATCTGTCAAAAAAAGGCTATTGAAAAAAGTATCTCTACTTGGAACAGCCTTTATATAAGGAACTTGCGATATTGTGATTTGTAGTATTGTTTACAGTTGCCTGCGGGCCGTCCTGGTCAAAACTGTTCAAGATCCGAAATCATCACCACTTACACCCACGTTGGTATCGGTGTGCTCGTTTTGATAAGCAGTACTTTGATCATTCGATAGAGTGCGACAATACCAATCGTCAAGCAAGTACATTTTACAAATCTATTAAATAAATTACATGTATTACTCCAGTAAATAAAAATATAAGCAATAAAAGCAAATTCTGAATTTAAATAATAAATACTATATTTGCAATGTTAAATATTTGAAACAATCTAACACAAGAGATCATAAAAGTTTCTTTTACGTAAGTCTTATCTGAACACAAAAAAAAACATATTATTTTTAACTTTTTCCCCCTCTAACAACTAATAGATTATCTGCCACTGTATTAAATTTTCTAAGCTTCAAAAACTTCAAGACATTTTGTCCGATTTATGACTCCATTTTGGTACCTCCGACTCCAGTTGAAAGCAACTCAAAATGCAAGGCACATATTGAGTGAATTGTTGCCACTATTTTGGCAATTTACATTAATTAAAAAATACTTTTTAGCCCAACAGCTGCAGGCCTTAACAATATTTTGCCTCATTTACTAATTTCATATTAACGGTTACTTGCACTAATTTGTGTCAAACACCAAAGTATCCATAGAATAACGACAATACAACAACAATACACAACAACAAAACAACAGTATTGATTTTGATTTACTTTAATGGAAAACTGTCGCAAATATTAATCGACTCAGGGCTTCCACTCGCAGTCAGTCAGTCAAGCCAAAAAACAAAAAAAAAAAAAAATGTTAGTTATTGAAACAAATCACGTTCAATTAAAATGATTTGCATAAAGTTTTGATTGCAGCCTAAAATTGTTGGAAGGAAAAAAAAAACAATGTTCAAAATGTGAAATAAATAAAAACGTATGAAATAAATCAACGCACAAATAGAGCTTAAATGAGCTCATTTTCATTTATATGTTCATGCAATGCGATATCAATAACCTGGGTCATTGCCTCAATACACCAAAAATGGGCGCATGGGTGCTTTATGATTTTTTTTTCACTGCTTTTGGTTTTAAGTTTCGTTATTGTTATGTTTATTGTTCGTTAAAGTGTTGCCCATAAGTGGCCACCCTCAATCAGTCATGATACAAAACAAAATATAAAAAAAAAAAAACAAATAAATGTGCGTAAGCAGCAACGTAGCACCAATTATGTAGTGTTTATAAGTTTTTGTACAGAACTGCATATTGAATATTAATTTGAAATAATAAAAAGAAAATAGTTAAAAAATATGCAATAAATAACAAAATGATTTACTTCAAGTCTCCATAAAACTTTTACGTAAGCAGAAAAAAATTAAAAGGCATTCAATATAAACTAAGCGCAAAGTTACAAAAAAATCAAAAATTTCTAAAATTCAATTCAATCTCAAAGAAAGTGTTATACAAAGTCTTAAGAGCAATGCGACACACGCTCTTATTCGAAATAAGCCTTTAAAACAAAAGACTTAAGCAACGAACTCGTTTTAAGGCAAAGTAAAGATGAGATCTTTGAATAGATATATAACTTCACTCAAAAATTAATGAATTTGTTTAAATATTAGAAATAATTTGAAAAATTAAAAATAAATATTATCATAAGTCTTAAATTTGAGCTCCTCCTAGTCGCCGCTGTAAATATATAGCGTCATCATGCTTCTAAGACGTCATTCATCCTTTGATTGACTTCCGCCAACACCCACAAATTTTAAAATAAATAAACTCAGTAAAACGTGATGTTCAAATACATGCGGCAGACAGCTCTCAGAACATTAGACAACTTCATTTTGAAAAAAAAACACATGAAAAAAAATGTAGAAGATTAACAAAACACTTTAATTCCGGCGGAAGCTAAAGAGGCCACCGGCATTGTTTGTGCGCACAGGTTGAAGGAAGCAAACAGCGCAACATAAACAATATTTCGCACGCCGTCATAATAATACACTCACACACACAGACACACACAGGCAACTATCTGTTGGCTTTCTTATGCAGCATGGGTGGCTGCCTTCAGCTCTTACTTCTAATACTTAGCATTTAGTAATTTTTTATTTTTTTCATTTTATGTTCAAACCAGCTGTTGTACAGGCTTCAATTTCAAGGCGCCCTTATTTTCAGCTAATTATATATAGAACATGCTCCGTTAGCTGCTCCGCAAATCGTGATTAATTTTTAACTAATCGCTCAATTGATGCAGTCATTTTTTTTTTCTTATTGCTTTTTTGAGTTTGTTGTGTTGATTGAGTTATTAAGGCTTGAATGCAGAGCCTTTTTCTTTTTTTTTATTTTGTTTTGTTCCTACCGGTGCTGTTGCTGTTCCTTGGCTACGTGTAACGCCCTCTCCTCTGACGTTCGTGCAAATGCCTTTGATATTTGTGATAAGCCTTGAGTTTTTGGCTTAAAGTGATGGATTAGTAGCAATTAAATTGCTTGCTACATATTGACCTACCGCAGCAGCCAGCAGTCAACAGTCGTGGGTGCAAATATAAAGTTGCACGAATCGAACGCATTTTTGTGTTGCTAGTTTTTAAGTGTTTTGGTTAAAATTTGAAATAATTTAGTAGAATTGAGCAGTTTAATAGTATTTCATTGCTGAGGTTTCCTTTGAAGAGTATTAAAGAAAAAAATATTTCTTTCTTTTCAACTGCATATTTTAAACCAAGGCTGTTAATTTAAGTTTTAAAAAAGTGAGCTATTAACAGCCTTATTTTTAAACAATTAAAAATTAAATATATTTTTTGTAAATTTTTAAATAATTTTTTTAAAAAGTTAATCTTTTTGTTTGTATGTATAACGAGTTTTTATCCTTGACTGAATATGGTCTTAACTTTTTCATTTTGTATTTCATTTATTTTGACAATTATTAGAACAATAAGACACAGAGAGATCTTTTAGCACAACTTTAGTACAACAGATAAAAATTATAATCAACAAATAAATAAACTCGAAATATAAAAATTAACTTTTTGAAAACATCAGAGATACAAAAGGAAAAGGGTGTCTGTTTTTCAATTTTAAAAAGATTGCGTTGCAACATCTTGGATTTTTGTGTAAATGGAGAAATACTTTTATTTTTTTTTTTTGTTTTTTTTTTGTTCAATTTCACAAAAAGGTTTAAATTTCTGATGATGAATAAAATAAAAATTAGCAGGATTGGTTTAAAATTACAACAAGTAACAAATTTTTGTTTCCGATAAGATATGTAAAAATAATTTTTCTATGGAATACCAGAAGTAAAATGCTAAAACCAATATATAACTCGATATAATATCTCGATAAATTCTAAGGCCGCGCTTATAGTGTGCGCTGAAGCTGAAGTTGGCAACCTCTGCTGAAAATGGCTTCATGTATAATCTTATGGAAAAAGCTCAAAGTGTTTATAGTGCAGACTAATTTTAAGCTTGAACCTATTTGCAAAATGATTTTCAGCGTCTTTAGCTTCCATATCGCTTAATTAGACAGTTTTGCCTTTGCACGCATTTATTGTGGTTTTGATCTTTTCCCATTATGCAGAGAATATATATATTTTTCTAAGATTGTGGCGAAAGTGTTTAGCCTCGATTACATCTCAAACCCAATATTCTAAAGCAACTTATTTTTCCGAACTGGCAATACCGGAGCAGTTTCTGAACGAATAATTTGTCCGTACCTGACAACACTTTTGTTTTGCCCACAAACAGCTGATCGAAGTGATTGAACTCACTCGAAGTGAAAAATTTCTCAATTTAATAATTTTTTATTTAAATAATTTGAATGCTGATTGATTTGATTTTTTTATTGATTAATTGATTTGATTAATTGCTATTCAAAGTTGAAGCAAAAACAAAGATAAGATGACAACAAAACGCATAAAGCAGAAGTTCAGCAAATTTTCGATTTGCTGGCAGAAGAAAATGCAGGGGGAACGCTAGAAGTTCCTGAAACTTTATCTGTTGCAGAAAATGCAGGGGGAACTCTAGAAGTTTGTGGAACCTTATCTGTTGCACACGAAGCGTCAGGAAGCTTCTCTTGTTGCCCCAGGCATCCTTGGCGAGGGCACACAAATGTGCCTGCTTCCTTGTCTTTTTAGAGTAAGAAGAAGAAAGCAGCACAGTACAAATGAAGGTGATGAGGAAGGAAATTTAAAAAGTGATCTAGCCAATTGGGCTGTTATGAACAACATCACTTATGCAGCTACGAACTCATTAGTTTCAATTTTAGTGCGCCATGGGCTTTCTCTCCCACTAGAGAGAACATTGAAAACCACTCCAGGGTGACGCCCAGACGCCCTGTATGAATTTACTGTCATTAAAAAATAACAATGTATTTTTAAAAAGTTGATGAACTAAAAAGAAACGAGCAGCAGTTCGATTGCATTTATAAAGGACTGGAGGCATATATTAAAGGATGAAGTCGCAAACCAGTTCACCTTTCCATGGAACAGGAGAAAAAAAGCCATTAGGCCATTCAGTGTACGGCTGCTATAAAACGTAAATTTTATCTTTATAATTATTTTTCACATATCATAAAAAGATTTGATATATCATAAGATCATAAGAAGCTAGGTCAAAGTCCTTTCAAGGGCTGAAATGGCCAGTTATTTATTTTTTTTTTTTTAATTATTTTTCACTTATGCTTTGTATCATTCAACAGAGGCTTTCTGTCAGAAGTATGAGGTAGGAATTGACGGAAATTATAAAAAAATATTTCTTTGAGATTATGAGAAGTAAATATTTCCAAAGAACATGAATAAATTGAATTAAATCGAATATACGAATGAATCAATTGTATAAATGACTTAAATTCCCCATTTTTATATTATTTAAATATAAACAAAAAATTAAAAAAGAAAATCGAATTTGACAAAAAAATAAAAAAAAAAAAATATATGTATATTCTGTTGGGCCTCTGGGAAATGAATCCAACACCACTCGGATGAGAGGAAAGCACTTTACCGCTGCGCCGAGCAAACTGGGACGGAGACCGGTCGGAGAAAGGTCTGGAGCTCAAATAAGAGATGAGGCCTTTTCTCTAATCGAGAAGCAGTGGTGGATCTACATACGGGCTGAAGGGGCTTTAGCCCCCCTTGGAGAATTTTGATGTATGGAAAAAAATGAAAAAAGTCCGAATAGTCGTTTCAGCCCCCCCCCCCACACCTTGACATACAAAACTGTAGTTTCAGCCCCCCTCTAGCGAATGCTAGATCCGCCACTGTTGAGAACTAAGGTCTATTTTTCTGGAGATATGCTATGATCTCAAGTTGAGGAGACATAGAAAACCAGCATGAAAAATGGAGAAAGAGGCTAGAGCTCTATTTGAAGTGAAAGTTTTCTCCAATGCAATTGCTTATTGGAGATTGCAAACTCTCATGAGGGCCACTATTATATTTAACTATTTCATTCACATTGTCCAATATATTGGACAAGAGAATTCAGCATGTTCAAAGAATTATTGTTTTACGGAGATTAGATTGTTTGATTTCTCTGCGCTGCTACTAGTTGAAGTGCTCATTTAGCTGTCTGAGAAAAATATAAACGTTTACATTTTTTACCGTTTTGAATTTCTAAATTAATTTTTTTGTAAGTCTTGTAGTAAAGCACGTGAGCCTCAAATTCAAAGCTGGAAGGAAGTGTTTTAAAATAAAAATTTTTCCTATATGTAAATAAATTGAATAATTTTTGTTCTTATAATAATAAAGTTAAATAAAATATAATTTTCATTTTATAAATAAATTAGTAATTTTCTAGAATTTGTGGTACCTGTAGTATCAATGTCCAATATACTGGACATGGTTTTCCGGCCCAGTGAGATATACAATCTCCAACTTTTGTACAGATTCATGTTTAAGGACCTCAGATTACTATATAACAAATTTTCAGATTTTTAGCTCAAGGCTGCGATTTTCGTGACTGAAAGGGTTAATATACTTCGGGGTCGTTCATAAATTACGTAACCGATTTTACACTTTTTACCCCCCTCCCCCTCCGTTACTCTTCGTAGTGCATTTCAAAACCCTATTTTGCATTTTCAAAAAAAAAGAATAAAGGAAAATTAATTGATTAAAAAATATTTGAAAATATATTTCAAAAATATTATAACCTTGACTAGCTCTTGGTATATGCGCTATCAAGACTAAAAAAATTTAAGAAAAAAATTTAAAAATCAATGATTTTCATAGATAAAAACTATTCCTCCTTCAATCCAAGAGTCGATGCTATCAATTATGGAATTTAAGAAGCTGGAAAATTGTTGGTCTCTTCGAAATAGAATTCTTCAACGGATTCTATGTCAACCCATTCAGGTGTATCCTCATTTCTTATGCAAAGAAATTCGCCTGGTCTTTGAGAGTGTACCCGTAAAGGCTGCACCTGTGCAGCACCAAGTTCAGTGTTTTCATGAATATGCTTCCTTAAAATTGATTTATTTAAATAATATGTACTTTTTATACCAATTTATTTTAAATCAAATGCAACTCACTTATGAGAATTCATAGATAATTTTTAAGCAAAATACAAGTCGCAATACAACTATAGGACCCAATCTTGAACTGATTTCAGGATTTCAATTTTTTCAAGCTCTTTTTATTTTTGGTCACGTTACTATATCTGAGACCCCCTCCTATCCTATCGTTACTTATCGTTGTACATTTTAAGACCCCTCCACCCCCCCTAAATTGGTTACGTAATTTATTAACGACCCCTTCTTGATACACCCTTTATTACATTGATGTCACATTGAATAATGCGGTTTTTCTAGTTTTAAATTTTATTTTGCTTTGAATTCTAAGCTTATCAACAAATTTGCGCAATTTATTTTTTCCTGAGTGCATTTATAATTTCATTTTTATTGTTCATACCCTTTGGTTTCCTCCTGTTTAAATTGAACAATTTTCAATTACAAGGTCTATAATTTTGATATGAAAATGTTTCTATTTTTTATTTCTTGCCACTCACGGTGGCAAAAGCGATCATTTCACATCCCAGTTTTATTTTTTTTTTTATGATTTTTTTTTAATGACTACTGTTTTTTTATTTTAATTGTTTAATGTAAAAATGTGTCAGTGTTCGTTTTCATTTTAATGCATTTTTTAGATATATTTTATTTTAATGCTTTCTGCATATTTATTTATTTATTTCTCATGCTTTTTTGCTTAATGAGCTCATTGCACTAACTTAACATCTTAACTGATGTCATCACAAAGAATAACTCCTTCTTCATATCTTACTTCTTATTATTTTACTGCAGCAGCCATTTCAACTTTAACTCAATAGTAATGACTCATGTCGTATCTATTTAAACTATACCGCAAATGCTTGTATAGCATGCATAAAGTTAAACATGTTAAGAAAACGCCAGCTTTGCAGTTTAAACAGCATAATTCAATTAATAGAGAAAAATCGTTTAATTAAACATGCATTGATCAACACCAAAAACAACACTAACAATGGCGTATTTTCCTTACAAAGTAATTCTTCTTAATTTAAGATATGCTAATTAATGTGCATAACTTAACTAGAACATTGCAGTGCAAACACACACACTGACACTGATACATTTAACAACAAACATAGAGTAGCTGCAGCTAAGGCAATAAATTTTGTAAGGCTGCAACAACACCCGCGTTTCTGATCTGAATTGGGATAAACTATATAGTTTAACGCCTGCACACCATGGAGTGCTTTTATTAACAATTTGTTGTTGTTGTAGCGACACTCCACACACTCTGTCGGCAAAGGTGATAAATCAAATTGTGCTGCTGTGGCAGCGGAGGCCTGAAATGTGGCAATATTCTTAATAGAGTTGCTCGCATTTCAATTTCAATTTGAATTTTCATTCAATCGATTTCTGTGGCTATCAACTATTGCGGTTGGATGTTGAATGTTGAATTATGCATATGATTTATTATATTTCTCAGTTTGTTACAATTATGTATGAGCAGTTTTAATTGTAGCACGTTAGTTAGTTGGACAAATGATTTATTAACTTGACGTCATTTTTATTAAGTTATTCAAAATTTAGTCAGTCTAAGAGTGATTTTCCAATCACTTTTCATGCCAAATAAAGCAAGAATTTCACTTTGTGTAAGTAAATAAATAATATAAAACAAAATTAAACCTTCGAATTGAATGCGTTATTCTTGGTTGCACGTTTGGCGCTTAAGTCTTTTGATTTGTGCCATAATACATACAACCATTGAAAAATACTTAAGAACGACGCCTTATTCAGTATATATGCAGAAAATTTAAATACAGTGTAATGATAACGGAGTTTTTTCGCTTTTCTTTGTTTGCTTTTCTCTTTTTTTATTGTATTGGAGTGTATTTTAATTTTGTTATATTGATGTTTGCATTCAAATTTTACATTTCGGTAAAGTGCTAATTTTTTTCAGTGGCAAAATACTTACGAACGATTTCGATTTCACCGAAAATTTTATAATAATCGTTTTAAAGATAGCATTGAGTGGTGAGTTTGAATAGATTCTGTTTTTCAAGAGCTGTTTTAAGTAAAGATTTCTTAGTAATGGTAATAAAATAATGGCTAAGGCGACAAATTGCTCACCATCTACACGGAAAGCCATCGTTAAGTAACAAAAGTCCGGAGTGTCTTACGGTGAAATTGCAAAGCAATTAAATTGTTCTTCAATGCTCTTAAACATTACCGGCAATACAAAACCACAGAAAACGTTTTTGTTCATACGGATAGAATGATAGTTCGGTTGTCAAAAATTGATCTGAGAAAGAGCGCTGCTGCTATTCACCGCGAAATTTCTGCTGTGATTGAAAGACTAACATCAAAAAGAACTGTTGCACTTCGATTGGCAGACGCTGGGCTCCATGACTTACATTTTATTTTCCGTATTAAAACAACGAACAGTTTTTTTGTGACTCGTTTTATTTAGCTCAGAAAATAGACTGACTCTCTTTTCATCATTCAAGTTATAAATCTACGTATGTGTATATGTGTAATGCATATTGCAAGTGTTGCTTCTTAAAAAAATAAAAAGGGTTTCTTTAATTGATTAAAAGTAATTACATATGCAATTTAATGTTGTACTTATAAGTTGCATATGTAACTCCACCTCGCTTTGTTTAAATAGTAGAGCTTATCTTTTTTTTTTGTTTTTTTTTTTTTTTTTTTACAGTATTATTATACAAAACCAATAAGTTATAATTATATTTAGTAGGTACTAATTTATTCTAGTGAGCAAAATTGTTTGAATATAGTATTCATTATATATAGTATTATATATTCATTATATATAGTATTATATATTCATTATATATAGTATAATATAGTATTCATATTTAAAAATGCTTTAAATTCTTTCTTTAACTTTTGATTTATTAATTTGAATTTGTGACATATAGTAATGCAACATATAAAATGTAACACATAAATTAATGTACTTGGTTTTTGTATTAATTTTGTTTTCAGAATTTTAGTTTAACTTAAACATTTCTTTTTTATAATATAATATTTTTGTTAATATTTTCAATTTATGGTGATATTTCGAAAGAAAAACAAAATGGTATTTCAATCATTGAATAGTATTTTTCCTAGAAAAAATGTTTGTTAATGATGTATGAGTATGTTTTAGGAATGAGTAAATAATGAAAAATTCTTTGAAGTATCTTAAAATAAAAATAACGTTTTCTTATTTGAAATATTTGTTACAACTTCAGCGAAATATAAAAATAAAAATGAAAATGTATTTTATGAGATTCAATAAGATTTTTCGTCGAATTTAGTATCTTCTATTGAATTTTGATATTTATAAGGTCTCTTTATGATTTGTCGGTCACGCTTATATCCTTTTTCGTCCTTGAAAAATGTGTCTCCTTTTTCTTTTACGTCTTTTATTATATATCGTGGTAAATGTTTCAAATTATGAAACCCAAGATTTTTAACAAGTTCTCTATTTCTAAATGTGCGAGGTTCTGTTCTATTTTTATTGAATTTATTTATTTTTATAATTTTATTTTCATGTATTTTATCTACTAATCGCTGCCATTCAGACATGTTTAAATTTGCATGTAACAGTTCGTTTGGTTTATATTTAGTTGTAGAATGTGTGGTATTATTATATATTTCAACCGCTTTGAACGCTAAGGTTTTGTTATCAGTTTCTTTAAATTCGTCTCTTAACTTAAATAAGCGCATATGTTCGTTCAAGGTTGAATGAAATCTCTCGATGTCGGAATTTCCAGTGTGTGTATTCGGTGATGTAAAGTGATACAAAATATCTTCTTTATTTAAAAAGTTTTTAATATAAGCGGTATTAAATTCATTGTCAGCAACTATTTTGTTTGGTTTTCCTAAATTTGCAAATCTTTGTTTTAAAATATTAACAATTGATATTGAATTTCGATCCGGTAGTGAATGTATCGACACATGCTTAGTTAATTTGTCAATGCATGTCAAAAAGGTTGTATTTTTGTTTGCAAACCAAATATCTATGTGAACAATCTGGTTTGGTTTGTTCGGGGTATCGGAAATCATTAAATTGGGTCTGATTGGGTTCCTATCATATTTACACATATTGCATGTAATGCAATTATTTATATATTTTTGTATTTCTAAAAGAAGATTTGGGAAGTAGAAAATATCCTTTAGTCCTAAGAAAGTTACTTCTATTCCTCTGTGGTTGCTATCAGTGTGAGTTTTCTCAATTATTTCTAGCAGTTTTTCTCTACATGTTATATCTTGTAGAAGCTTGGTGCTTCTAACCATCTTCATATTAGGAGCATTAGAAAAATATTTTATAATAGTTTCTTGAAAATGTTTAAATACACTGTCATCTGAACAGTATACAGCAACAGTACCTTTAATTGGCAAGTGTGTTTTTAGAACATCTAAGACATAACTTTCATCATAGTCTTTTAATGAAATTACCATTCTTTTCTTTTTATTGAAGATTATTTTATGAGTAAAAGTGTTTATATTTTTTTTCTCTAAAATAATTTGGCTTTTAAAAACATTGAGTGGAATTTCACTTATATGTATGTGATCATTTAAATTTTCTTGCCCACTATGTATAGTGGCTATATCGGAGGCTATTTGCTCTTCGACAAAGTTTGTTTCCAAACGACTTAAATAATCTGCAACTCTATTTTCGCGACCTTTAATGTACTCTATATCGAACTCGTATTCGTTCAAGCTTATTTTCCAGCGTTGAAGTTTTGAATTTGGCTCTTTAATTGAATTTAGCCATACTAATGGACGATGGTCTGTTTGAATTTTAAATTTCCTGCCAAATAAATAAGAACGGAAATGTTTTGTCGCCCAAATAATTGCTAGGAGTTCCTTCTCAATTGTACTATAATTTCTTTCATGTTGGTTGAGAGTTCTAGAAGCAAATGCTATTGGATGACTGTTTTGAGAAAGGACTGCACCCAGAGCTGCATTGCTAGCGTCTGTAGTTAGTGTAAACTGTTTTTCAAAATTAGGGTATGCTAAGATTGGACATGTGCATATGAGTTCTTTAAGTTTATTAAAGGATTCAATGTACGAATTATCTTTTATATTAATTTTGCAACCTTTTTGTAAGAATTTAGTCATTGGAAGGGCTACTTTTGAGTAGTCCCTAATGAACTTACGGTAGTAACCAGTGATACCCAGAAATGATTTAATTTGTTTATTAGTTGTTGGCAGTTTAACATTTTTAATAACTTCTATTTTGTTCGGATTTGGCTTAATTCCTTTATCAGTTATTACGTGTCCTAAATATTCAGTTTCCCGTTTTAAAAAATCGCACTTATCGGCTTGTACCTTAAGGTTATATTCTAGTAATCTTTTAAATATTTTATTTAGTGAGTCAATATGTTCTTTGAGAGAAGTAGAAAATATAAGTATGTCGTCAAGATATACGACGCATATGTTATTGACATAATCATGTAAGACTTCATTCATCATCCTTTGAAAGGATGCTGGAGCATTTTTTAACCCAAATGGCATACGTGTGAATTCATAATGGCCGTTTGGTGTTGAAAATGCAGTCTTGTGTCGGTCTTTTTCACTAATAGGTATTTGATGGAAGCCTTTTGCGAGGTCTATTGTTGAAAAATATTGGGAATTACCTAGCTTTGACAAGATGTCCTCTATGTTGGGTATAGGGAACTTGTCTTCAATAGTAATGTCGTTTAACTTCCTGTAGTCAATGACTACACGCCACTTTTGTTTACCGGAATAATCTAATTTTTTAGGAACTATCCATATAGGTGCGTTATATGGACTTGTTGATTTTGTAATTATACCAGAACTTAACATTTCTGAGATTTGCTTCTCAACTTCAACTTTATGCGCTTCAGGATATCTGTAAGTCTTAGAATATACAGGAATATCGTTTTTGGTGGGTATTATGTGTTTGTATCTAACTACTTCTGATAAATTATCTCCTTCGAAAAAGAAAACCTGTTTGAATTTTTTTATGGTTTCTGTAGCAAGCATTATCTCTTCTTTGTTCAAATTGTTAAGGTTAAATTTTTCTACAATCTGGTCTAATTTTGGAGGTCTAAATTCGGTAGTCGTCGTTTGATTTGAAAAATTATTTATTTCGTCCTCAGTTAGCTTTTCCTTGGAAATATCAAAGATTAGTGGTAAAATAGCATTTTGCGTTACTAATTTTAAATTTTTAAAATCAATTTGTGCTTTTAAGGGCTTTAAAATATTACATCCTATAATACCATCAAAATCACTTAAAATATTTGTTTCAAGCATTTCCACTTGTACATTATGGACATTAAATTCCTTAAATAGAGGAATTGTTATTTTGGATTGGACTAAAGTATTCGAGTTAATTGTTTTTAATGAAATTGGTTTTTCTAGTTTGGTTTGAAAAGTATTATGAAACAATCCCTTTTGAACTAATGAGGTTCCCGCTCCTGAATCTACTAATAATTTAATTGGGATCGATTTAGTTTTAACTATTATGCAGGGAAGAGCTCGTAGGTGGTCAATTGAAAATTTCCCGTATTTGAATGGTCAACTTCCATTGGCTCTGGTATTTGATAATTTTTCTTAAAACTTCCTGAATTTCCTTTCAAACAGCTATCAAAATTTCTATTAAAATATTTGTTTTGTTGAAAATTTCCACTATCACAATTTCTTCGAAAATTTCCCGAGTTAAAGTTTGCATTTTGTGTATAATGTTTTGTGTTGCCACCATTTGCTTGCTCTGAAAGTTGTGGCACAAAATTTCCTGGGGAATTTTTATTAAAATTTCTAAAGTAATTTGATGGATTTCCCGAACGATATTGGTTGAAAGGTTTGGAATATTTTGTTTCAAATGTATTTTGTCTTAAATTACCTGAGTTATACGATTGAGCCTTGTCATTGCGTCTGTTTGTATGTAGATTACTTACATTATTTACTTTGTAAAAGTTGCCTGACTCTATAAGAATTTGTTTGGCTTGCAGCATAGTTGTTGGATTTCTAGCGTTCAAAATTAGTTTCGGAGAGTTGGGTAACTTATCTATAAAAATTCTTAATACCATTTTTTCATTTTGCCTACTATCATACCAATTTGATTTTGTTTCATCAAGATTAGATTTTATGTTTAATTTAGTCATTTCATTTATTATTTTTTCATACAAATCTTCTACAGAATTCTTAAACTCCAATAATTTAATATTACAGATAATGTTTTCTGTACTTTGATTTATACTAAAATTTAATTTTAAAATTTTTTTTATTTCAAGCCATTCTATTGGATTGTTATTGTTTATAAGAGCAAGGTTGGCTTCACCAGTAATTCTTTGTCTTATTTCTAAAGGTAGTATATTCTTAAACCTAAAATCTAAATCAATAGAATATAATAATATTGTTTCAATATGCCTTATAAATAATTCCAGCATCTCTGGTTCACCAGAATATACACGAACTCCCTTCACCATATCAAATATATTAATGTTATCCATGTTAGATGATGATTTGTTGCTTGTTGTAGAACCTGGGTTTTTATTGTCGGTTATTTGCAGGTCTGACAACAATTTTTCCAAATTCTCTGCAGAGTCATTCATCACAAGTTTATTTTGTTTTATTTTCGTTTCTCTTCTTTTGTTTTGAATTTGTTTAAATGTTATTTGTTTTGTTTGAGTGTTCTTTGGTTTTGTTAAGATAATATATTTGTAACATTTTGCACATTATTTGTTAAGATACACAATTTTAATTTTTTTTATGTTTGTTGTCTATTATTTTTAGGTGTTATTAACTCTATTTATATGGTTCGTTAATTCAATTTGTAATTTTCTTGTTTCATATAGTTTGTTTAACTTCTTTTAATGTTGTGTTTCGTTATAACTTTGTTTCGTTTGCTTTGTTCTTTTTTATGCTTCATTTTATTTTCGTTTGCTTTATTCCTTTGTTTGTCAGTGTTCTTTTTATTTTTCTTGTTCATCATCAATTTTGTTTTTTCTTTTGCACTTTCTTTAAGAGTCGCTTGTTTCAGTTTTTACTTGTTTCAGTTCTTACTTGTTTTCTTTGATATTTAAATCCTGTCGTTAAAAGTTTGAGGTTTCATGCATGTGTGCTTATATTGTAGTTCTGTTGCATTTTCTTTCATGCACATTTATAGGTTTTTCTTTCGTTCACTGTCACTTATCTCTTTCTAAAAGCTTTCTTTCACACTTTGTTTAAGCACGTTTTCAGAAATTCATTAGTGAGGTTATGGAAGCTTCGAGACTGAACATATAAAGCACGTTTTCATGGATTTTTTTTTGTGAGGTTATGGAAACTTCGAGACTGAAATTTTTGAAATCACAACTTTTATAAAAAGTAAGGTCTATGCGGGTTTTAGCACGTTTTCAGAAGCTTGAAATGGTTATGGATGCTTTCCAAATCCCAACTTTTATTCAAGTTTATGTTCACTTTTTACATATATTTTGCGATTTGTAGCACTTTTTCGTAAAGAATTGAAAATTAGTTTAAAATATACGCGGCTTCACTTTTTCACTTGTTTGTGGCTTTTAGCACGTTTTCAAGGATTTTTAGAAAGTATATATTAACTTGGGCATGCAATTTTTAGAAATCGCAACTTTTATTTAGTTTATGTTGCACTTTTTCGCTAATATTTTGCGGTTTGTAGCACGTTTTATTTAGCAACTCAAATTTTGCTTAAAATATTCGCGGTTTTGTAAGCGAATCCGACCCGACTGCGCCACTTACATTTTATTTTCCGTATTAAAACAACGAACAGTTTTTTTGTGACTCGTTTTATTTAGCTCAGAAAATAGACTGACTCTCTTTTCATCATTCAAGTTATAAATCTACGTATGTGTATATGTGTAATGCATATTGCAAGTGTTGCTTCTTAAAAAAATAAAAAGGGTTTCTTTAATTGATTAAAAGTAATTACATATGCAATTTAATGTTGTACTTATAAGTTGCATATGTAACTCATGGTCGTTTGGCTCGCAAGAAACCATTGGTCACAGCAGTGCAACGCAAGCGCAGAGTTGAATTTGCTCGAATGCACGTCTCATGGACTCCAAATCAGTGGCGCTATATTCTTTTTAGCGATGAAACAAAAATAAATAGAGTTGGACCAGATGGCAGAAAGTATGTCCGGCGGCCAAAAAAATGCCGCCTTTGACCCAAAATACGTTTCACCAGTACTAAAGCATGGTGGTGGTTCAATCATGATTTGGGGATGCTTTTCATTCCAACGGAGTTGGATCGATACATATAATTGAAGGTACCATGGATGCAGTCAAGTATGTTGAAATGCTGCAGAACATAATGTTGCCATGGGCCGAAGAAAATTTACCGGTCATTTGGAAGTTTCAACAAAATAATGACCCAAAACACACTTCACGTCTTGCGAAAAAGTTGTTTGGGGACAACTCTATAAATGTTATTGATTGGGCATCATCTAGCGCGGACTTTAATCCAATCGAGCATCTGTAGAATGATGTGAAGAGCCCGCTCAGTACGCAGACCATAACGAATTTGGACCAATTATTCGAAAGAGCTTAAGCTGCTTGGGAGTTCATTCCTATTGAACGATATAGGAGGACCTTAATTGAATATATAAAAAAAATTAAATAAGTCATGTTTTTTAAAGAAAATATGTTAAACCATAAAATTTGTACTCATATATTTAAAGAGATTTATTTTTAGCAACAAAAAATTTTAAATTTTAAAACTTTAAAACACATTAAAAGAGAAGACTACACTTTTATAAATGTTTGCCTATTATTATATTTGGCTTTGCTTAATAGAAGAGTGAGTATCATAGAAATAATCTCCAAAGACAATTTACACTCAAGAACCTTTTTTAGAATACTCAGAACTAATATTATTCGCCCCTTCCATTTTGAACACAATTTATCTGTTAATCTACTTCTTGCGTGCCTTAAAATTAGTTCACTTTCTTTGTATCTTTTTTTTTTGTCTACGTGGATCTTTCCAGCGCCATCAACTTGACTGATAGACTTTTAACAGTTTTAAATGTCACTTAACTGTCATTCGCACTCGGTCTTACAGCGGCTACTGTTTTCAGTCAGTTAATGTGCGTGTTTGAACTAATTTACTAACATTGACAACAACAGTAACAACGAAATCAACAACAGCGACGACCATCAACTAAATGACAGGAAGCCGAAGCGTTGATTTAGTTTTCTTCTTCTACATTTCGTATAATCAGAGCAATAATTGTAACATGAGAACTTTTGTTGGCTTTTTGACTGGCAGGCATTATTTGGACAGTTTTTTTGATGTATTTTTTTTTTGTTTTTAGCAGCTTAATCATATTTGGAAGCTAATATCAGCGTGAGAAAAATTTTGAACGCACTGATTTTCCCAACATATCATCAGTTGAACCTCACATGAACTTCCGCTTACGCAGATTGTTTCCCAAATTGTTTTTTTTTTCAATATTTTTTTGCATGTGTTCTTCAATTAATTTAGTAAAAATGAATTTAGTTCGGAGAAACACTGATTATTTGGGTGGAAAAAAGCTCTCCAATCTTTTCATGGAAATTTATGCAGTTATGAGTTATTCTATCGTGTTCACCTGGCTGAATGCTGCAAATTTTCCAAGAAACAATGCCTTCAACTTTGCTGTCAACGTTCTTTTTGTTGCAAAGTGTGCTCTGCTAGTTGACATAAACACTCAACTCCACACGTTTCTTGCTAACCATGGGGGGCACGTTATGTGCTAAATGTTGCCAATTGCTGTTGCAACAAAACAACAACAACTGCAGCTATGATAATAATGACAATAACAAGAAATGTTGCACCATTGATACATTGTGCCAGTTCCCTGTTATGGAAGACACTGTTTACCCGAGTCACAGCAGGTGGGTGGTAGATAGAGCAGCGTCAAGGATTTGTCACCACTTCTTATCACGCTAGTATAAATACAAAATAAACAGCCTTTTGAGCGTGTCAAAAATATTATTTTAAGAAATTATAGTGTCAGAAACATGCAAAAATTTAGGTTCTCATTTTGATTTTGATTTTGATTTTTATTTTGATTTTTGTTTTGATTTTGATTTTGATTTTAATTTTGATTTTTATTTTGATTTTAATTTTGATTTTTATTTTGATTTTGATTTTGATTTTGATTTTGATTTTGATTTTGATTTTGATTTTGATTTTGATTTTGATTTTGATTTTGATTTTGATTTTGATTTTGATTTTGATTTTGATTTTGATTTTGATTTTGATTTTGATTTTGATTTTGATTTTGATTTTGATTTTGATTTTGATTTTGATTTTGATTTTGATTTTGATTTTGATTTTGATTTCGATTTCGATTTCGATTTCGATTTCGATTTTGATTTTGATTTTGATTTTGATTTTGATTTTGATTTTGATTTTGATTTTGATTTTGATTTTGATTTTGATTTTGATTTTGATTTTGATTTTGATTTTTATTTTTATCTTTATTTTTATTTTTATTTATTTTTTTTTTTTTTTTTTTATTTTTATTTTGATTTGGATTTTGTTTTTGATTTTGATTTTGATTTTGATTTTTATTTTTATTTTGATTTGGATTTTGTTTTTGATTTTGATTTTGGTTTTGATTTTGATTTTGATTTTGATTTTGATTTTGATTTTGATTTTGATTTTGATTTTGATTTTGATTTTGATTTTGATTTTGATTTTGATTTTGATTTTGATTTTGATTTTGATTTTGATTTTGATTTTGATTTTGATTTTGATTTTGATTTTCATCTTGATCTTGATTTTGATTTTGATTTTGATTTTGATTTTCATCTTGATCTTGATTTTGATTTTGATTTTGATATTGATTTTGATTTTGATTTTGATTTTGATTTTGATTTTGATGTTGCTCTCTGTTTTGATTTTGATTTTGATTTTGATTTTGATTTTGATTTTGATTTTGATTTCGATTTTGATTTTGATTTTGATTTTGATTTTGATTTTGATTTTGATTTTGATTTTGATTTTGATTTTGATTTTGATTTTGATTTTGATTTTGATTTTGATTTTGATTTTGATTTTGATTTTGATTTTGATTTTGATTTTGATTTTGATTTTGATTTTGATTTTGATTTTGATTTTGATTTTGATTTTGATTTTGATTTTGATTTTGATTTTGATTTTGATTTTGATTTTGATTTTGATCGAAATCGAAATCGAAATCGAAATCGAAATCGAAATTGAAATTGAAACTGATTGGAACCATTTTTGAATTACATAGATTAGCAGTAATTGTTGAGGAAGGGTACTGGGTTGATGGTTTTGGCAAAAAAAACAACTTTATTTAACTCAAATATTGATGGCTTTATGGTTTTGACAAAAAAAAATAAAAAAAAACTGTAGTTAACTTCAAATACTTTATTTTTACTGAAAAGATCTGGAAGCCATTGTGATCTGAGGCTGTGTTCCACATGTCATAGACGCAGTTATTATTTAATTGTTGAACTTTAGCAATAACTATTGTTTTCCTAGTATACATGCAAACAAAAATGATGCGTCAATAGAAACAGAAAAAAAAAAACGTTTGTCGGCAAGTGTGCTACCTTTCCAGAAGAAAAGAAAACGGAAAGCAGGCAAGATGATAATTTTTACAGAACAAAAATCAAAAAACAAATGTCAGAACGGCTTAAACCAATGCCATCCCATGACAACAAATCGACAATAGCAATTGAAATAGTAACAATAATAAAAATAGTAAAAAAAAATAATAATAATAACGAATACTAATGGTGTTCAAACAAAGAATGTTCAATAAAAATCGATTGCAGCTTCTCTCAAACAATTTCCGACTGCATCCGCAGTTGAAATATTGAAATGTTTTCATTTTTACTCTAGCAAATAAACGGAAACTTGTGCTAAGAGGCAGAAGTCGCTAAAAGAAGTTAGCAAAGTGGACGTAGAAAGGCCAGAATCCAGAGAAGGCCAAGTGTGCCTGGTCAGCACATGTTGAGGAAGCAGTTAACAGCTACAAGAAGTCAACACTTTTTTTGTTTTTTTTACTCCATCTTGTTCAATTTCGAACACATAGCAAAACTGTAAGCAACAACAACAACAACAACAACAACAACAACAATATGAATAACAAATATTACTACAAAAGCAATGCCACCAAAAAGGAAGCCGCTGCTCTCATGGCTGTAAATAAGAGTTCGCGTTATCTATTTATTTATTCTCAGCTAACTTAAATATATTTGTTCAAGACGCAGAGAAGAGAAGATGCACAGAAGACAAAGCATTAAGTAGGCAAAAATATTTCAAGTAAATTGCAAAGTACAATAATTGCTAGCATTAAATGTGTTGCTTCGAGTAGCAGTGCATGATTGAAGACTTGAAAGAAACTTCATAAATTACTTTTATTTTTTGGCTACGAACTTTTTCTATGGGTGCATGAAAAAATGTAAATAATATATTGAAATGTGGATGTTTTAAGCAGAGCAAACAGTTATTTTAATATACAAAAGAAAAAGTCCAGCTCAACTTTTTGACAGAGCTAAATTAAATAATTTTTTTTTGCAATAAATTTTAACAATTTTTTGTTTAAATTTTAAGGTCTTGTGGGCACTTTTAAAAAAAATACTCAAACTTACAAATCTCCAAACTCCATCTTTTCAATTTCCATTTCATATTTACCGCAAAAGTCTTCTCTTAATGAAGTTATAAACATTTTTATTGGAAAAATTTATTAATAATAAAAAGTAATTACGGCGATTTGGTGTCTAAGACGCTGTTAAGCTATGAAGAGATGCGCTTTTATTCAAAAGATTCAAAAAACAAAGGTTGTTAAAGTCATTTAGTGAAAATAAAAAAAAAGCTAAAAAAGTTTAAAATTATGCTGTGCATTTTAGTGATTTTAATGTTGCATGACATTTATGACAAAGGAGAAAAAAAAAATGGACAATTTTGTATTTTTAAATGGAATTTTGTATGGACACTGTACAACAGGAAAAAAAAGATATCTAACATTTCTATGAATTGAAACATTTCAATGATGAACTGAAATGAAAAAAAAGAAGAATTGTTCTCAAATTAGTTTGAAAAATTTAATAAGAAATCAATGCATACTGCCAGGCAAGCAAGAAAAACAAAAAACTTAAGAAACAAACTAGCTAGCCTCAGGCATGATTGCTTGTCGCAAAAGAAGCACACGGAAAAAAAAGCGCCTCACGATTTGCCGCAAATATGTTGCTGTAGCTAATTTTAAATGTTTGCCTTACTGTGTAATCGAAAAAAATACCTACTAAAAGAGGTCCACCTATGGCTGGGCTGTTCAGGGTTCAGCATAGGCAACATATGTGACTTCAGCTGCTGCCGCTGCCTTCCGCTTTTGCTGCTGCTTCGCGCAGAGCTCTGTGTCGCCAAGTCGAAGACAAATGCTGATCACGTTGATTACACAGTTAAGTGAACCGCAAAGACCAAAGTCAAACGTTGTTGCCACAACAGCAACTGTGACTTGATGATGGAGCTGAGAGGCACATTCTTGACTCATTTTATATTATATTAATAATAATATTTAAAACAAATAAAAATAAATGCATGCCTAATAATAAGTAAGGCAGCATTTTTTGCTTTGTTATTAAATATTTTCAGCTCGTAGTTTGTGGCAGGCGTGCTTTTTGCTTTGTTTTTGTTTTTGACTTACTTTGCTTATCGTGACATACGTGATGCAGGATAACATGTCACAAGGTGAGACAACAGAGATAAAATTATGCTGCATAAAAACCATTGTTATGGCAGAGGTTGAAAGCCTTTTTTCTTCTTTGACAAAAAAAAAAAGACAAACTGGTGCACTGCTGAAGCAGCTTTGCTTTAAGGGCCGAGTTGTAAGTTAAGCTCTTAATTATAGTATTGCTGCTAAATTCTGCTGCTCTAAAGCAATTTTTTTACTTACTGCGTGCTACAAATTGTTGCTGCGGCTACTTCAATTGTCGCTCCAATCAAAATCATTTGCAATTCTAGAGCTCTTGGCAGGATTTAGGCTTTTTTATTTATTGCAGCTAGATTTCGTTTTAATGCCATATTGCTTTCTGAAATTGCGCATGCGCATGCGCTTCATTTATGGTGAAGTCACGTTGGAATAATTTGTTGTTTTATGTTAATGTTGCAGATATAAGTAAACACAACAATAAGCTGCAACAACAGAGCGTTAAGCCATAGATGAGCAGCAAATGAATTGGAATTTAATTTGAGTGTCCATTTGCCACAAAAACAGCAACAACGATAGCAAAAACTACGTTTTTGTTTTGTTTTTTTTTTTTTTTTTTTCGTCGACTAAATCGATTTCAAATACAACAAAACTCGAACCCTTCACTTTGTTACCTAGCTGGCTGGCTTTGCAGCGCCTTAGGTTAGACTACGCTTCAAGCAATTGGCTTCGTTTTGTCTTAACTGAATTTTTTATGCTTCAGCTGAACATGACAATTGTTATTGCTTAAAGAAAATGTGTTTAACAAAATCGACAACAGCAAGAAAAAGCAAAAAAGTGCTGCAACAATTTGCTACTGCATTAAATAGTAACATCGACAGGGGTAAAAAAAAAGAACTTGTCGAAAACAAATCTACTCCAAAGTGATGCTCTTCGTGCTATGAAAAGCTACTGGAATATATTGTTTATGTTAATTTTTGGATCTTTTTGTCAGAAACTGTTAAAAAAAAAAAAAAAAATATTTGCTAGTAAAAATGTGTCCGAGCAAAGAAAGTTTAAAGCTAAATTCTTTTGTTGGAAATGCATCAGTTGTAAATTTTTACTTTTCAAGCGCACAATTTAAGAAGAAGTAAGAAATGATTTATTTGAGAAATAGTTCTGAAAAACATAAGTTTTTGAGGTATTAGTGGAAAAATATAACTAAAAATGAAGAGCAGAACATATGGTAAAATAAGCATTATATTACTTTTTGAGCAAAAAGAAGACAGGAAAATTTATTTTGCTGTTTGAAAAATATGATATCAAGAATTTCCACCAGCAGATTCTTATATGCATACTAAAAAAAAAAAAAAAAATTACACAGATCATTGCTTGTCCCCAAGCCAGCTTTGCCCAGAGTTTGTTATGCTTACCTGTCCAACCCTGCTTTTTAAGCACCCTCATTTTAAGTAGTGTTCATGTCCAAATTATTAAATAATATTTTTATGTTTCCCAATTGAAATGCTACACGCAAAGGTAATATTAGAAGCTTATTATGAATATGAAGAATTTTATATTTTTGTTGACACAGTATTTGAAAGCATTAAAATAACTTGCTAGAAAACTATAAAAAGTCTAGACAGGTCGCAAGCATAACGACAAGTTGGTTAAATTTTGAACTTCCTCTATTGCCCACAGCTCAAGTCAGAAGACCACACAAAGTTGACACAAAGTTAGAAACAATACAAAAATAGAAAAACAAAAACTAAAACAAAACAAAACAAAAAAACAAAAACAAAAACAAAAACAATATGTAAGCAAACACTATAGCATGCAAATTGAGTTGCATTTTGTGTCTTGTGTACACTAACTTAATAGCAAACAACAAGACAACAACAACAATAACAACTCTGCACATCAAGTTATTAGTAACATGCTGTGACATATCTAACTCATATTCATATTAATAACATAAACAAATAATAAAACTTTTAAAGCTCTTTTTTTTATGTCTTCAGTCGCATGTCTTCTGCCTTTAGTCGTCTGTCGGTGGGTGTGGGAAAAGCTGCCTTTGAAATTTCTATTTAGTTATTGGTAAGAATTGAGTCTGCGTGTGGTGCGTTTGAACTGTGTGTGTGGCTTCAGCTGGGCTGCACATATTTAGCACCTTTTTCATAATTATTGTCACGAAAATGCTATGAATTTTTAAATAATGTAAATGAGCAGAACAATGCTGGATATTAAATTTTATTTAGTGTTTTTTTTTTTTTTTGTTTTATGATATAGCGTTGCTTGTCATTTATGTGTCATAATTTGTAGGTGAAAATTATGAATTTTTGGAATTCTGTTGGTTTTTTTTTTTAGAAAAGAATTATTTTCGACATTTAAACTTTATCTAGAGAGACATTTTTTTTACTAACTTATCATTTAAAATCAAAATTAAATTAAATTAAAAAAACTAAGACTTGTTAGGTAACTAAGTTAGAAGTGCTCCAAATATTTTACTGGAACTGGTCAATTAAAAATGTAATATTATGTTGGAAAATTTGGTTGTCACTAGTGCTAGATAGAAAATAAGCCGCAAATTTGAATTAAAAACCAGAATAATATTTAGTTCATACAAGTATAACGAGATCACTGCCATAATTATAGCAACATATGAGGTGTCAAGTTTTACGTAAGGAAAAGTTATCCGATCACTTTGAAGTCCACAGCTTTGTCCATTTGTATTTTGTCTCTCTCTGTCTGTTTTTGAGACGGACAATGACTTTGAGCTTTTTGAAACACTTCGAATATGCTGAGGTCAACTAGCTCCTAGCAAAACCACAAATCCTACTTTTGGAGCAGAAAATTACCTTCAGGAAAACCAAAGTTTTGAATCTGACAGGATCTGCTTATCCCATTGAGTTGGTCGAGCCACTAGAAGATTTTTTCGAAAGACAAGGGAAATGGCTCAGTCAAACAGACAATCAAACAGACGACAACATACCGTGAACAAAGTAATATAGTGGAGAAGAACATGCAGAAGAACAGTAGAAAGTATATCCAATCCACTAGGCAAGAGTTCGAAGGAGTTAAAAATAATAGCCAGAAATCGTACTCGGTGTAGGGTAGGGATAATTGAAGTATGTCCCTCAAAAGATTATCCCTGAAGGTAGTAACAAAGAAGAAAAAGAAAAAATATGAAGAAAAATAAGATGAAAAAAAAGAAGAATAAGAAAACGAAAAGAATTGAAAAGTCCAAGATAGAATTTTGAAATGCATTGGGATCATGGACTGAAAAAATGGTTTCTTTTAACATATAAACATTATTATTTATAAAATTCTTCTTTTGGCATTTTGTTTTTTTTTTTTTGACGTGACGAAGTTACGTTTTACCGCATAGATTTCTAAAAAATTTGAAAAAGGCATTATTTCAAAATTCATTGGTGTTGCATTGAATTGTTACCCGCTGAGTATAAGAGCTATGTTAAAAAAATAAAACGATCGTAACGAGGTTAACTCTTTGACTTTATTATAAAAAACCAAAAAAAAAAAAATTCAAAACGCCATCGCAACGCGGTGGGAGCTGCTTAAGCAATGCAACTGAAAGTGTGTTACATGGAATTATTACTCGCTGAGTATTAGCGCTAGGATTCAAAATATGATACACCAATTAACATGTTCTAAGCCCTCACAACAAAATTAAACAAAAAATTTCTGACGTCATGGGAACACAGAGAGAGCCGCTCATCGACAATGCAACATTCATTTAATGGCGTTGCATTGAATTTTTACTCGGTGAGTATATAAGCTACGATAAATGTTTGAAAAAGAAAATTAAGGATTTACACTTGGTCTTACGATAAAAATAAAAACAAAAAATTCTAACGTCGTCTAGTTGTGAAGATAGCAGTTTATGTAACAGAAATGTTATATCGTTGCATGAAATTATTACTCACTCAGGAGATGTGCTGCGGTAAATTTTGTTATACGAAAGCATAGATGTGTTATTACACCTCACAAATAATATAAAAAAAAAAATACTATCGTCATGATGTCAGGGTGACAACCACATAATGCAGTAAAAATGCTACAACCATGAAAAAACGTTGCATGGAATTTTAACTCTGTGACTACTGGCGTAACGGTTCATTTTAAGAAACGAAAATTAAGATAAGGTCTACGGGCACATGATAGAAATAAAAAAAAATTTGACGCTATCGTGAGGCCTCTCAGGGAACCACCTTATATGACGCATATGCATCACTTTTGCTGGATTAATTGACTGTAGATAAGACAAAGTTAATGCACCAAGGAAAGGCACAACCAATGGAGAAGCAAATACAAAAAAAAATCAGAAGCAAAAACAACAACAACAACAACAACAACAAAAACAACAACAATAACAACAAAAATCTGGTTAGTTATGATTTCAGCAGTTTTTTCGTGGCAACCAACACTGCTCACAAACAACAAAATAACACCTAGAAACCGGACTATGAAACCGGAAAAGGACTATGTGATATGATTTAAGATTTGAATTAGGACAAAAATCAAGATACACCTAAAATACACCTTTCCGAACTAGAAAAGGGATTCGGTGTATTTGATTGAGTCAAGAATTTGGTCATGGATTTAAACAAGAGTTTGGACATGAAATAGGATTATAAAGAAATACCGTCACGTGAAATACTACGGGTGTGTCCACGACACAGCCAACTCTTTTTTTATTATTTTTTTGGATCTTCGTTATTTTGTAAAATGATCCCCATAAGCTTTAAAAATTTTGTTATCAGAAGAAATCCTTTAAGACTAATCATATATTTATTGGAAAAAATATATGATCGCTATGATCGTGGCGTCCGTGGCATAGTTGGTTAAAGTGCATGGCCTCTATTTTAATTAAAATAATTTTTCTGTACGGCTGCCACCTCTCTGCAGACAATGGCAAACCTCAGAGAGTAATCAAAATGCCATGTAAAGCTTCTTGAGAACAAGAACATTCCGTTCATTGCTGTTCGGAGTCGGTGTTAAACCTGTAGGTCCGGTTCTCGGTCAGTTGTGTGCAAAACTTAATATCACGCACAACACAATTGATCATAAGAAACTAGGTCAAAGTCCTTTCAAGGGCTGAAATGGCCAGTTATTTATTTATTTTATTTTTATGATTTAAAATCCAATAAAGTTACTATAAAACTAAGTTATCTTATTATTATTTTTATTTGAATAAAAATTTTTTTGTTGCTTATGATAAAGTTTAATCCAAATTTTGAGTTTCTACTATTATACGGAGAAACAAAACGTCTGCATGCATTTATATAGAGCTTGTCACAGTGAACAACTTTAAACAAAAGTTAAATAAATTCAACAAATTAGTTCACAAAAACTAAATATTTACTTAAATCAACATTGAAGAGCACGACTCAGCTCAGCTCAGCTCATAAGTCAATAACTTCAGTGAATATGAGTCAATTACTCAGCGTGGACTAACATGCCTTTCAATATCGTAAGACTGTGATTCGATTTTTTTCATAGAATTCCATCTATATGTGACTGTTATTCGCACTTGATATGTCGTTGAGTTTCACTCGCAAGCTTTATTTATTTTAGCCACTGTTAAAAAGCAAAACGGTAGCTGAATTGAATTGTTATTTTTGTTATAATTAAGCTTATTCAAGAGTTGCTCGTAGCGTTGAGGATGCGTCATAGTGACGCCAAGCATTGTTTGTTTTCTCGATGACTGGAGTAATTTTTGCTACTGACCCGTTCGCGAAGTAGCTCATTTTACTTGAAACTAGAACTGATTCAGAACTTAAGTCAATAACTTGAAATGATTTTTTTTTTTGGTTAAGTATTTGTTGTTTTCAGTGCGAAATGTTTATTTTTAGCTTTTGAATGCAGAGACTTTGTGTTATAATTAATTGGCATGAGCTTATTTTAGAGCAAATATGTTAACAGTTGTTAAGTGAATTTTTTACACAAGAGTCTCTCAGTTCAGATTGGGGATTTTTTTAACATTGGGATTTGTTTTATCGATGTAAAGACATAGTCTTGATCTTTCTAAGAAGCATAATTTTTGTTGAATTTGATTTATGAACAATATTTATATAATCGAAAATTTTCCTATATATGTGCTCAAATAGCTTGGACAATATTTTAATAGTGACCCATTTTGTTTTCTTTATTTTTTAATCAAATCAAATGCTTGATGCAGCCTTCACTGTGTGCCATCAAATAATAAAAATCCAGTTCGTTTCTTAAGTCTTTCGTTTAAATAATGTTGCTGAGAGAGAGAATTTTTAATGCATTACTTATTGTTCTAAAAAAGGACTTTTTTTATATGTTCAACAGATTGCGTTCATTTCCTTGGTCTTTTACTATGATAAAGAGATATCATACAATTTTGTGTGCTGCAATATCTCGATTGCATAGTCGTAGCATGCGGCACTCATGCGTGCTTTTCACAATAATTTTCCGCAGTTATAATAATATTTTTAACCTTGACAGCAAAAGTTAACAAGAAAATTAACCCAGAAAAATTGCGTTGACTCTGGAAAACAATCAAAATCAAAAATAAAAAAAAACTCAAAATCAGCTGCAGAGAAAATGAATGCTTGTTGCCATTGTTGTCAAAAAGAAGTTCAATGAACAAACTAAAGACGTCAACGAATTAGACAAAAAAAAAAAAAAATATAAAATTATTAAAAACACATACAAACACACACACACACACACACACACACACATATGTATGTATACAGCTACATAGAATAATTGCATAGCTTGCGTGCCTAGCTGCCTATTGTTTTGGTTGTTGTTGCTATTGTGGTTGTAGTAAGTAGCGCCAAAGCGTGCCGTTCATTCACAATTTCAACATATTGCATAAAAATTGTTAATGAATAGCGTTAGCTTTGGCAAATAAACAAAAAAACAATACGCTCAACTTGTTGTGCGTCTTACTTACACTTTTAGCACTTTTTTCTCTAATAATAATTTGGCAAAAATATTCTTGCTGCTGTTGAGTTTTGAATGACTTAGTTATTAACTTGCTTGAATTTAGTTGCTTTTGAATTGCATTTCAAAGCTACTACGAGCTTGTTATTGTTTTTTTTTTTGTTTTTTTATTTTTTATTCACAAAGCACTTTAACTAATAATTATAATTGGTCGCTTGTGTGATTTTCTGTGACACAGAAAACGAAATTGTTTATTGTAGCTAGTTTGTGGCACCGGGGGGCTCTATGGCAAATGGTAATGATTGCTCCCCCATATTTCAAGGTCAGCGTAGGGAAGTTGTCATCGTCATCGCTGTTGTTGTCGTCGTCGACAACGCTTCAGTAATTGTTGCAAGCAGCAATTTTAAATAAATTTATACTAAGTTTCTAATCTAATCTTTGTTCGGTAGAAGGTTAGACGTTGAAATTGAAGTTGTGGCTGTTATTGTTACTGTGTTTTTAGTGCTGATTGAGTTTGTATTAGAAAATTGCTGGAGCGTTGCGTTTTAATGATTTCAGAATGTGGGTAAGTAACAAATTTTGCCTTTTATATTATAAGTGGGCTGCCTTTGCATTGAATGTTGATTTGTTGCTGTAAAATTGGGCTAATGACAAAGTTATAGTATTACATGGATGGCTTGGAACATTGATAAAGGTCAGACATGAAGAAAAGTGTTCACTTTTATGAGTGCATTAAGACTGTATATGTTTAAAAAAAGAATTTTATTACAATTGACAACCTTTGAGGAAAAATTAAGTTAATCAAAAGCATTTTTAGTTCGAGTGAAAAAAAAAACTAAATACTGACTGTACAAATTCACTGCACAGAGAAAATATACTTGTTTATGCGTGTGCCTGCGCATAACGTCCTGGCTTAAAATCATCATAACAACCTTTTACAAAGAACAACACGAACACACACACTTTGATGTCTTGCCGCTGTGTACTGTTCTCAACCCCTTTAAGACCAAACTACATTCACCTCATCATTGAACAAATCAATTCAATTTAGTTCTAAAAATTATGCTGCACGTATGAAAAAAAAAACAGTTAGCCTTGTTTTCCTGAGATGAGCTCAACTCAAAGCCAGGGTTAATAAGTCAAATATTATCAATGAGCTGAATTGTTTGCCATCAATGTCAGTGAAGCTGTTCCTGTTGTTGTTGTTGTTGTTCTTGTTCTTGTAATGGCGTGAAAATTCGCCTTAGCTGTTGTGCTGTGTGGAAAATCCTTGCTTCTTCTGCTCGCTTTCTTTTAACGCTGCATTTTTATGGTCTTGTTTTTTTTTTAATTTATATTTTTTGTTTTTGTTTTGTACCATTTGATGTTCTAATAAGCCGCCCATGGTCGGTGATCATGTTGTGTAAACATTTAAGCCTTCTTGCTTAACCAAACAAGCGGCTAATGTCTGTGAAGTGGTTGCGGAGTTAAAAGGAGTGCGACAGGCGGCAGCTAGTTGCGTTCAGGCACCAGCAGCCATAACTAAGGCCAGCATAAAAAAAGGAGCGAAAAACAACAACAACAAAAGAAAAACATCTAAAAGGCTTATAAAATAGAGTTAAAAGCATGCAAACAAGACGTGCCTATTGAGCCTTATTTGAAATGCACTCATTTTGTGGTGTTTAGTTGGAGCAGTTAATTAGAGTGGTGATAAGAGTAAGCAATGCCTGTGCATTTTCGTTGTTGTTGTTGTTGGTGGTGATTTTGTTGTTGTGGTCACTCTTGTTATTTGTGCGTTCTTTGTAAACCATTAGAAGTGTTTGCTTTAATAAACTTTTAATGGTTAAGTCAAAAAATCAATTCAAGCGAGTTCGTTGCTGAAGTCTTTTGTTTCAATGTTTTCTATGGTAAGGCATATGTAAAAGGTACAACATTCTTTATTTAAGTTTTTAGGTTTAAAACTTAATCAAAATATGTTTTATGCTAAAAAAAAAAAAAAAAAATTAAATTTTGTTGAAACCTAAAATTTGATTGAAATAAAATAAAGCGAGTAATTAATTTACTCAATAAAATTTTTTGTTAAAAAATGTGTTCTAGATAATTTTGAATTCAATATTTAAGTCCGTTCTTACGAGTGGTATTTATTTTTTACTTTTAAAGGCAACAATGGTGATGGAGTTCGTATCATAAGTGTCCTAAATCCACTCTACTCTACAGTACTCTTCTCTTCTTGGCTCTAGTCTTCTTAAAAGCTGATTAAAGCTCTTGAATTTTTCAAAATTAAGTTAAGAAGATAATTTACCCTTAATTGCATTTGCTTTGTGACAGTCACAGGTAACTAAAAAGGTGAAATATGTTATTAACTCTTGGGCTTTGGTTTCAAACGAGATAATTCTAATAGAGTACGAAGAAGACGAAGATGCTTAGTAATAATTTGCTTAATAATAAAAGTGGCTAAGTTATCATATTGCCCTAGCGTGGGCAAATAAGTCAGAAATATATAAAAGGAATGTAAAATTATCATTACATGTACTGATATTATTCTACACGCAGCTTTTCTCTCGATATGTAGTTAATAAATTAACTAAACCCTCTGCAGCTGACGTCGTAGTGACTTCGTTCGTACAAATGTGAAATTCGAAAATAAAAAATCGTTTTTAAGAAACTTCATCGTAAAAAATCAGTTTAAAAGTGAGGTCTGCTAGACGCCACGTCAGTAATATTGTTAAATTTGGAGAGTAAGAACAGTTAACAATGTCCAGTTCAATGCAAGCAAGACCCAGTGTTGTCTGATAACCTACAATCCAAAAGAATTGCCCCTTAGCTCCCCTTAAAATGAGCGATGTGGACCTGGTGGAGTCAGAAGCTCTTGACGTTCTGGGCCTTTATGCGCTTCTTAAAACGGTGTAAAAGATATTTCACCCCATCTGATCTCCGTATGATCTACACTTCATTTATCAAGCCGAAAATGGAGTACAATTCCCACATTTGGGCAGGTGCTTCAAGATCCTATTTTGTGTTTCTGAACCGAATTCAACGGCGTGCGAAATATTTGACAGGGGATGAAAATATTTTATCTTCTTTCAACTCTCTCGGGCATCGACCAATGTTGGTTTGTGTCGTCTAAAAAATACCTTTTCTCATGAATTTTTTTAGAAAAAACTATAACAGTAGGTTTATTTTATATATTATTATAAAAAAGTACAACATTTTAAGAATATTTAAAAAAATTTTTGGAGGTACGGTCATTCAACCTACTGTAACGTTAGTTTTGCTCAGAATGACCTAAAAATTTAATACAATATTCTTCAGATGTTGTACTTTCAGAAACAAAAATAAAAAAAAATGAAAAAAAATAAAGTTGTCAAACCTTACCCCCTCCCCCTTAAAGCATTTAAGTATTATTAAAACGGTATAAAAACCGTGCTAGCATTATTAAACAAAAAATATTTGGTTGAAGCTTATACCATTGCTTATTTTCTCATTTATTGTGCTCGCTGTGATTCCATTTTTTTTTTTTTTTAATAATGGTGTTCTGAAGAATATATCCTCACCTTGAGGACCTTATATTGCATACCTCATCCTGAAGTATTAGGAAAAATTAAGCAAGACGTAAGAACGCAACCTTCACCTTCGCCCCAGAAGTGCCAAAAAAGTGAACAATGCATAGGTGTTTTTTCTTTTAGTCTTTTTATGGGGTTGTGGCTTGTTTGGTAAATACCATTCCTCCGATTGCTAGTATATTAAATTCAAATTACAAATTTTTCCTTGTTAAATATCTTTATTTAACAGCCTATATATGCATCAATGTATATCCAAATATTATCATATTTAATTTTTTCATTTAACAAAGTTTGATTAAAAAATATTATTTTCCACTTTATTAAAACCTATTTTTAGTACAAATCAACATGAACATCGTTTAAGTGTAATAACAATGAATAGATTTCCCAATCATACCACATCCTTAATATTATTTCTTAAAAATCTGCGTAAAACTTTGTACCAAATTAAAAAAAAAACTCCCCATCAGAGTCAATGTTCATTTCATTTCAGCTTAAATGCTGTTAGCAAGAAAACCCAGTTAATTGAAAAACACTCAATATATATATGGAAATAAAATGATGGGTTTCATTTTATTGTTCTTATCTGATCCACTAGAACATGTAATTAAAAACAAAAACATCCCAACAACAACAGCAGACTTTAATTAATTATTAATACAAAAAAGAAAAAAAAATACTAAATAAACTAGAGATGAATGAATGTAGTCAAATCCGGCTTTGCAACAATTAACACAAATAAGCGCAGCGACTACGTGTGCAATTTAAATTCTAACAACAGAGCCACCCTGCAGCAGCTCGGTCCAGCTGACCTTTGAAGAGTCTATGAAACGCAGCTATAATTAGAAAGATGAGTTGCTATGAATATGCATTGTTAACTTTTTTTTTTTCCTCTCTTACTATTGCAACTTCTATCAATTGCATCATAAAGTTCAATAGACGCTGTTGATGAATCAGCAATTGGTGTGAGGTTTACAAGTGCAGCAAAATGAAATTTTTTTATGACTTAGTTGAAAAAAAAAACACAAAAAAAAAATACAACTTTGAAAACTTCTCAAAGCTACAAATTTACTACAGACCACAGTGATTTCCGGCTGCTTGTTGTAAGTCTTGCCGCTTCATTGTTGACGTTCAACTTTAGCCCTGCACAATGCGCTTTTAATGCGGCTAAATCAAGCGTGAGAAAAACTATTATTTGCTGTTAATTTTTGTTGTTATTTTCATTTCAACTATTTACAATATTAATTTGGTTGCAATATTAGTGTGTTATTTATTATTAGAAACGGTAAGCGGAACTTATGCAAAGACGTCATCAGTCAGTCTAGGCGCAGAGATTCGTGTAAAAAGTGCACAAATAATTTTAAATAAATGACTAAATCAGCATGGTTGATGTTGTTGTGGTAGATGCTGTTGTTTTTGCACTTTAACGCCTTGTTGTTACTGCAGTTTTGCTAGATTTTGAGTTCAAGCGTTATAAATAATAGCAAAGCGTTAAATTTGTCGTTTAAAAGCAGTTCGCCTCAAGAAATCTAGCTTTTGTCTTTTGATTTTTTATAATTTTTGAAAAAGTAAAGAACAAATAAGGCAAAAATTAACAAAAAAAAAAAAAATCGAAAAGATCTTTTTAACAAAGAGACGAGTTTGTGGCTTAAGTCTTTCGTTTATTTGCTCCGATCTTTTTTATGAAACTTTGACTATGCACGTAAGAGGTGAAAATTGTGTGAATAACAACTTTTGATATTTTCAAAATTTATGTTAATGTTAATGTTAATGTATGAATGTATGTAAGAACATAATCAAAAATATTAAAAAAGTTTTAATTAAGATGTACATTGTGTTTAATTGTCAATTACTCAAAAGTTCTTGGTATTTTTTTTCATTTTTAATTTGTAGGTACCCAAATATATTCTGCTGCTTTTTATCTAGATGGCGTTCACCTCGTACACATTGCAAATAACTCTTTTGCTAACTGCTGCTTCCGTTGTGTGGCGAACATTTTAACATTTGAAACATTTAAATTTCATGTTATTTTGCTTCAACGTTCCGAGTTGTACGCACAAATGCCAATAGTTGCACGCATTTTTCTTACCCTGCTTTAGCTTCATTTTGTATGTGTGAGTTTTAGTAGCAAGGAAGTCATATGTGTTGGGGATATTGTAGTATTTGGCAAGAATGTGGATGACACTAAGCAGTGCAGGCTTTTGTTTTGAGATCTTTGCTTGTTTTGCTCGCCTCTTTCAGAGGCAAGTAGCGTTGCATTGATTTTTGCACCTGTTTTAAGCAATAATTGTTGTTCTGCTTAAGCATTCAGCTGCTTGAGTTTAACAAATGCCATCGATTTTAATGTGATTTTTGCGATAAGCTTTACATTTTCAATACATTCCAGGAAAAAGAGGCAATTGTTTATTCAATCCGATGCTGCTGTTTGAATTGTTTTTTTATTTGCATTGTTCATTGATTTATATCCGGGTTAATGAGTTAAGCTGTACTTATTAAAAAGGGGTTTAGGTAAGTTTATTAATAAAAAACCATTTTATTTTTTCCATATCTAACGTATATTCTTAAGAAAGGTCTTACATTTTTCTGGTGCAGTAATACTTTTAGAAAAGCTGAACAAAAATTGATATTAAAAAATCCCTTAAACAGAAAAACATCTCTCACTTTCACAGAAATTCAAAAGTTTAGCATTGTAAACAGTTAGAAATAACCAAACGGATTCATAAATTTAATATGAAAGAGTAAAGTTTGCGGTTATGTTTATGTTTATGTTTATGGTTATGGTTATGGCTATGGTTATGGTTATGGTTATGGTTATGGTTATGGTTATGGTTATGGTTATGGTTATGGTTATGGTTATGTTTATGGTTATGGTTGTGGTTATGGTTATGGCTATGGTTATGGTTATGGTTATGGTTATGGTTATGTTTATGAATATGGTTATGGTTATGGTTATGGTTATAGTTATGGTTATGGTTATGGTTATGGTTATGGTTGTAGTTATGATTATGGTTATGGTTATGGTTATGGTAATGGTTATGGTTATGGTTATGGTTATGGTTATGGTTATGGTTATGGTTATGGTTATGGTTATGGTTATGGTTATGGTTATGGTTATGGTTATGGTTATGGTTATGATTATGGTTATGGTTATGGTTATGGTTATGGTTATGGTTATGGTTAAGGTTATGGTTATGGTTATGGTTATGGTTATGGTTATGGTTATGTTAATGGTTATGGTTATGGTTATGGTCATGGTTATGGTTATGGTTATGGTTATGGTTATGGTTATGGTTATGGTTATGGTTATGGTTATGGTTATGGTTATGGTTATGGTTATGGTTATGGTTATGGTTATGGTTATGGTTATGGTTATGGTTATGGTTATGGTTATGGTTATGGTTATGGTAATGGTTATGGGTATGGTTATGGTTATGGTTATGGTTATGGTTATGGTTATGGTTATGTTTATGGTTATGGTTATGGTTATGGTTATGGTAATGGTCATGGTTATGGTAATGGTTATGGTTATGGTTTTGGTTATGGTTATGGTTATGGTTATGGTTATGGTTATGTTTAAGGTTATGGTTATGGTTATGGTGATGCTTATATTTATGGTAATGGCTCAACAGCTTGGTGTATAGGTAGGCTTGCCATAATATTTTGAAAACAAGTCCGGACACTTTTTGAGTTTTTTTTTTGTGATGGTGGAGGGGGGGGGGGGGGGGGGTATGCGTAGATGACATCCACAATTTTGCTTCACTTGTACAACTCATGTTTTTTCCGATAAAGCTTACAGCAAGAATTCTTAAATTAATTATGTAAGAAACTGTTGATTTTTTCTTATCTTCTTTGATACCTTTGATGCTTTCAAATTAGTAGGAATATAAAACAATTACACAGAAAATAAAAGAATTGATTTATTACCTAAACTAGTTTAGCTAATGTGAAAGTTTCTATTTCACCTAATCTTTTCAACATCTTTTCTACTTACACAGTTAATTTAACAATCATGCATTAGGTAATTCACCTAATTCAAATTAGTTAATTCAACTAAAATTTTGCAAAACGCAAAAGTAAAGAGCACAGCGCTCTCCTATAAAAAACATAAATAAAAACAAAGTGAGAAAATTTTACAAAAAGTAAAGCCTCATTGCGAGAATTGAACTCGGGCCGCTTGCGTTCAAGTCAAACGCTTTACCGCTGTGCTGTTACGCCGTTTGATAATTTGCGAACAAAATGTATATAAAAATATGAGGTCCACAACTCTGAAATTATGTTTCCACTGGCCATCTACAGCAATTTGATTAATTGGTATGTAGAGCAAATTTCTGGATTGCAAATTTAGCTCAATAGATAAGGCGTTGGTTGTTGAAATCTTGAGATCACAGGTTCGAATCTCAGCGGTGGCAAAGAAATTTTTCAGTCATTTATACAATATACAATGTATATATCTCTCTCATTCTATCTACTATAAAACAAATCTTTCTTCTCTATCATGTGACGAAATGAAGTAAAGTCACCTAAGGAAAGTTTCACTTCAAAATAGAAAATTGCAAAACAAAAAACAAATTTTTTGCATATTTTTTGCACGGCATTCCCACTCTTAAGTGGGAATGCTATCTAAATAATTAGATGATTTTTCTACACTTAGTAGGTGGCTTGCCTAATCTGAAGTGGTCATAGTTTAAAAAAAATTAGCTAATTCTTCTAATAAATTATGTGTCTTATCTATTTTATGGTTGAAGGTACACCTAAATATTTAGGTTTTTTTAGCTACTCTCGCAGTTAAACTACCCAATATAATTGCATATAATTAACATTTAGAAATTGGTAGCGCACCTAATCAAATTCGTTGACTGAAAATCACCGGATTACTTTAGCTGAATTGACTACATTTTTAGGTAAAAGTTCTACTCTTTTTTTTCTGTGTAGGAAGTATGTAAATCATTTATATTTACTGAAATATTTAAAAATAAACAAGGTCTTTAAAACATAATAAACTTAGAATGAATATAAAAACGTAACAATAACTCCACAATAAATAATTATAATTATGTTTTCAATTTGTTGGGTCCAAGTCCGGACAAAATCACAAGTCCGGACAAAGTCCGCACATGGTTGAAAAGTCCGGACAATCCGGACTAAATCCTGACGTATGGCAAGCCTATGTATAGGGCAGCTATAGTCTAAGAATGTGGACAGTAGTCAATATAATAAATAAATATCATTTAATTTAATATAAACATTCATTTAACTATGAACATGAAAATGGTTAACACCTGAAATGATTTTGACATTGTTTTATTGAAAATCATTCCAACTTAAAATCAAATATTTTATTACTTAGGCTCAGAATTCGATATTTTTTAAAAACAGCATCTATCGAACTACTGTCTCTCGATTTGCTCTACGTTTCGAATGCAAAGTTGCTTCATTTTATGAATAATTTTCAAAAGAACCAGAATTCGATGAAAACACCAAGTCATTATAGTGCCTTAATTGCCTGCCATAATATGCTGATTGCCACATTTTATATGATTGTTCTTCTGCGCAATATGAGCGGTAATGCAAGTCAGCGCATCAGCAAGTCAGATGGTTTGCCACCAATGCAATTACTAAAGTTTAGGCAATATTGCAACTTGCCTGCAGCTTGCATAAAAATCACTGCAGCACACTTTGGCCATGATAAACTGCTTCATGTCATTTGGCAATATTCACCAATAAGCAACAATGTAACTGAGACAACAAAGTTCAAAGGTATGCCACAAACACGTAGCCTGCAGCGTGTCCCAGTTATGTGACAAAGTGTTGAGTCACAACAGTGCAAGAAAATGTTTATTTTTAAGCATTTTAAAATCTGAAAAAAAATAAGCATATCTATTAAAATTGTTAAACTATGATTAATATTGAATAAGTTCATTTTGATGACTACTTCTTTAAAGAAATTGAAATGACATCGTGTTGGTCAACTTTTTCGCGCTATTAATAAAAACTACCTCAAGCCCATTACAATGTCTTGCAAAACGTTCTGTAGTAAGCAAGAATAGTTAAGCACTCACATCACATTCCTTATTTATAGGCTGAAAGAAGCAGCGCAAAACTTCAAGTAACGCCAAAAGAATTATTTCTTTTTTTTATTCTTTTACAATTGGCGTTATAAATGTTGAACTTAACTTACACACCCAATAAACAGCTACAATGGCAATAGCAAGAACAACGGTCACGACAGTTTGGTACGCTTTATTTAAAAGTGCAAAAAATTAACTAACATTAGTTACAAGCAACAAACACACACATAGACAAACGAAAACGCGTTGAGTATGTTTAAATATTATGGATAATTTTGGCACGCGTTAAAATGTTTACAGCACAATCTCCAGCAGTGGAGCTGCCACAAAAGACTTTTGTTTGTTATAAGAAAAAAATAAATAAAACACTAAAAGAAATAAAAATTTGTAATAATTGTTGCAAGGCATCGAGCCGATATAGCAAATAGAAAAAGCACTTAAAAAGCCGCAAGCATTGGCAAATTTTTCAGCTACACTTATTGTTTAAGCTATGATCAGCAGCTTTTTTTGCCAATTAAACTATAAGAACGCAAGCAGCACACTTCTTCGCAGAAAAACAGCCTAAATAACATATAAAGCACATGTCAGTGCAACATGTCATGCATATTAATTAGGTCTTTTCTTGTTGTAGCTTTGTCAGGTTCTTCCACATGGGTGTAAGTATAAGAACCTTTTTGTTTTTTTTTTGCATATTCAATAAAGGAAATCAATAACTGCGCGTATTCTTTGTCGATGCATAAAGCATGAATGCTTAACTAGGCTTTTAATGTGACGACGAAATAATAGGGAGTGATTGTTGTGGTCACTGGGCTTGGTTCAATTTGCTTGTCTTCTGGCTGATTTGTTGTTGTTGTTGGCTTGAGTTAATAATGAATTAAAATGCTTAAATGTTATCAGGCATTGCTGTGTATTTTTAACGGCGCAGTGCGCATGTTCAGAGTGTGGCAGCGATGAATCACATTGTCTGCTGCTGCGGCAGTTCTTGTGTTTCTTATGCATATGAATGACTTAGTTTAAAACTTTTTGAATGAGGAAGTTTATGAACAGCTATGATGGTGACTAAAAAATTTTCTCTGAATTGAACCTGCAAAAGATATAAGGTTGAAAAATTTTCAGATTTTATTTAAAAAAAGAATTGATCTAGAAATGTATAAACCCAGGAGCTGCTTTTTCAGCAATATAACTAGGCTTATATTTAAAATCGTTGCAATAAACGTTAAACTCCTTTCAGTCTTGCTTATTTGTTTCAAAGACGCCAATTCTTGATTAAAGGCATTTGATGTCATTTATCAATTTCTTTCAGCCTTTATTCGAGATCACATGATCTTTTTATATATATCAAAAGATTTTCCTGCGCATCCGTACCGAGTAGTCTGAAGTACAGATAAGAAGTGAAAACGTGATGTTCGTCCGTAGGAACACCTGAGTGAAAACAATTTCTGTTTCTTAAAATATAAATTCTGGACCAGAAATTTAATTCTCCACTCTGTTAGTTTTTTATTTCATCGAAACACAAACTTCGCTTCACGTTTGAATACAAAGCCAAAAATTCACAAAAAGCAAGCAAGAAAAAAGTCCTTTATGATAACGTTGCAGTGAAAACCAAAGATTTTTTTGTCGGAACCAAGTGTTCAAAAGTTGTCCACATCATTCAATGAGAAATCCTTTAATAAAATGTAAGAAAATCAATAGCTTTAAGTTTTCAATGAGATTTCCTCGTTAAAGTCAAAAAAATTTCTCTATGAAAAATGCATTTTACTTAGAAGCATTAAAAATATAATCTGAAGCAAGACCTTAAACAATAAGGTCAATAATTAACAATTAACAATAATTTTAAAATTCACAGAAACATATTGCAGTGAACCCAAAATTAATAAAACTAAAAATCGGCAAAATATATTAAAAACTCAAATGCCTTCGATTTGGTGTAAAATGTCCCCAAACGACCAAAATAATCTAGCAAAAGGTTAATATTGCATTTGAAGTTGAATAAAATATATTCAATATGCTTCCCATATATAATAATATACATAAAATATGCCCAATATAAATATGCCCAATCCCGTTCCCTCATTAGAACTAATATATTTCAATTTATATGTAATATATTCAATTATCAAACAAAAGACTTAAGCGAGCAACTTGATTTCTGCTTTGATAGAAATGTTACACATTTAATGTTCATAAAGTCTTAAGTAATAACATAAGACTTTTAAAAATTTTTTTGAAACCTTCACTACTTTTGCTTTTCCCTTTTATCATCCTCCCCCCCAAAACATTATTTTCTAGACGTGCTATCATCATCACATTGCGTACAAACAAACAAAAAACACACCGCTCATAAATAAATTGCATTCAATTAGTCTTCACTTTTTTGCTGTTGTTGTTGTTGTTGTTGTTGTTGTTGTTGTTGTTGTTGTCATCTCAGCAAGCAAATCTTGGCAAATTGTTTTTAAAAGGTCTCATTTTTATAGCGCTGATAACTGATCTGTGCGCGACAACATATGCTATTTTAATAGGTTTCGCTTTGTAGCACGTTGACATTTATAACATTTGTGTCGGGTGTCCCTGCACCGCGCTAAGCATCCTGCAACGCCTACACAAAGCTGCAATTCTGTGGCATTATATTGCAGGTCACGGTTTTGCGTACGTGTGTTTGAGTTTGCGTGTGCAGACGGGTGGTCTATGCAGCGCAAATCTTACTAAAGTTAAATATTAATAAATGTTTTTGTTGCTGTTGTTGTTGCTGCTGCAAGCTGCTTGCCAACTGCCATAGCTCAAAGTTGCTTCAGTTGCATTTAAGCGGACATTAAGCTCAAAATCTGCGTCTCGACTGCAGTTATTGCAACCGAAGAAGAAGAATAAGCAGACTGAAGCAGTTACTGCTACAGTCGCCGAGTGTGCTGCCTTGAGGACAATTTGTCAAAAGCGGTGAAATCAGTAGAGTTGCCGTTTGTGTTGCTGTTTTTATGAATGGTCATAAGAAATTGTGCTGCAGTGATAAAATTTAAAGTGTTTTGCATTGTTTTGTAGGAGCATGGTATACATTTTGCAATAAGTTTTTTATTTTCCACAACATTGAAATTTAATGCTTTGACTTTTCCAAAACACTACTTCGGGTCACACTAAATGCTTAACGTAAGGCAGCAGTCGGTCATTTATTAGCCATTGTGTGGCCAGCAACTATTCTGCAGCTAAGCCTAATAAATGCAGTACTTTGGCTGTGCTTAGTCTTTTTTTTTTTTATTTCTTTTCTATATTTTGCTTAAAAATTGCACTCTTTACATGGCCATGATCAGGTGTGCCTAGCTGCTGCGCACTAAGCCCACTAAGTTCAAACACCAAGTTGCTAATGGTAACGAGCTCTTCCTGAGTTTAAAAATGAACTTAATCCGTTTTGACAAATTTGCTGCTTGTTTTTCTAGTTTACAAACTGACATTGAAGCGGTTGCATTTTTGTTCAGTTGTAAATTATTGCTGTAATAAACAATGATAAAGGATTATTTTCTTTATTCATGGTGTGGATATGACTGGGCCATGAAAACTATTTAAAAGCTGTTGTGGCTTTCAACAAAGAATTACATTAGATATTGTTGTTGTTTAGCATGTTTAAAAGAAATCGATATTTGTACCAATTTCTTTATAGCCACAAGCTTGTTTGGCTTTGTCGTATTGTCTTTTATTTTAAATACTAATTTATTCTTTCTTCTTAGAACAGCATAACATTCTCAACACATGTTTTTCCACAGATGTCTCTCACAATGTACTCGTACCTTCAAGTTTCTTGCTTAAGTCTTTTGTATGAGAACTCATTTTCCACAATTCGCTGCAAAAAGTGTTGAAATTAGCATGAAAATAAGTGTAAAATCATTTTATGTATCGATCTGAGGCAACAGCAAGTGTCATTTCCGACCGGATTTGTTGTTTTTCTTTTAAACACTAATTTATCCTTTCTTCCTAGAGCAGCATTCAATTCACAACATATGTTGCCCCTTAAACATTAGAAATATATTAGCCAAGTTAAGGCAAAAAGCAGCTATAAAGAAATTAATACGAAAGGTCTTCCGCTGCGGCTGCACACAGATTGTTAATGTTGCTCATGAATGAAAAGGAATAGAGGAAATTTATGAATGAATATAAAAAGCAACATTTACTTATCAAACGCACACATACCCACATACACACTTGATTTAAAACAAACGACATACGTTTGACATTTAGACAAACAACAGCAACAAGTTATCATTAAAAAATATATGATGACACATGTGCATAAATAGCGCGCAAACAGCTGAAGACACGTAGATATAAATTAAAAAAAAAAAAAATCAGAAAAAGAAATCAACAACAGTAGCGACTATCAGCATGATTTGCCTTAGAATACTAATTCAGTTGCAGTTATTGGTAATACAAGAGCAGCCACAACAACAATGACAGCAGCGCACCGGATGTTGTCACAACTTTTATAGGAGGCTAGTCTAAAGGAGAAGCAGCATTATAGACAAAAGAAAAAAGATTGGTAATAAAATTAATAAAGAACTCAGCATATGGCTAAAATATTAAATGATTTGCTTGTTGCTTACGTTTGTTTGAACTTAACAAAAACAACATAATGAAAAGGGTTGACAAGTGCCTATCGACTGGGTCTGTTGGGGCCTTACGCCATCAAGTGTCTTAAGTTTTATTTATGATTTTCTAAAACGTTTAGAAATTTGTGAACAGTCTTTGAATTTGAATATCATCTTTTTTTTCTTTGGCCATTACAGATTCTAGGGTGCTGGCTGACGCCAGTTGTGTGAGCCATGGGTGAGTTTTATTTTTTTGTTGTTGTTGTTTTGACATGGAAGAAGTGCAGCCGCTGTTTTATTTTGTATGCAGTAGATAAAAAAAATCACCACAAACTTACAATGGGATAAAATTGAACAAATATTGAGGCTACTAAATGATTACTCATTAAAAGGATATTTGAGGATATTATACAGGCTATTATCAATGAAGAAGCTTAATTTTTTCGGTTCAGAAGTATGAAGTAGTTTGTGAAGTTCACAATTCTAAATGAATCTTAAATAATCAAAAATAATATTAAAGATAAACTAGTAAGAAATGATCTTCGACTGGGTCGAAGTTAAAATACCCCCACGTCCGAACCCAAATATATTCAAAGTCTTAAGCAGTCAAAAAATGTTTATCTGTAAAAACATTTTCGTCATAGTTTTAACAGAAAATATTCTCTTTTGTTCTTTGATAAAGTCACTGTGTATAAGAGGTGGGTGCGGTTTTCACTCGATTTGGTTGAATTTCGTACACAGAGTACAGGTTATATATCAAAGTTCATATGCAAAATTTCAAGTCCATATATTAAGTTTTGGGTAATTTAAAGAAATTTTACATTTTAGGTAAAGTCACTTTGTATGGGAGGTAGGCGTGGTTTTCATCTGATTTGGTTGAATTTCATACTCAGAGTGTATATTATATATCAAAGCTCATATGCAAAGTTTCAATTTCATATATTAATTTTTGTGGAGTTTAAAGAGATTTCACCGTGGTTATGATTCGATTTGGCTCATTTTCAAACTTGACCTTTATTTTTAAAATAAAAGCTTAAATGTCGAATTTCGTGATGATAGCTTTAAAATTACGGCTGTAATCGTGATCACAGACGGACAGACGGACAGACAGACGGACATGGCTAAATCGATTCGGGTGATGATGCTGATCAAGAATATATATACTTTTCTATACCTACCACGCATCCTTATGGGCGTTTACGTTTTTTAAACGTAGGGGTATAACAAGAAATTTTTCAAGTTGAGAGTTTCTCAGATTGTCAAAGAGTAGTTTAACTAGAGTTCTTAATCTACATCTAGTCAGAGTGGATGAAATCTCTCGTTCATTTGTATCATTATAGCTAGGACAGTGGGCATCAATGCACGTATGCACCAATGTTCCATACTGATAGCCGTGGTTCTAGCTGTCTTAACTGGGAAAGAAATTATAGAACTTAATAGATAAAACTTAATTATAGATGAAGAAGTTCTACGTAGTTCATATGAAGGCCTCATTTTTCTTGCTTTCTCTCAAGTTGCTAGACTTCACCATCTACAACCAGCTATGTAAAAGTAGTGCGAGTACATTCCTCCCCTCACTGTATTCAATGGAATTAGGACAGTTTCCAATCTTGAAAGATCCAGGCAGAACCCAAGCCTAGCAGGTCATCCGAGTTTGATTACCTAAAATATACTTTAATAATTACAATCTCAAATAGATGATTCAGCCTGGTAAGTTCTCTCTTTACACTGCTTAACTAGTTTGAAGTTGAATTTTACTATAGCTAGGGCTCTGTTAGCAGCTTCACTGTCCGACATAATGGCTGCATTTAGGTTGTTAGTATTGGCACGATTAATATAGCCTGATAAGCTTCCCTTATCACAAGAAGTTCTAGCTGAAAACACTGGCTGAGTCTGGCAAACGAAAGGAATTAGCAACTTATGTTTTCTACAAGACAGACTCTTCAGTGCCCTGAACTGAAGTTTCATTATTTTATACGTTTTCCAAGCATTTATCTTCAGGACAATCTGCCTATTATAGCTCACGATCAGTATCTTATAGATAAATAGCATGTTAATTTTCACCATCTTATCGCTAAAAATTTTCTTTATGATCAATCTTAAGCCAGAACTAAGACTATTTTTAATTTTAGGAGAAAAAATTTTTTTTTTAAAACAGATAATTAAAAGTGATACTTATATGGGTCAATTGCAAAACAAAACGTACACAAAGAGGTTTTCATATTTTGTTTTAAAGTTTTTTAAATTTTCCCGTTAGAGTAGTCAAATTAAGTGAAAATAAATGGAGAATTCGAAGTTGTTTTTAGGCCATGCAAAAAATCATTTTTTCTATGGTTTTTATACGATTTTTGTACTGAACATTACACAGCAGATATACGGGAAAAATCACTAAAAATTTGAAAAATATTGTAAATGAAAGCTTACTGTGTAATTTAATTAGTTAAATTAGCTTTTGCAGAAATCGCCATTTCAGTTTCAGATATAATTTTTTTACCAAATATACCTACATATTTTACAATTTTAACGGGCAAACATAAAAATTTTTCTCCAAAAAGACATAAACATAGAGGTTATTTTCAAAGTAGTAGACTTCAAGAAATAAAAAAATTAAAAACTGTTAAATAATAAGCAATTTCAGAAAAAACAACAGAGTGACGTTCAATACATTTTGTGACGTTCAATACATTTTGTTGCGCTTAACCCAATAATTTAATTCTAATTGGAAGTTTAACAAAAATAGGTTTATTCTTTAAAAAAAAAAGTAAAGTATATAATTCAGCTATACACAAAATTTTCTTCCAATTTTTTTTTTTTTCTTCTTTATTTTTTTACAAAAAATTAAAAAAGTCAAGCTAGTTGAATTTGTATTGTAAATTTATTAAGACTTCACGTTTTACAATATAACTTCTGAACCCCTTTAAAACCACATCTTCATTTTGTATCATTGGAAAGGTATAACCTGACGTAAAAACGTAAAAAAATGAAAATTATAAAAAAAAAAATTATAGCTCGTGTTGCTGGCATGGTATTGAACTAAACAAATTAATACTGAGTCAACTTATTGCAATATTTTCAAAAATTTTGTACTTTTCCTCAAAATAGATGAAACAACTTTTCCAATGATACTATATTACCGGTAATCGACGTTGTCTCCAAATAGACCCTATTTTGGCCGCGAACAATTATTCTAAAAATTTATAACTTCGAGTTTGGTTTTCAAATCAATAAACCAATGCAAGGAAAATATTTGAGAGAAATCAGAGATGGTCAATGCAACTGATCACTTCAATGTGAAATGGGCGATATCAGTTAGTAAAAACAAGAAGCAAAAATCAGGTCAAAGTCATACATAGGTACCATTCTTTTTGCTTTCATTTATATTCTTCATTTCGTTCCTTATCTAGCTTTATTTTTTCCCGATATCTTCGTGCTCTTCCAGCAGGCGTGAACTTTGCTATTTTACTCTTTAATATACAAAAACTAAATACAAAATTAATACTTCAGCTGGTGTATATATCTTAAAAGTGACGTTCAATAAATTTACCAGTTTTTAGTTTTTTTTTTAGGAATTTTATTTTGCAAATATACGAAAACAAAGAAATTTATCAAAACCTATGGAGCAATGATTTTAAACTTTGATTTGTTTGATTTACTATTTTTGCTTTCCGCGTGACGTTCAATACATTTTTACACGTACATATCATGATGAACTGCGAAAACACGAAAAAATTTACTTTAATATTATTTAGTCGTCTTAATTTTTAGAATTTTGTGAGAACCAATCTCTGCACTTTCTTAATATAACTTTCTTGTCATCTATACCACACCTTAATTAAAACTAACGAAGCGTAAAAAAAAGTGTAAGTCGAAAGCCAAATTCGCGATGAAAATGTTTTGAGAATAACAACAAAATAAAACATAAGAAATAAATGCTATCATTACAAAACAGTTATAATTTGTTAAATTTTTGCATTGTTTTCAACTTTTTTCACGTTTTTCATCAAAAAGTGTATCTGGGGACACATGTTTTTGTATTTAGCGAGTACGAGAGAGCAATATAACATTCTTCAACACAAATATGCAAACAATTTTAGGCTTCTGAAAAATAAATTTTGTCAATAATGTTCTTCAGTGATCACTCTCTCATGTTTAATTTGTTTTTTTTTTTTTTTGCCTAAAAACAGAGTTAAAAGATCGGGGACAAAAAAAGAGCATTTTGTATGCAATTGACCCATATATTCCAACGATCTTTATAATAAAGGCGATATTTTTCCATTTCGTCTAAACATCGTTTTATAAAATTATTAATTTCAGTCCTGAAATTTTTGTAAATATTTTCTCTTAACAAAAATTCCGCCTGCGCTCCATTGTGCGCGGCTGCTCAAACATGCGAATGTCCTTGCAATCGAGTGTGTTGCCACGTCTTGCTCTCGAACAAATTGGACTCAAATTATTTAAATACATTGATCACGTTTTAATTGTAAGGCTGCAATTCAACAAGCGAGTAAAAGCCAGCGGCAACAACGATGACAACAACTACAACAAAAGACCATAAAAGTGCTCCAAAACGCATGGCAAATGACTGCCTATGATGTTGGCGCCAACGGGGTTACCTAATTAGCATTGAAAATGCATGCAACGACATTAAAGCGTTTGGAAAATGCGTGGCGTTGTCCATGGTCTATGTTACAGTAGCAGCAGCAGCGCAAAAGAACAATGTAGCAGCACATTTATACTAAAAAAAAGAGCAGCAACAAATACTAAAACACATTCAAAAGCAACTTAAAACAAATGAAAACCAAATAAAAACAAAATCAGTGAATTTAAGGCTACCAAAAATTAACCGAAAATGCTTTCGAAATGTTGGTCGAATTTCTCACGAAATCGGTTCGAAACACTTTAGTTCAACTTCACGCGCTTTTAATTTGTTTACATGAGTCAGGCAGGCAGACCGACTGTTTTTGGAGTTTTTTATTTTTTGTGTCTATTTTTATAGCAATTAACAAAATTTAAGCTGTGCAAAGAGCCTTAAGTGTGACGACATCATTTAACAAAATCGACACAAATTTTCAATGTAATTTTTTTTTTTATGTATTTTTTGAGTTTGAGATTTTCATCAAAAGTGGTCAAACACTAGTAAGACCGTCAGTAGACAGTTACTTGATTTAGTTTTAAATCTAGCTTTAATTGTTGTCATTAAAGTTTTTTGGCGCACGAAATGCTGGGAAAATTTCAAACAATGTTAATTGTGAATGCAAAGTTTGACTGATTGTTGCAATGCATGCTGAAGGAATAGAAATAAAATTGAGGAAAAATAAAACTAGGGAAGTGGAGTAATTGAATTGTTTTTTTTTCTTTTTTTTAATTACAGCAAAATAATTGCAACTGGAGTAATTAACATTTAAGTGTTGCCTAGAGTGAGTAGCTTAAAGGGAGAAGGGAAAAGGGAAAAGGAGAGGACTTCGATAGCTTTGGTAGTAAAGCTTAAGGTCAATTAAACTTTTAAGGCATGGAAATGAAAACAATTGAAGTGGAAGTCAATTGTTGTAAGCTCTTAAAAAATAAAAGTTTGAATTAAAAAACCAAAATTGTTTTCATTGAACCAGAAAAGTGAGAGTATGCGACCATTTTCTTAAATAAACTTTTCTTTTCCTACTCAGAGTTTTCTTGGTATTGGGTGTGTCAAGAGGATAATATTTAAGAAATTAAAAAAAAACTCCACATCGTCAAAATATGTTCATCAAATTTTTTTATATCAAAAATTTTTATTTGTTGACTTTTTTATTTGCTTGAAATTGATTTTTTGTAAAATAATGAAAATTCGACATTTTTTGTCAACATTATTTTATAAATGTCATGCCACTTCAAACTAAATAAGAAGTTTTTTTATAATAAAAGAGTACACAGGTGAATCATGATATATACCAACTTATTAATAGAAGAGTTTTTAACTGAAACGTAACAAATTGTCTTTTCGTTCAACAACGAATTCGCAAATAAATTAGTAACGATACTTTTTATTCACAAATGAGCTCTTTAATGAATCATAAGCAGCTATGGGCAGAGAGCACTCTGAGAGCGTTGAAGTAAGAATGGAGAGCAAAGGCTTATGTAGCAACACAAAACGCAACAACAAATCAAAGACAAAGACAAATACAGAAACGACACAGAAGCCTTAAATATAGTTGTGTTCATACCTGATCTTAAATGATACTTTCACGAATACTTTTCCGATTTTTATTGAAAGCAAATAAATAGAGAATTCTAAATTCTAAATTCTTAATATAAAAATTCGATCGATTTCAAGAATTTATGGTAGTAAAGTGATTGTCAAACTGTGTTGACATTTTTGTACAGTAAAGTTTCCAAATTGTGAAAATTTATCACTTCATCCAATTTACAATCAACATAATCGGCCTAGTGAGAAGCATTCATGCAGTTAATGTATAAGACAATCTCATCGACAAACTTCTTTACCATCAAATGAGGATTAGAAATGAGGATAGAAAATTGCGAAATGCGAAAGGTTTAAAGCAGCGCAGGGCACTCCATAGCTCACTGAGCTCTCTGCGAGCGTAACTTTTCTCATGTATACAAAACTCACAACAGAAGAGAATATAAATCAGTCGTACGCAGACGGTGATGCTGTGAAGATCTATATCGCTTTGCGCTGCAAATTTTATGTACACTCTTAAAAAAATGAACCTATTGTCTTGTAGATTCAAAATGCATATTATACATAATAGAGTAGAATGAAATTTTTAATCTCATGCACTTTATATATTTTTGAAAACTACGCTTAAAAAAATAGATGTCTGCATCTTTAGTTTTTTTTCTGCCACATAACTTTTGACTGCGCCCGAGGATTTATATATTTCATTGCCAGACTTATTTTTTTTTTTCTGAAATCCGAAGTTTAGTTTGAAAATTAGTTCCTAATATTTTGATGCAAACCTCTTCAGTAACCTCTTCAGCATAAAAAGCAACTTGTCAAGAGTTCCCTAGAATACCATGTATTCGCTCAGTGTGCGCGATTCGAGAGTGCACTAATACTAACAAGACAAAATAAAATGTGACTGTATTAGAATGCCCAGCCCTGGCTTAAAGCGTAGGACAATGGCTTGGCCGGGAATTGAACCCGGAACCTCTGGAGCAGTAGTCGAGCACGCTACCTACTCGAGTACCGAGGCCGCTAAGAAGTATTTTGAAAAAAAAAAATGTTTTTTATCTATATATCTACGATGTGTTAGGTCAAATAAGCATTACTTTGTTAATTTTCCTTAATACAGGGTGTTTTTTTAGCTGCATGAGAAGTTTCGATGGTTGTTGTCTATGGTTTATGGTTTGACAGTTGAGATTTTAATACTGTGTTGACACTACTGTTTTACAACTGTTTGGTAAGCATGACCAATGGTCAAACTTAATTAGTTTGACCATTTTGCCCCTCAAAAACCATTTTGCTCCTCAAAACCATTTTTCCCCTCAAGCACCATTTTGCCTCTTGAAAACCATTTTGCCCCTTTGTCTCTAAAAAATACAAATAATTAAACTGTCTAGAATATTACTACTGATTTGAATAAAACAATCTAAGTAGCAAGAATACGAATAGAAAATCAGCTTTATTTTTGTTGATGAACAAAGTTTAATTTGTTCATCGAACTTTTGGTCACAAGCAACAAAAAACTTTTTGTCACAAGAGTTGTTCAGTAAGGTTTGAACAAAGCTTTCAAATTGTGAAAATTTACTTTGAAAAAAATATATCTGTTCGCGAAGAGTTCATAGAGCACTTCGTCCATTTTACGGTCAACATAATCGGTCTAGTGAGCAAGCAACTCGTGCAGTTGTTGGTCGTTTTCGCTCTAATTTAACCCTTCTCGATTCAAAACCGACAAAGAAATGTGAGTACCGAAGAGAATACTGCTGTTGTAGCGCGAAGTGTTGAAGAAGACGCTGAATGTTGATTTGTCGCCATTCTCAACTTGTTGACCTACGTGGAAAATTTTACATAAAGATCTTGGCTTTCGTGTCTATAAAATACAGCCCGTGTAAGAATTAAAGCCAAATGACCATCGTTTACGTCACATTTTTGCTGATTGGGCTAATTTTAAACTGGCCGAAGACGAGCATTTTTATCGAAGAATTGTGTTTAGTAATGAAGCTCATTTCTGGTTAAATGGCTTTGTTGATAAGCATAATTGCCGTATATAGAGCGAATTCAACCTTCAAGCTATTAACGAATAACCATTACATCCATTAAAATGTACTGTTTTTGTGCGGTTTACACGCTGGCGGCATCATCGTTCCTTATTACTTTCGAAATGAGGAAGGAGCTGCCGTTACGGTGAATGGCAAGAGCTATCGAGCCATGTTGACTGATTTTTTATTTCCAAAAATTAATCAGCTAAACATCCACGACATTTTGTTCCAACAAGACGGCGCAACTTTCCATACAGAGCGCTTAACCATCAATTTATTGCGAAATCAATTTGGTGACAACTATATTTCCAGAAGTGGTCCTGTTAACTGGCTCCTCGTTCGTGTGACATAACTACTCTCGATTACTTTGTATGGAGCTATGTTAAGACATGCCAACAAACCAGCAACTCTTAAGACATTGGAAGCCAATATTCAAGCCACCATTGAGGCCATACGGCCAGATTTATTGGATAAAGTAGTGAAAAATTGAACTGATCGAATGGACTATGTAACTTGTAGCCGCGGCAGACATATGCCGGAAATCATATTCATTTTGAATTTGTGAAGTTACTTGCGAATCGAAAAGGTGATGATTCCGAAAAGAAGATTCATTTGCGAGTCTAAATACTGCACTTTTTAACAAAAAGATTTAAAATTTCTTTAAAAAAGCATACTTTTAGTTCCCCGAATTATTTACATAGAGTTTTTAATTTTAAAGATTCTTTCCAGTCTCTTTTCAGAAACTGAACCAATCAGCAAGAATTCTTAACGATTTGTTTCAATAAAAATAGTCAAGTTGCTTGCAAATTAAGATCTATATAAATGCTCATTGTGTTTTTTATTTGTTTTTTTTTTTCATATAAAATTCAACGGTATTTTTTTGGTGCGTATAAAATCCGCTATAAGTAGCAGCTCATAATTTAGCATTAACTTAAAAGAACTCCTGCTTATAAATCATCAACAATTAAAGCAATAGCCATTGACATTCTTGCGGCTTAAATAGGCAACGAACACTTGCACACACATAGACACACACACACAAACACCTCATATAAGCAAGAACCTTGAAGAAAATTATGAGTAAACTCAAAAAAATCAGAAGAAATCATAAATCTTAGGAAGCAGCTCATATCAACACAAATAAACAGAAAACACACACAAACACATGTACACAATCACATGCCAATCAAAACAACGTCAAACGAAACAACAACAACAACAGCGAACAACCGGAAACTGTACATAATTCAACATCTATGCAACGGATATGAATGTCCTTCTTATGCCATGCCATGGTATTTGATTCTGTGAATTTGTTCAGTTGTTGCCATTGTTCTTGTCGTTTATGTTGTTGTTGTTGTTGCTATACGCAGCAATATATATTTAATTCATAATTTTATTAAACAGTTCTTTACGTGCTGCATTTCAGCCTTCTTTGACTTCTGTATCTCGCTGTTGCTGCTGCTGCTGCTCGTCTTTCTTACTGCTGCGTACGTGCTTTGGCAGCCATGACAGGGACATTTCCTCCTTGGTTTTGCATGCGTGCTTCGTATCCTTTGCCATTCATTGTTTCGTTGTTTTAATCTTTATCAAGAAATTCAGTAGCCAAGAAAATCAGATTTTTCGTCATTCTTGATTTTTTTTTCTTTTTCTTTTTTTGTCTCTTGATATCTTGATTCTATGCGTCGAATGCTTCTTTGTTCATTTTATGACTTATTTTATGCAGAAACTGTTACTGAACAATAAATCACCTGAACGTACGCGTTTTAATATTTTTATTTTTTTTTTTTTTCAACATTTCAGCATTTTTTGTTTTTGTGTTGTAGTTAAAGCTGTAGTTTTTGTTGTTATGCTTGCATTTATTGAGCTCTTGAAATCCAGTCTATGTGTAGCATACTAATTATTTTACACCGGTGATTTTTTTGCGTGCTGCAGCGGATGTGATTGTCGTTAAAATTTGAATTGCAGTCTAAAAAGTAAAACAAAAGATTTTTATTGATTTTATGCTTTTGTAAGAATTTTTTATTTTATTTCGGTGCCTTGTTTTAAGGGCCTCTAGATAGTACAAGCTTTGCTTGTCAATGTGTTGAATCGCTTTGATTTGAATTGAATTGTTGCGTTGGCATATTAATGACTTTTTTTGCTTTGCCTGACATTGATGACAAAATTTCACATATAAAATATGATTTATGGAATTATAATAATTAAAATTTTATAACATATACTTTGTGGATTTAAAAATAAGATCATGAATTAGGTCTTCTCAATAAAATTTAAAGCTTAGAAATTGAATTTTTTTGAAACACTTTATAAACATTCATGCTATGTGCGACATTTACGTTATGGAGGTCAAATTGACTAATTGTACATTTTTTTGTATCGATAAGCAAAAAATAATAATATTAAAAATATTCTTGAAATTAAATTTTTTAATTCATTTAGACTCAAGTTTGATGATAAGAAATGTTAAACTCATAAAGTTCAAAATTGTAATAAAACTGTTTCAAAAAAATTTAAAAAAAACAACTGTTTTAGAGATTTTAGGGATCTACAACTTTAGGTTAGACACTATTTTTTCAATTTTTGTGAAATATTTAAAAATTATTTAAACTAATATAACTATCTAATCAGTGGCGGATCTAGGATTCGCCAAAGGGGGGGCTGAAACGTTTTTTTTTTAACTTTTTTCGTTTTTTCCCATACAAAAAATTCAAGGGGGGGGCTAAAGCCCTTTCAGCCCATATGTTGATCCGCCACTTTATCTAATTGATCATTGCTTCTCCATCTAGAGCAGTGGGGCCCAAGAAATTTTAAGCGCGGGCTGATGCTAAAAAAAAAAAACTAAAAAACAAACACAAAATGTTGCTCATCGTTGTTTTTGACAAAAAATTAAACAAAACAAAAAAAAATTGCAATGCAATAAAATCACATGTAATAACGTACACTACCAGTGCACTGCGACAAGACTTAATTTCTTTTACAATAACAATGCTTGCATGAAAAATGACTCGACACACAAGTAACGGGACAATCAGCATCGACAGCGGGCCATACTATTTGATCTACTACGTAGGCATATTTGATCTAGAGGAAGAACTCGCTACAAACAACGTTACACGTTAACGGGTGATACGTTAAAAGGTTTTTCTACTTTAAAAGCATATATTGTAAAAAACACCCAGAACTTATGACTTGCTCCACAATATTCGTGCTTATATGAGTAGGGAGTCCTTTAGAAGACGTGATCAATATTTGGAGGCGGCCTTTTCTTATCGTTGGCTAAAAAAGGGAAAAAAACATATGTGTGTGGCCACAACGCACGGTAGAAGTGAAACTTTAACCCAAAGAAGTTGATTTTTTAGTGGTTAAGTAATTTACTCTTTAATATAGTCTTGCCAAAAAAGTCCCATTTCATATAATGGCAAGAGTAAATAAAATCTGTTTTAATCAGGGATCATAATTACTTAGTTATGAGCGATATCCAAAAACTAAAAGTTTAATTATTATTATTAAATTTTTATTTTATTGCTCATCAATAAAAATTTTCTCAAAATTTTTATTGTTTTGATCAGAAATAAAAGTTAGCTTTTGGTTTTATTGTTTTGTTCAAGGATAAGAATTCTTTTTAAGTTTTATTTTTTTGCTCAAGAATAAAAATTGATTCTTATTTTTTTTTCGCCCAGGAAAACCTTAGTTTTTGTCTCAATTTTTATTTTACGCTCAAAATAAAAATCATTTGTCCAGTTTTATGTTTTTTCTTCAAACATAAAACTCAAAACACCACACAGCTTTGTTGCTGGCACGTGTCAAGTTTTATTCCCTACACCTGAACAGGGGGGTTTAAGGGAGGGCCGGAGAGGGCTAATATGTATGACCGACCCCTATTACTTTTGCAAAAGGAACATTTATCCCTTTGGAACCTATTCTTTCCGACCTTAGGGGGGCTCCCATACAAATTTTATGATTTTTTTGTATTTATTCCTAACAAGGGAGGGCCGGTGAGGGTTAACATGTATTACCGACCCCTATTACTTTTGCAAAAGGAACATTTTTCTCTTGGGGAACTATTCCCTAAGACCACTCCTTATGGGGGCTCCCATACAAATTTTATGATTTTTTTTTTATTTATTCCCTACACCTGACCAGGGGATCTTTAAGGGTGGGTTGGAGAGGGTGTAACACCGACCCCCATTACTTTTGCAAAAGGAAACTTTTTCCTTTGGGGACATTTTCCCTCCTACCACTCCTTAGGGGGCTCCCACACAAATATTATGATTTTTGTGTATTTATTCCCTACACCTGAACAGTTGGGGGGCTTTAGGGTAGGGCTGGAGAGGGTTAAAATGTATCATAAAACTATGTAATATATCGAATTTTATTTCAAAAACATAAATATATAAGGAATTAAATGCAATGCAGAAATATACTCTGCGTACTCTTTTGTTACTCTCAAAAGTTTGAAATATACTTTGAAATGTTGTACTTTTTTTCGTTTTTTTCCCATACAAAAAATTCTCCAAGGGGGGGCTAAAGCCCTTTCAGCCCGTATGTAGATCCGCCACTGATCAAAAACATAAAGATATAAGGAAAATAAATACAATACCGAAATATACTCTGTGTATTCTTTATTTCTTGGTGAACACTGCTCTTGTGCGGTTAATCAAAGTGAAGCCAGCCGAATGTTATACAGTACTCGTTTTGATTTTCTGGAATTACTGCACAAAAGTTTGAAATATACTCTAAAATGTTGAACACTACAACTTTGTTACTTATCAGCAGTCAGTTTTTGTCTTTTTGTTTAAGGTTGATGTTTTCAACATGAATATCCAAAACATGCTCCATATGCTTTGAATTTTTATGGCAATATTGCGATTACTCGATGTATGAACCATGCAGTTGATAAGGTACTGTGTCCATAGTAAATTATAATTATTTAATTTTGCGTAACACTATGTTAAAAATACGCCAAAGCGTTTCACGGTGAAGTGTTTCATCGGCGAATTGATTCATCGGTTTTACTCCCCAGAAGTTTCACCTAAAAAAATAGCCTTACAACTAAATTTAATTCTTGCCATTTATGGCATCAGAAAGTTAAATAAACTGAACTATTTTCAAGGATATACTAAAAACCATGTGATAATAACATAATTACATTAAGTATTAATAGTAATAGTGTCCTAATATTACCTTAACTAAGCTAGAAGAAATCTCAACAGTTTTATCTATTTTCCTCATTTAAAACTTTTGATAGTTTTTAATAGGAAATTATCTCCTAAATATTTTAAATAACACAACCGATATAAGATACTAGCAACCGCTGGTGCGCGTTGTGCATCCATCAACTATAAAAATAATAATAATTGGCGCTGACCGCTGACGCCGTTCATTGTGTTCAGCGTATATTCTAACAGCATCTTTATGTATTCCGAAAAGAGCACTCTCGTTCGTGAAAGAAACGAGCAACAATATTTTATTATATGAAATAATGTTTTGCTTATTGTGTCCCACACGAACGACAGTTCTCTTTTCGGAATACATAAAGAGGCTGTAAGAGTTTTGTCGTTGTTTGCAAGCGCTCTATAAAGAAGAGGCAGAATAGAGTGAAATGTGAGCGAAAAATTGCAATAAAAAAAATTTGTATGTATCTTGGTTGCGAGCGTTCAGCGAGAGCGGTTTGCGAATGCTTTACATTTTTCTGACTTTCAGTTTATTGTTAACAGACGCTCTATTAAGAAGAGACAGAAGAGAGCGAAATGTAAGCAGCGAATAGTTTTGCTCTGAGTTTGATAACATTGTTCTTAGCTGCTCTGTTAAGAAAAGGTAAGCAACATAACAACAACAATTATATGCAAACTTTAATAAGCTATAACTTAAAAAATATAAATTTTTAAGAATAAAAAAGTTCAGTTTGCACATCTATAGGTCTAAACCAGGGCTAGGCATTCTAACACAGTCACATTTTATTTTGTCTTGTTAGTGTTGGTGCTCTCCCGAATTGAGCACACTGAGCGAAATAGTTGTCACAATTAACTAGATTAGTAAGTTTTTCTTTTTTATTTTATGTTTTTATTTTTAGTCATCGTATTGTTCATTATATCTTCTATTAAATTAATTAATACAAGTAATATGAATGAATAATGTAAAGAATCTTAATAGATAATATGAATGAATTATATGAAACCTTAATATATACGAACAATTATTTTTATATTATAAAATCTTAATATATATGAATAATTAAAATGAATAAAAAAAATATGTAAGTACACAATAAGGAATTAAATAAAATAAGTAAGCAAGTAATCAAAAAATTAAGTATTAAAAAATTAATAAGGAATGTGAATGAACAATACAAAAAGTCTTAATAGCTAATATGCATTAATTATATGAAACCTTAATATATACGAATATAAAATTCTACAAACTAAAAAAATATGTGCATAAGTATTATGAATCTACAATAAGTTGATTTTTCACGAGTGTACATATAATTTGCTGCGCAAAACGACACAGGTCACAACAGCATCACCGTCAGCGAACGACTGAATTATATTCTCTTCTGTTGTGAGCTTTATGTACATGTGAAAAGTTACGCTCACAGAGAGCTCAGTGAGCTATGGAGCGCCCTGCGCTGGTCTAAACCTATCAAGAAATACTAAGTTTATTAAGATTGGACTTGTACTTAAAAAGCCTTACGCCGGACAAAATTTGAGCTTGCGTAATTTATATAAGATTTTCCAAGGGCGTCCATTCCCGCTGTACTCGACCGGAAAAATTTAATGTATTTTTATTTCCTATGTGTATATTAGACCATCTCGCTTTAGGGGCAACAAAAAAATTGTCGCCGCACTCCAGTTTATCTCAAGCATTATTGAAAGAAAGTTTCGAAAAATTTTTTATATTTTTGACCGAACGTAGGGGTCACGCATTGACATACGCATTAACTTCTTCATAACTTCGGTATTTAGTGTGCGATCTTAAATAGTGATATGCTTATGTTTTTGTCTGAGGAAGACCTATTTTTTATTTCTAGGACTTATTGACCTCAGTTGTCCCCTTATAGTACTGACCCACTGGACCTCAGTTTCTACCATCTTAAGGTGCCATTTTGATTTCAGAAATGGAAAGCCCATAAAAAATTGTTACACTTTTACTGAAGAAATTTTTCGCTATTTACACTTAAAAACAAATACTTTTTTTGCAAACCGTAGGACTAAATTAATTATTCTTTTTTTGTCATAACGAATTATTTTAAAAAAATATACACCGAAAACGTTTTTATCCGAATCTACCATCCTAATGTACCATTCTAATTTACTAATTGACTTAATAATTACTAAGAAACTTTTCACATAGATGCGAGTTTCTTACGTTCGGTCAAAAAAATAAAAAAAAATTTTCGAAATTTTCTTTCAATTTGCTTTAGAATGCGAGACAGTCTAGTTTATATGTTACATTTTCATATACGTGCACATCAATGCATACCTTTGGCTCCCCATTGAAAAATTTCTGAGGACGCCTATGACATTTTGGGTTAAGTTTTTATAAAACTTGGTTTTCTCATCATTATTATGTCACCCCCACAATAACAAGTTTCATTTGGAACAACACAATTGATATGTCTCGAATGTGTGACATTTTATTCTTTATCTTGTTTGACGCTATTGTTTTGTCGACTCAACAAAAAAGACACTCACAGCATGACTTTGACAGATATTTTCATTAAAAATTGATATCACTGTGTGGTCTAGTCGACTCAATATTTTGCACTAAGTATTTCTCGAAATTGAACAAAACATTGCTGGCGCCAGTGTTCCTTAAACTTTAAGTTGGCTTTGCAATGAAAAAAAAAAAGAGAAAGATAGAATATTTTGCAAGATGCTATTTATTGAGAAATTTCCATTTCTAAGAAGAGCAACCATCTTTCTACAGTATTTCTATAGAAGAGCAACCATCTTTCTACAATGCGCAGAAATTGCACAAAACCTTGCATCTAGGCTTGTATAGGATAGCATTGAAAATTTATGTTTGACACTTTCGATAAACACCATAAGATGTTAAATTTGCTAAAATTGCACTTAAAGCATACTCTCAGACCATTACAGAAGAGCTATAAGCCAGCTACTGAAGAGGCAGACTAAACTGTCAAGTGTCAGCGATAAGACAGATATTACTTGACACTTCTATGTGTGAGAAATACTGTGAATTATTTTAATATAAAAAAATGTTTTAAATAAACTACAGAATTGATTCCAATACAAATAGAATATAACTAACAATTCGATTCAAAATAAATAGTACATTCCAAGAATCTTTTCTTACACAATGAATGAACATAAATTGTAGAAATAAAGTTAGTTTGATGAGGGATATTTAAATAAAATTTATAAATTATATAACATTTCATAATTCTAAAAAAGGTAAGAATTTTTCTAAAGATTCTGCACGATCCTCAGTTAGTGACTTTGAAACCTAAACTGCGCGCCAAGGAGTGATAGAAATGTATGCTGCAGGCTGATTTCCACTGTAAAATAACAAAATATCCTGCAGCGCCAAGCATAACTTAAACTCTACCCACTCCACTGGTTTCACTCGGCCTAATGATGATTCATAATCCAAAACACATTTCTTAATTTTTTTATCGCTCTGTGAGCATTCGATTGAAAAAAAAAAGAAAAAATCAGTTACATCAAAAACATATTTTTTTCTAATTTATATTTTTCCCACTTGAACATGGAAAACATCTGTAAAGCCTAATTTTATTTCGAAATAATAAGGGCAGAAACAACAACAAATATATAGAAGATAATAATAATAATCTTAGATAAACATCAGCCTCGTTAAGGTAACCGATAAAAATGAGAAGAAAAAAAAATACAAATTCGACTGCAATATTTAGTGATATAGCCAAAGATCTGACCCGGTGTACAAGTAGAGAGGCGCTTGTACACAAATTAATTTTCTGTGGTCGAACAACATGTGCGGTCGTGGGACACCGCAGCGCAACATGACATGTTAAGGTCCAGAGTGTGGAGCAAACAAGTCAAAAAACAAAGGATGAACTGTCGTTAAAATTAAGAAAAATCTATAAAAATGTGGTTTCTACGGAATAAAAACGAGAAGAAATGAACTGAAAACTGCAGAGCACAGCAAGAGCGAAACGCTACGCTTGTATCTGAAGATGTTGATGAGAAGAAATGTGTAACCAGAGCAGAACAGAACAGAGCAGAACAGCACGTTGAGACAGTCTGCATAGCTGGCTCTGCATGCTGATGTTTTACCTGTTGCCGTGACAGTTTTGCAGGTGAAGCAATAAATTATGGAAGACATAACATAAATGGTATCCTTTGAAAATATTTGACTGGCTAAGACAAGAATTGGACTCCAAGATAGTGCAGCTTAAAAAAATATGAATAAAATTGAAAAAAATAGTCCTGAAAATTTACTGCTTTTAATAATTTACTAAGAAATATAGGGCATAGGTGCTCTGAATAACAAAAGACTTAGAAAACAAACTTGATTCGTTTTAAGAAGACACTTGTTTATAAAGAATCAAAAGACAAAAGACACGAACATTTTTTCTTTAAATTTGTCTATTTTTAGAAATAATTTCATTGAGTTTTTTGACTTTTTTTTTTTTTTTTTGTTGTTTCGCAATCAAAATATTACCAATTTCGATTTCGATACCGGATATATTTTCAATGTTAAAATTTAAAATTTTGGATTTTTTTTTTTTGTTTTTTTTTTTATTCTTCATAACAAACACAATTAAAGCGTATTAAAATGTGCTTCTATGGCTATCAATTTGTATGGTTGTTTTTCTTTTTCACTCGGCCTCGGTGTAGCTGGTGCTTGTTTGACTGCGACTGTTTACATCAATGTCTTTCATGATAATCAATGGCCAACGGGTGGTGCCACAGCCACGCATCACTGCGATCGCTTGATGATGATAAATGCCATAATTTAATATATCGTTGCGTTGTTATGGCTCATTGTTGTTTTTGTTGTAGTCTTCAACTTGTGTCATAGTTCATTCGAGCTAAAACAAACAAAAACGCAACTCACATACAAACACACACACACAAACATAGAGGGAAAGACACGCAGCGATTGACCGAGATTTCGAAGACATTCAATAAATTGAAGCAGACGCAGCTACAAGGTAGACCCAGCAGACTACACCAACAACATAAACAAACATGCCATACGTTTTGTTTTATTTTTTGTTTTGTTTCCCATCGTTTATTTCTACATATATTTTTTGTGTTGTTAACTTGTTTTTTAGCTGTTGACCCGAGCGAGTTCAATTTCAGCGCAAATTGCTCGATTGTGCGAGCGATGCGTGAGCATTTAAGTCGCTGAGAACTAAACGTGCTTAAAATCAAATCGAAAAAAAACACCAACAACAACAACAACAACAATTTCATGCAGCTTAACAAAAGCAAGCCAGCGAACAAGGAAACCCATAATCAGAGCATTTTAATCGACACGAAGTTAAACTCTTTGGTATTTGGGCATATTTTTGCCTGAAGATTTTCGATTTTCTGGGGCTGGCATGGCTTTAAATGAGATCACTTTCCCAAAACACAAAACAGAAAAAACAAAAAACGGAAAGAAATCAGTACAACAAAAAAAGGGTGGCAAAAAGGTACGTACGTTCACATAAATATTGTGTGTGCGTGTGCGTGTGTTTGTTCAGAGGCGTTTGTATTTGACTGCAACGTAAATGTTGAAATTAAGTTTCTTATCAACTGCACCAGATCATCACTTAACAGCGCCAACTGATTGTTATTTAAGAGGTTTTCAAGCAATTCAAGCAAAAACTTAAATTTAAGCAGATAAGTAATGAAAAATTTCATCTACTTTTTACAAAATGAAAATGTTACTTTTTTTCAACTTAAAATTAAATCACAAAATACTTTATTCTGCAAATAAAAAAGAAAAAAAATAAATTATGAATTAAAATTACTGAAAATTAAATGTTGTTTCAAAATAACCCCGCTGATATGTCACAAAATTTTGTTAAAATTTAAATTTAAAAAAAAAAAAATTAAAAATTTTTACAAAATAAAGTTATCCTTTAAGACAAAATCCTAACAAGAACCATAAACCAAATAATCTTAAAATTCTTAAAGTAAGTTTTTACTTTTGGTAAAATTTTGATTTCAAAAGTCCTGTTTTTATAATATTTTCATTTGTTTATTATTTTTGAAACCTTAAGAAGTTTTTTTCTGAAAACACACGCCCTTGGCTATTGACCTGACTCTTATTTAAGTTTTGAGATCAATGCTTAAGTTATAAGTCTTTTTAACATAGCAAAAGAAATTTGAAATTTTTTTTTAGATAAATATCTAATTTTTTAATTATTTTGCTTTTTGCTTTAGTCTTCCCCTCATCTTAAACACACTGTGGCTTCACTTTGATTGCTATGCAAATTTTGTGTCCTAACCTCATGTAAGTGTCATGTTAATGAGATGTCAAACAAAACGTCAAACCACACACAGTCAAGCAAATACACACAAATACACACACACACACATTCACACACACTTATACACTTAAATAATAAAAGCCCACCATTGAGCTTAGTGCAGTTACTTAAAAGCGAGCATGCGCCACAAGTTCACAAATTAACACAGAACAACAACAGCAGCAGCAGCAGCAGCAACAGGCGCAGGCACGCAGACACTGCAAATGAAAGAAACCCTGCAAGTGGCACCAAGGCAACGACAACAACCAACACGACTTCATCAGATGAATGATGTCGACACTGACAATGTCGCTGGCTGCCAAAATGCATGCCATGCCGCCACTTAAATGTGATCTTTGTAGTAGCTCTTGTTGTTGGCTGTTCTTGTTTTTAAATGTAGCTGATGACGGTGGCGCTTAAAGCATTTCATTTCATTACAAGTCAGCTTAGGATATAAAAAAAAAAACAGCAAAAGACACAAAAAAAAAGCACAAAATCAAGGCAAGACTTAAGACAAACGCTTTGATTCTTGAGCAGCCAACATCACACACGCAAGTTCGTGTCTTAAGTCTTTTGTTTGAAATTTATATATTTCTCTTCAGCTGCTACTCGCACTACTTGAGGTGCGAAAATTTCGCACAATTTGCCATTGTTTGTCACAGGCACTCACGCTGCTTAAAGCCCTCATGCAATTGTAGCTTGCATTTTATGGTTTTTGTGGTGCCGCTGTTAACGCTGGCCGTGCTCAAGTCAGACTAAGCACTAATTAAATCAAAATTCTAGCAAAGTTATGTATGCGAGTGCGTTCATTTTTGTCAATTCAAAGATATATTAATTAAACTAATTCAAGGTTCTATGATTGAGAAACATCAAAAATGAAAATGGGTATGTATGTCATAACAAGATTGTTTGTTGCAAGCAAGTTGGCTGAGATGTTCTTAGCTCTTGTTGAAAAAATTTAACCCAAAAACAAAGTCTTAATTTGATTCTATCTATATGTACCATCAAAAATCTAATCAAAATCAATTTATAACTTGTATAGCATTTATCACAGATACTTCAAAGTAAACGCAAACGTTTCTGAAGAAAATACCACAATATAGCATTACATATAAATATTTATTGACTGTTATAATATGCAGGCGCCAAGCACGCACACGCATAGCACTAGCCATTAAAAGGCTAAAATAACCACAAACAACACAACAACAAAACCTGGTCATATTAAACCAGCAACTGCTCAAATTACATTTTCATGTCAATTGGCGCCAAATATGCGTTAAAACTTGAGCAAGCGCTATAGTGAAAACCTTTTGATAATTTATAGCTGAAAAAAAGCAAAACAAACAGTTTAATAATTGCTCCAATGCAGGCTACAGGAACATAATATTCTGATATATTGTTCTATAAATTGAAATATTAAACGGCAACAACTGCTAGTTAATGACTGCACTTAAAAAAAAAAAGAAAAACAAAAGTAATGCAAAATTATAAATGTATATTTTTCTCTTTATAAATTAAACAATTTGTATAAAAACGTGGAAATAAATTAAAAAATTTGCATTAAAAAGCAATAATTGTCATTGCTTAATGTGCTGTTTGCTTTTGTGGCTTATATTTGCATGAACACTAAACAATTACTGTTCATGTCAATAAAACAAAGCAGCTAAGTAAATATTTAAAGAAATTATTCAATGAGTAAGAAAAACGTTTAGCTAATTATTTTATGGGAAAAATATTTTGAATTAATATGGAGTGAAAATATGAAAATAAAAAACTTCAAACCATAGCCTTACTTGTGTCAAGTCAAAACCTATTTTAATATTTTAATATTGTTTTATTTAAGAACAAAACCAAAACTCCGAAAAGAAACGAAAAAGCGGAAATTTTTTGGAAATTAACTCTTTGGTTAAATATTGTTACTTAAATATTTCTTATTGGCAGTTGTTCCCCAGCCCAATACAGAAAAGAATTTGTCTAAGACTTTTCTGAAATTCTTCAGACCTTGAATCTGCAGCTTAGAGGTAAAAAGCGGAAATGTTATTTCAAAGGTACTTCGTTCGCATAACATCCGGGTCTAGGTTTAATGTTTTTTCTTGTCTTACTTCTTATCCCAAATGCAACCAAGATGAAGGGAAATTAAATATAATGCTAAATATGACTACTGAGTGCACTCAATTCAATTCAATCCAATTTATTAACGTCTATGGATAATAATCCGTACAGACTAAAACAATATAATAAAAATATTACAAATTAATAAACACAAAATTATTTTATATTTCACAATAATGTAATAATAGTCTTAAAAGTATGCTTAGGCATGGAAAAATCAAGCAAATAATTATTATAGACACTATTTAAAGCTATAAGAACTCTATTTATTGGCTCATTAGTGGCGTAATTAGTTCTATGGCAGTTAATGTAGAAGTAATTTGAGTTTCGTAGTGACTTTTGCGGAATATTAAACGATATCAATTCAAGTAATTTTTCACAAATAATATTGCCATTGTTCGAATCATAAATGGTCATAATAAAATGCAGTAGTCTTTTATCTTCAAGAGAAAATAGACCGATAAGCAAACGACGCGTCCTATATGAGAGAGCAGATTCAATAATAAATGATCGGAGAGCAAACTTCAAAAATCTTTTTTGAACTTTTTCCAATCTAACAACATGAACTGAGTTAAGAGGGCGCCAGAGAAAAGAAGCGTATTTAAGACAAGATCTAACAAGGGAGGTATACAATGTTTTAAATGTTTATGGGTCAGAGAACACTGTACTATTACGCCTAAGAAATGCTAGAAGAGAATAAGCTTTGGGGATAATACGATTTAGGTGAGAGCTAAAGCTTAGACCAGAGTCAAAAATTACACCTAAGTTTCAGATTTCTGTTATTCTAGCTTAATTTGTATAATCAAAAGTATAATCAAAAAAGTTGGAGAATGTAGTTTATAAAAGGAAACAACGTAGCATTTTCCAAGATTAAGTGATAGCTTGTTATGTTTGAACCAAGAAAAGACATTATCAAGATCAGACTGGAGAAGAGTAGCATCCCACAGATTCTAAACTTTAAGGAAAACCTCAAGATCATCTGCGTACAGTAAAAATTTTGCAGTATGGAAGCATTTAGATATATCATTAATAAAAATAACAAAAAGTAAGGGACCAAGGATGCTACCTTGAGGAACCCCAGACACTGCTTGCAATGATGAAGATTTTTCATTGTCAATGACAAAGTATGAGACTATTATAGAGGTATGAACTCAGTCAGGAGAGAAACATTGAATAAAAAAAGAGCGTTGGCTGTGTCGTGGACACACCCGTAAGTTTTGACGTGACGGTGTTTCTTTATACTCCTATTTCATGTCCAAACTCTTGTTCTAATCCATGACCAAATTTTTGACTTAATCAAATATACCGAATCCCTTTCCTAGTTTAAAAAGGTGTGTCTTAGTTTTTGTCCTAATCCATATCCAAATTCATGTCATTGTCCTTTTTCAGTTTCATTGTGTTATTTTGTTGTTAGTGAGCAGTGAAATCGTAACTAACTAGATTTTTGTTGTTGTTGATATTGATGTTGATGTTGATGTTGATGTTGATATTGATGTTGATGTTGGTGTTGATGTTGATCTTGATATTGATATTGATGTTGATGTTGATGTTGATGTTGATGTTGATGTTGATGTTGATGTTGATGTTGATGCTGATGTTGATGCTGATGCTGATGTTGATGTTGATGTTGATGTTGATGTTGATGTTGATGCTGATGTTGATGTTGATGTTGATGTTGATGTTGATGTTGATGTCGATGTTGATGTTGATGTTGATGTTGATGTTGATGTTGATGTTGATGTTGATGTTGATGTTGATGTTGATGTTGATGTTGATGTTGATGTTGATGTTGATGTTGATGTTGATGTTGATGTTGATGTTGATGTTGATGTTGATGTTGATGTTGATGTTGATGTTGATGTTGATGTTGATGTTGATGTTGATGTTGATGTTGATGTTGATGTTGATGTTGATGTTGATGTTGATGTTGATGTTGATGTTGATGTTGATGTTGATGTTGATGTTGATGTTGATGTTGATGTTGATGTTGATGTTGACGTTGAAGTGAATGGTTATGTTGATGTTGATATTGATGTTGATGTTAATGGTTATGTTGATGTTGATGTTGATGTTGATGTTGGTGTTGGTGTTGGTGTTGGTGTTAGTGTTGGTGTTGGTGTTGGTGTTGGTGTTGGTGTTGGTGTTGCTGTTGGTGTTGATGTTGGTGTTGGTGTTGGTGTTGGTGTTGGTGTTGGTTTTGGTGTTGGTGTTGGTGTTGATGTTGGTGTTGGTGTTGGTGTTGGTGTTGGTGTTGGTGTTGGTGTTGGTGTTGGTGTTGGTGTTGGTGTTGGTGTTGGTGTTGGTGTTGGTGTTGGTGTTGGTGTTGGTGTTGGTGTTGGTGTTGGTGTTGGTGTTGGTGTTGGTGTTGGTGTTGGTGTTGGTGTTGGTGTTGGTGTTGGTGTTGGTGTTGGTGATGGTGTTGGTGTTGGTGTTGGTATTGGTGTTGGAGATGTTGTTGGATTTGGAGTTGGTGCTTTTCGTTTAACTTTTTTTTTTGCTTCCCCATTGGTTGAGCTCTAATTTCAATTAATCCAGCAAAAGTGATGCATTTGCGTCACATTAGGCGGTTCCCTGGGGGTTTTTGACACGCCGTAAAATTTTTTTTTTATTTTTGTCATATGCCCGAAGACCTCACTTTTGTTTTCGTTCCTTAAAATTTACCGTTGCACCAGTAGTCACAGAGTTAAAATCCATGCAACGTTTTTTCATGGCTGTAGCATTTTTACTACATTATGTGATTGCATCCCTGAAATCATGACAACAAAATTTTTTTTGTAATTTAGTTGTGAAGCGTAATAACACATCCCTGCTGTCGTTAAACAAAATTTACTGTAGCACTCCTCCTGAGTGAGTAATAATTCAATGAAACGATATTACGTTTCTGTTACATAAGCTGCTATATTCACGACCTGACGACGCCGGAATTTTTTTTTTATTTTTGTCGTAAAGCCATGTATAAAAACTTTATTTTCCTTTTTACTTTTATCGTAGGTTATATACTCATTGAGTAAAAATTCAATGCAACGCCGCTGCATGAATGTTGCGTTATCGATCTTTGAGCGGCTCTCTAAGCGTTCTTATGATGTCAGAAATTTTTTGTCTAATTTTGTTGTGAGGGCTTCCAATAGGCCTTTATTGGCGTATCGTATTTTTAATCCTAGCACTAATACTCAGCGAGTAATAATTCCATGTAACAAATTTTCAGTGTCGTTGCTTACGCAGCTCCCACTACGTCCCTATGCCGTATTAAATTTTTTTTTTGTTTTTTTAATATAGCCAAAGAATTAACCTTTACGTTCATACTATTTTTTTAATCATAGCTCTTATACCCAGCGAGTAACAATTCAATGAAACGCAGATGAATTTTTAAAAAATTCATTTTTTAACTTTTTTGGAAACTAGAGGAGTATAACGTAACTTCGTCACGTCAAAACCAAGTTTGGCAAGCTTTAGCAGTAAAATATCATGTGATAACCCATCAAAAGCCTTAGAAATGTCGGAATAAATGACAACTTGTGGGTGTTGATTTTCAAAGGAAGTTATGCAGTAATTCGTAAAAATACTGAGGTTACTTAGGCTCGACCTACCACAGACAAATCCGTGTTGATTTGGACAAATTGTGTTCTTTATGGCGAAGTACACTTTATCTTTAATGATTTTTTAAAGAGCTTAAAATGTTGGTGAACTTAGAGATGGGTATATAGTTTAGAACGTCATGTTTATTGCCAGCTTTAAAAACGGGTGTAATAAGCGAAATTTTCAATTTATCAATGAAAATGCCAGAACTGAGTGATTTGTTGAAAGTTATATAGACAGGTAAGGATAAAGAATGACCACATTGTTTCAACAAAAAAGAACAAAGACCATCTAGGTCACACTGAGATTTTCAGCGAAACAATGGCTGTTTTTACATCAGAAATGGAAACTGATAAGTTACCAAAATTTAGACAAGAGTCAATATTATCTACAACATGACAGTATACAGGAGCCTGATTAATGTCAAAATTCCGGTTGCCTTGGTAATATTTATTAAGGGGAACTTAATAGAGATTTCCAAAACCTAAGCTTAAAATTCACTCAAATTTATGCTACTGTGAGCGTCAAAAGTGAATAGACACAATCTAATTTTTTCTCTTGTACCAACAAATTTAAGAGAATTATCTTATTTTCAATAATGCAAAAATAAAGCTTAATTCATTCCTAAACAAAAACAAAAATACGTCTCCAAAGCAACAACATTGTATATTTTTTTTAAGCAATAAATTCAACAAAACCAATTTTTTACGCGTCAAAAGTAAGTAGACATGCTAGAGCTAAGAGATATTATTTTTTTATAAGTGCGGTTAGAAGTATAGTTGTTAATTTTGGAGTTGTTGTAAAAATGCATAGTTTTTATTAGCTTAGGTCACGCGAAAATATTATTTGAAAGCGTTCGGTCAAGCAAAATAACATGAATAACTCAAGTTTATCAACTAAGTATGAATAACTCAAATTTAAGATGAGAACAGAAACAGAAACGCGTATAAAAATCATAGGACTAAAAAAAAATTGAGTCTTTTCGCGAAATTGGAAATAATTCAGAGGCAATAATTAAAAAAATGTATGATAAATATGAAAAAAGTGGAAATTTTGATAATTGCAAACGAACTGGACGACTTAAGTGACTAGAGAAGCCCGCAGCATTGTATGGCAGATAGATTAAATTCGGGTTCAAATAGTGTGCAAAAAGCCCAAAACATATCAAACGATTCCAATAATTATGTCAGTGGCAGCATAGTTAGGCGATGCCTACATTCCAAGGGAATACATGGCAAGGGAAAAAAGCCTTTTATTTCAATAAAAATAAGGAAAACGATTAGATTTTGCCGAAAAATACAAAAACTGAGACCAGTCCTTCTGGAACAATGTTTAATTTTCAGATAAAAGCAAATTCGAAATATTTGAATGTATAAAAAAAAACACACAAATATGGAGAAAAAAAATACAGCCTGCAATGACAAAAATATAAAAAGTACGGTCAATTACGATGGAAGTCATGTAATGTGTAGGGGTGTATGGCAACAGCTGGAGTATTCAATCTTGTCCTTATTGATAGCACTATGAATAATTGAGACTGTCGTGGGGCATATCTTTCAACAAGACAATGATCCAAAACACACGTCATACTTGGTGAGGAAGAGTGTTTGCTCTAGTTAAAAGACTCCAAAACAGTTGGATCACCCCACACAATCGCCTGATGTTATACAGGGTTTTCCAATAAGAGGTGTTATTGTGAATCGCCCGCTATTGTGAATCGCTCACTTTTAAAGCTTTTATTCTTTGACATTTGACAAGTAAAAAAGCTATTTTTAAAAAAATAAAATAATACACGCTTCAATAACGCATTGAAATTATTAAAATTCACTACAAAAATGGTGAAAATCTTGCAGTCACAGTTCGCAAAACTAAAGCATTTTTTGGTCGTCGTGAAGCACCTTGTCGGACTGCAATACAGAAATTGTTCAAAAAATTTGAGCTGTTGGGACAAGTTAGTGATGTGAAGAATAAAACCCGTGCACGTCGCTCAAGAAAAACTGAGAATATTTATGCTGTAGCCCAAAGTGTTGAAGAAAACCCATGTTTGTCCGTTCCTCGTGCTCAGAATCATAAACTCATTGGCCGTTGGCTTTTTTGGTCGATTGTTAACACAAGTGCCACTCATCTTGCAACCAGCTTTTTCATATCCAAATTTTTAAGCAAAATGGAAACCATAGAGTCGGATATATATTTTTGTAGCCTCAACATACTCACGCATTTTCATTTTAAAACATGATTTCAAGGGATTTACAGGATCTCAGATAAAGTATATCTTGCCAATGTTATAAATCTAAAACAAGGGATCCAATTTTGCAATTAATCAAGATAAAATTTACTCCTATGAGTTAGAGATAGAGAACTGCATCAAACTGCACTGAAATTTTCCTTAAGAATGAACTCTAATTCTATAGAAATACCCTGCTATAATACCAAAAACCATGACAATGACTATATGTCTAAGTAAACTGCTCGTATAGTTATTTTTTCTTTTTGACGTGACGAAGTTACGTTGTATTGCTCTTGTTTCCAAAAAAGTTGAAAAATGAATTTTTTAAAAATTCATCTGCGTTGCATTGAATTATTACTCACTGAGTATAAGAGCTATGATTAAAAAAATGGTATGACCTTAAAGGTTAATTCTTTGACTTCGTTAAAAAAACAAAACAAAAATTCAAAACATTATCGGGTCGCAGGGGGAACTCTTTAAGCAACACAACTGAAAATTTGTTACATGGTATTATTACTCGCCGAGTATTAGTGCTAGGATTAAAAATACGATACGCCAATAAAGACCTACTGTAAGCCCTCACAACAAAATTGGACAAAACATTTTTGTCGCCATGGGGACGCTGAGAGAGCTGCTCAAAGATTGAAAACGCAACATTCATGCAGCGGCGTTGCATTGAATTTTAACTCAATGTGTGTATAACCTTCGATAAAAGTTTAAAAAGGAAAATGAAGGTTTTGTACATGGCTTTACGACAAAAATAAAAAAAAATTCCGGCGTCGTCAGGTCGTGAATATAGCAGCTTATGTAACAGAAATGTAATATCGTTGCATGGAATTATTACTCACTCAGGAGGAGTGCTACGGTATATTTTGTTTTACGAAAGCATGGATGTGTTATTACGCTTCACAACTAAATTACAAAAAAAATTCCTGTTGTCATGATTTCAGGGATGCAATCACATAATGCAGTAAAAATGCTACAGCCATGAAAAAACGTTGCATGGATTTTTAACTCTGTGAGTACTGGTGCAACGGTAAATTTTAAGGAACGAAAACGAAGGTGAGGTCTTCGGGCATATGACAAAAAAAAAAAAAAAAAAATTGATGGCGTGTCAAAGACACTCAGGGAACTGCCTAATGTGACGCATATGCATCATTTTTGCTGGATTAATTAAAAGTAGAGCACAACCAATGGGGAAGCAAGCAAAAAAGCTAAAAGAAAAGCACCAACTCCAAATCCAACAACAACTCCAACTCCAATACCAACACCAACACCAACACCAACACCAACACCAACACCAACACCAACACCAACACCAACACCAACACCAACACCAACACCAACACCAACACCAACACCAACATCAACACCAACACCAACAGCAACATCAACACCAACACCAACACCAACACCAACACCAACACCAACACCAACATCAACATCAACATCAACATCAACATCAACATCAACATCAACATCAACATCAACATCAACATCAACATCAACATCAACATCAACATCAACATCAACATCAACATCAGCATCAACATCAACATCAACATCAACATCAACATCAACATCAACATCAACATCAACATCAACATCAGCATCAACATCAACATCAACATCAACATCAACATCAACATCAACATCCACATCAACATCAACTTCAACATCAACATCAACATCAACATCAACATCAACATCAACATCAACATCAACATCAACATCAACATCAACATCAACATTAACAACAACAACAAGAAACTTCGTCACGTCAAAACCTACGGGTGTGTCCACGGCACAGCCAACTCTTTTTTTTTTCAAAGGAACATAGAATTTTGAGGGAATTAAAAATTTCTCAAAAATATATTTCATGTGCTTTTAGTAACTTTTTCAGGATCTCCGTGACTTAGAATCGTTCAATTCTTGTTGAACAATAACTAAAAATTGTATCGACAAGAGATGTATTGTTGCAAAAGCTTATTATTTAACCCCTCGTCGCTTGGCAGTTTTAAAATGTATTGTTTTTTACAAAATCTCCATAGCCAGAGACATTCAAACAAATATTCGGTATATTCAAAAAGTAAATTAAACACCTGTTTTGATACAACCTCTTCAAAAAGATAATTCCATCATGCATGGCAGAAATACCATTTTAATTGTTTAATATTATTTAACATTTAAAAAAATATTGCCTAATTGTAATAGTTTAAAATCACTCTGTAAAGGATACTATATATATTTCGGGAACTGGCAACGCTAATTTCAATAGCTAAATCTGGCATTACCATAATAAAGTTTGACATTTGTTAGCAAAAATGTACTCACAACGTTTTGATGTACAAGTGCAATTTGTTTTGTTTACAGTGAGTTGAGAAAATCAATTTGTTAAAAAAATGGAAATTTCAGGAGAAGGTTTTCGTTGGATTATTTTTCACAACTTTCGACGTGGATTATCTCAACAAGAATGTGTCGATGAACTCAGTTCTTTGTATGACGATAAAGCACTATTAAAAACCACAGTATATCGCTGGTATAGTGAATTCAATCGTGGTCGTAGTTCGGTCACTGACGAATTCCCTGAAAGTCGCTCAAAATCGGTTGTTGTGCCACAAATTATCGATGCAGTACGTGAACTAATAATGCAAGATCATTATGTGACACATCGTGAGATAGAAGCATCCTTGCACATTTGTTCTACTTCAATTCATTCGATTTTGCATGAACACTAATCTGTAAAAAAATTTGCTCTCGTTGGATACCCCATAATTTATCAATGTTTGGTATTATTTGTTATTCCCGAAACATGAATAGTACCCCTCGCAATTATACGGTGAATTCATGTTTTAAGAAATTAATTTTCTCAGGAAGTACAAATTGTAGTACCCACTTGGTGTGGTCTGTCTTTAAAGAGTACATGAAAAAGGATTTTCTAGCATACTCTTTAAGTAGAAATTTAATTTTGTTGATTGGAATTTGTTTTTTTTTTTGTATGAAGCCAAAGAACTTGAAGTTTTTTAATCAAAAATTAATTCTTGGTTTTCTCAAACGAAGAAGTACAATAGAAACAACCAAGGGCGTTCACTGGGGGGAGCAGGGAGGAGCACTTACCCCCCTGGACTGGAAAAATTTCATATATTTTTAGTTTCTATGTGTATATGTTCATACAATAATTTTATTTCATTTTCATATGCGTGTACGCCAATGCATACCTTTGCCCCCCCTCCCTAAAAAATTTCCTGCGGATGACTATGGAAAAAACTTATAAAAATAATCCTATTAAGCCTAAAAAACTTTTGTTACTTTTCACTAAATCGTTTGTTGTGGTTTAGTGGACTTCCTTGTTTTTGAGGTGACAAATAAGTACCTTGATTTTATTTCAAAGACATACAATTTTTTTTATGCATATAAATAATATCTTCATTTTCTTTCTATTTTTTTAAAATTCTTTGCTAATATATTTCTCTTCCCAGATGCTTCTTCATAATCTAGTCGCAGAAAATCAATTGAATAGCAACAATATTCATTCTCATAACTTCAATTAATAGTATATATTTTATCTATATGTAGCTAATGTCGTAGTTACAAATGTGAAGTTGCGAACCTGATAGTTATTACTTTTCAAGAGAGCGAAAAAAAACATTTTTTGCTCAACAGCAGTTCGGCGCTGCCATCATTATTGTTCTTGTTACAATATTTAATAGTTTTATGCGTGTTGTTAATGGTTTGGCACAGCATATAGCTCCACTTAAGCTGTAGGATACGATAGTAAAAGAAAAAATTAATTTTTCAGATTCGCAACTTCACATTTGTAATGACGAAATATAGTCTATGTATTGCTTTCATTCAAAACACACAATTTTTTTGCCACACAAATTAATTTACTTTTGTTCTGTCCATGTCTTTGATAATATTTCTGTCCAAGTCTTTGATAATTTGACAAAATTAACTGGATATAAGGATATTTTCTGAATTAGAGAAGAAACTCTTATTAAACACATGGGCAACACATGGGTCTAGTAATTTTTTTTAACACCCATATAAATAAACCGATAAGTGTTAACAAAACAATTTAAGTGTCACAACCTAATAAAGCTAAATTTAAGTTTCCAAACACATTTCAGTTGAATTTAATTTGTTTTTTTTTTTTTTTTTTCTTAAAATGTGACGTTGAAGCAGCAGTTCCAACGCACTACATTTAAAATTCCATAACATATAAAATACACTAAAAAAAAAACTTTGACTATTTATTATATACCAATACCAATATACCAATCTATATGCAAAGTTTTTATTAAATTTTGAGCTTTTTCACATTCTATGCACTGCTGTCTACTAGCTGCTGATTTGCCATTAAACACGTTTCATTTGTTTGGAGTAAAAACAAAAAAAAAAAGTAATAATAAACAATTTTTAAGTTGAGCCTACTGAGCCATTAATAAGCCATAAAATGACGACAAAAACTGATGGCATGCATATTAAAAAAATATAGAAAAAAAAAAAAAAAAAAACAAAACACTTTATTAAATACAAGTCTATTCATGAGTTTTACTATTTGTGTGCTGCTTGTGTTGAAATGTATGGCTAGCTGATTGTATGTAGGTATGTCTGTTTGCGAGTTCATTTGCTTGTTTGTCATACATTCAGGTCGTTCGCCATACGTTGTTCTGTTCGCCTTATTTGCTGCGAATTGTAGTAAATCGCCACCCAAAAAGGTTTATCGGACGCGCTTGGATCGCATTTTCCTTGGTGAAGTAGTTATTGTTGTTGTTGGTGGTGTTGATGATCGGCCATACCAACAACCGATCAATTCAACAACGTACGCTCGCCTTTCAGTCAAAAACGAAAATACAGAGGGGAAGAAGCCACAACAAAAACAACAATGGTGGCCGATATTTTGCGGTGTAGATGTGCTGGAGAGCAAAAAAAAAGAAAGAAAGAACAGTTCGATAAACGATTTGTCGCCATATTTAAGCAGAACAGTAGAACGAAATGTTTAAATGTTATTAAAACAAAAATTATTTTTTATTATTTTTAAATGGAGGGAAATGTACTAATGTACGAAAAAAATGGAATAAAAATTGTTTTTTTTTTTAAATAAAAAAACAAAATAAAATTTTAAAAAAAGTCATAATTAATTCAAAAGTAGAATGCAAAAAATTTAAAACTTATTAAATAGTTATAAATGAAAAAATTACTTAAATGCTCCGTTATTTATACAGATTATAAATGAGTGACAAGTTCGTGTCTTAAGTCTTTTGTTTTCTTATATATCGAGAGCATTTATTTTGTATTTTAAAATTACGAATTTAATTATTTGAGTGACACTAGTTCGTGACTTAAGTCTTTTGTTTGTTATGGACGGGTATGGGCACCACTACATTTAAAGCTTCTGTGTTGTTTCTGTGTTTGTCTTTTGTTTTTTATTTGTGGGTGCGTTTTGTGTTGCTACATAAACCTTTGCTCTTAATTCTTACTCTTAACGATCCCAGAGCGCTCTCTGCCCATAGCTGGTTATGGACAATCTTGAATACTTTACGTTTTGTGTTTTATAGAGAGTAAAGCCAGCTCCGTCTGAATTAATAAAATAGTATTGCTTTACAAAAATTAAAAAAAAAACTTTTTAAAATATTAAAAAAGTTATTTGTAACTTGCGTTTTCCTCCCACTGTTTTAACTGAGGCAGCAATCACATTTATCATCTTTCTCTCGCTGTCTCCCTCTTTCCGTACAGTCACTTACTTATTTATGTATATTTTATATACGTGACACCCTGTTCCATTTGGAGTGACATATCGTCGTCGCATACATACGCAACGTTTGCGACATAAAGAATTCGCTTAACATGGCAACTCAAACAGTCAGTCAAGTACGTCAGCCAGACAAGCAGCTAGCCAACCAGCCAGTAGCTGCTGCCATACTATGAGTTATTTAGTTGTTATAATTAAGCGATTAAAATTCCACACTAGGCACTTGCTGACTTTTATATGTGTTAATATTTGGTTTATTATTTGAACCAGCACGTGTTCCTTTGCCTCACAAACAAGCTCGACCAAGTCCAGCGTGCCATACAAGGCATGCGTTAAGCTACACCTAACGTTGAGTGTTTGCCTTCTAACCGCACAAAATACTAAAATTTAATTTTTTTTTTTACATATTCTTAAAAAGCATTTCAAGCGCTAAAAATTGAAATACTTAAATTAAAAAAAACAAAATGTATATATATGTATATGTAGTATTTTAATACCGCTATGTTTAGGTGTTACATACATTTTATTGTTCATTAAAAATATAAAAAGTAGCAGCATCGTTAAAAATTCTTAAGAAAAGAAAGAACAGCAATATTCAAAACACAACTTACACATCTCACAGAGGGTGTCAAAGTAATTTTAACTGCTATGAGCTTTAGTAGAATGCAGTTTAAAATGGTTGATGGTTGTGTAAGGTGTTAAAAGAAAATAAGCATAAAAAGTACTGAACAGCAGACACACTAAATTTAACAATCAAGTCATTGAACCTTACGCTAAGCAGCTGCAACTTTGTAAGATTAATATTATTGTCAAAATAAAGAAGCCATAAAATTTAAACATTCAACCCTGCCCAAAGTTAACTTAAAAAAAAACTTAACGAACATATTTCTTGCTTTCTGCTATTTAAAAAGATATTCATAACTATTTATGCTGTTTATTGATAGATGCTTGAATAATTTTTAACTGCACTTTAATGAATAGTTTTGTTGTTGTTTATTTTACTTTCCAGAACTTCAATTCACAGCTCATAACTCTTAGCACTAAAAAATATTTTACAATTAAATACATAATTGACTGAAAATCACAAATTATTCTGGCTTAAGTTAGGTTTTTGTAGGTGTTTGAATAATTTTTATTCATTCTATCATTAAACAAGAATTCTTGTTCATTCTTCCCCCATAAAAGGAATAATTTTTAAAGTACTAAACCCTTTTATAAGTAAGTAAGTCTAAGTACCCTTTTATAGAAAAAGTAATAATCATCGACGCACATAAACACGCTTAAGCATGAAGTGAAACATATAACGTAGCTATACATTTATCTTAAGGATGGAAAAATGGTTTCGTGGCTAATTATTGAAGATATTGTTTATTTTAAAATTAGGTAGGTGTAAGAAAATTACAATTAAACAATACGACTTTGTAAAGAACTAGCAATAAATTATAGAATATTCTTAATTAACATAAAATGATATGGTACTATCTCCTCGTGTTTCTTTTTTTTTTACTTCATAACAGCAAAAATACTACGTTAAAAAATAAAATGTAAAAATAAATTAAAAGTTTATAGTAAAATGTATATTTTCAAGCTAATTCTGAACCAAGAATTCTTTGATTTGAATTCAAATTCTTTACTAACTATGGCATGTTTATAAATTAAACACCGACAGAGATTTTTTTAACTATTAATAGCACTTTGTATAATGAGTGCTGATGTATGAAACGCATGAGCTGCACTCATTATTTTTATTATTCAGAAAGTCAACAATTTTTTTTTTTGTTTTTGTTAAAACTATCTCATAAAAAAGTTAAAATTATTGTTATATCAATAAAATTTGCGAACTTGTGCTGTAGACATAGGTACAGTAGCAAAAAGTTTTAAGCTTATAGTACAACTTAAGCGCAATTTGCTATATCAGTGAAACGTTTCAACTTTTGAAATCAATCAGATGTGACTCAAAACATTTGTGACACTGCGCTATTGCGTTACTCTGATATAAACAAGTTTCTCAACGCTGTACTGCAGTTAAGCTTTAACTCGATAACGCAATGCGCTGCAGTACCCAGGTCTATCAAGATTTGAGTTTTGATTGTGTAAAAGCAAAAAAACACCGCTTTGTTGTGAAAGTCTTTTATAGTTCCATATTGGTTTAGGAGAATTTTCTATTTTGTTGCTCCTTAAGTTACTGGACTGCAGAAATCACAGAAGATTGTTTATGAGTTGGTATTGTGGCCACCGAAACAGCCGTCTGGCCTGGTGATTTTGGTTACATCTGGTGTCCCGCAGGGAAGTCATCTTGGTCTGGGCTGGTGATGATATAAGTTCGTTAACGAACATTTCAAATATTTTAGTCACATCTGATGTTCCGCAGGGTAGTCATCTTGGTCCGGTTTTATTTTTACTGTTTATAAATGACCTTCCTTGCGTAATAAAACACTGTAACGTCTTAATGTATGCCGATGACGTGAAACTCTTCCTAACTTACAAATCTTTTGAAGAACAACAACTCTCACAATCGGATTTAAATAGTCTAGTGGAGTGGTGTTATTTAAACCTTTTCAAATTAAACCTGAACAAATGTAAGCAAATGACATTCTCACGCCGAATTGCTAATAGTATAAATTACACTATAAATAATACTAACTTAGAAATTGTACACAGTTTTCTTGATTTAGGTGTAATAATGGATCCTAAACTTCGTTTCAATCTTCAAGTTAATTTGGTGGTAAATAAGGCTAGAGGTTTCCTTGGTTTCATTCAAAGATGGGCTAAAGAATTCAACGATCCTTTCACTACTAAAATACTTTATACCTCTCTTGTTAGACCAATTCTTGAATATGCATCCGTAATATGGAACCCTCAATACAATGTCCACATTGATGCATTAGAATCGGTTCAAAAAGAATTCTTACTTTTTGCTTTACATTGTTGTTGGAACCAAAATATTATTCTTCTCCCTTATGAAACCCGCCTTAAAATTATTTCCCTGCCTTCCTTAAGAAGCAGAAGATATAGTGGCGATATAGACTCACAATACCTCCTTTCTTCATTAAACTTCAACATCCCTAGGAGCGGAGCCAGACATTTCCAGCTTTTTATCTTGAATCAGTGCACTTCTAATTATGCCCTTCACGACCCTTTGCGATGTATGTGTAGTGATTTCAATGGCAACTTGAACTTGATAAATTTTTCTGACTCGGTGGATGTCTTAAAACGTAAAATGATATTACATTTGAATACTTAACGCATTCCTTGTGATAACAAATATAACTAGCGATAATTGTGTAGATTTTACGATTTAAAAAATAATCGTAATAAAAATAATAATCATATCATCGAATATGATAGATACTTTAAGTTTTCGTTTTATTTAGTTTCGTTGATTTATTTTTTTATGAAATTAATTTAGATATTAAGTTCTACAGCTTCCCAAGTTTGAAATTGGACCATGTTAACCGTGTCTCTCGGTTTGGTGAGTCAGAGTTTGTCTCTTTTCCATACAAGTTTTTACCTGCGTTGGCCCAAATGCATATCCAAATAATAAATTTAGCTCGGTGTTCTCTCATTTTAGTGACCCGAATATATAAATATATTGTGCCTGCACAATATATACTTGTATATCTGTGCTATGTTTGGTTTGGTGTTTGAGAGTTGCATCTCTTTTCCACATAGGATCTTGGGTTGGACAGTGGCCCCAAGCCGAATGACAACAATTATAAATGCGGTTTATTTATTTTATTTATTTATAAGCACAAAAATTCTCAAATTCCAAATTTTTCTTTATTTAATTTTAATTTTCGCTGAAAGGCCAAGCAATTGATCTCAAAAAGAGAAATCTTATTTGTACTTAATGTTCTTTTGCAATAAATAAATAAATAAATTGTGCTTAGTGGAGGCTTATATTTGCCAACAGGGGGTATGTCTTAGTACGTAGGTGCATTCTATCAGTCCGGCTGATCCGGGAACTTTTTAGAATGTGAATCGTGCATGAGTATGGCACGGGTCATACGCATCTATGAAGATCTCATACCTCCGGGCGAATAAAAAAAAAAAAAAAATGATATATTAACCAGACCCAAACATAGATTTTCTGTTCTTTTTACAAAAGAGTCCTATAACGAGTCAAAAAAGATACATAAACGATGATTATTTACTAAAAGATTATTCAATAAATGATAAATGATTATTTTTAGCAAATAATTTCCATAAAAAAATAATAAAAAATTCACCTAATAATTTATAATTCTCCCAAAAAATGTTAAAAAAAAACTATTTGAATCTTTGTTAGAAAATAATGTTGGTAGGTGCATCGTTATTAATTAATTGGTCAACGAAAATAAGTTCAATAAAAATATTTAACTAACAATTTTCGCAATTTTTTACTTTTCGTAACTCAAGTAAACTCCCAGAAGTAACAAAAAGTAGTTTTTTTGGTTGGCTTAATGGCGAAAATTAAGGAATATGTTCATTTGATGCTACTCTTCTTTCGATAGGTATTGTCAGCTATCTGGTTTTAATTTGAGATTTAATTTAACAGACGTTAAACTAATTTAGCCCAAAAATTTAAGACAGCATTCTACAATCTTGGCGTCCGTGGCGTAGTTGGTTAAAGTGCGTGGGCGCTATGTCAACAAACCTGGTGACCCAGGTTCGAACCCCAGCAGCGACAGAAAATTATTTGAATTAAAATAATTTTTCTGTACGGCCGCCACCTCTCTGCAGACAATGGCAAACCTCAGAGAGTAATCAAAATGCCATGTAAAGCTTCTTGAGAATAAGAACATTCCGTTCATCGCCGTTCGGAGTCGGCGTTAAGCCTGTAGGTCCATTTCTCGGTCAATTGTGTACAAACTTAATAACACGCACAACACAGTTGATCCTAAGAAGCTAGGTCAAAGTCCTTTCAAGGGCTGAAATGGCCAGTTATTTATTGTTTTTTTTTTTTATTCCACAATCTTAGTCACTTTGAGAAATATTTGCGGCATTTTATTTTGGAGTTTTTCATACAACTACAGCTTGATAAATCTTTCACTAGGTCAGTTATTTGTCAGTGTTTTGTTTTAACATACTCTTTACATACACATACATAACATACTCTTTACTCGCACTTTTTTCACTATGTTAATTTTCTCTATATTCAGTTCCTGAACATTTTTTTAGTGTTTTTCTTTGTCGCCCTTAACTCCTTTAAATTGTTGAAAACTTGCTCTTCTCTTGAATCTGCCAGTTTGTTTCTTAAGTCTTTTGTTTATTTTAATCACTATGAAAATGAAAAGCGCAATTTTTTATAATAACGTTTTTTTTATTAAATTCTATTTTATTTAATTCTTAAAACAATATCAGTTACCATTTAAACGATAAACAATACATTAAAATAAATCTTAAAAAATATTTACAATAATTTATTTGCATATGAAACAATTTTTTTTAGTGTAAAAACTACGGCTTATATAGAGTAAAAAAAAATTACAGTTTCTATTTTAGTAAATTGAGCTAATCTAAGCGAATTTAAAATTAATATTTGGAATTATTGTTGCTGCAACTTGCTTGCGCACGACTGCACACGCCCCCCCTCTTCGCTAAGCGAGTGCTTGACGCGCAACAGAGACGGATGGAACGAACGCTGAAGCAAATAAAACAATCAATGTTTGATTATAATGTGCAAGAAAGAGCACGAAAATGAGATAAAAACAAATTTGCATTCGACTAACAAATTGCTGCACGAAACAAAATCAAAACAAAAAAAAAATATAAAAAAAAAACAACCGACCACAACGACAACGATGAGGTTGAGCTCCTCCCCCTCCGCTCTCAAACACACACAAAAATACCGCGTAAACTGGTCGGATTGCTGGGGAAGCCGTTGTAGCTTTGTGCTTCAGCGACAAGCTTTTGGCGCTTCACCACTTCGGCTGTGGTGTCATATGAGGCGTCGGACTCTTGTTCACTGAGCTGATAAAACTTGCGACGCGTGGCGGAAGCAACTGCAGCCTGTCGCAACTCCTCTTCGCTGGCATCGCTTTCACCGACGCTGGTATCGAAACTGTGCACAGAACTGCGCGAGGTCTTCATGCTGAGATCCATGGGACAGTCCTGGTCATTAGCAGCTATGCGACTGTTGGGCGCTGTAGACAGTGACTCGGCGGTGATGGAGCACACAGAGACGGGCGAAAGTGACTGCATCTTTGCGGCAAAGGACGCTTGTGAGTCTGAGTGTAAGTGATGCTCAGCAGCTGCTGTATGATGCTCGGGGCTGCTGGGTTGACTCTTGGGTGGTGTAACGCTCATAAGAGTAGCGCCGTGTGGAGCCTCTTGCAGCATAGGGCTGATTTTGGGCGTGGCACGTACGGCGACAGGACTGTGGATATGATGCGACAAAGTAGAGGCTGCTGAAATGGGTGACGATGCTGCTGAAGAATGGTGCGACAAGTCTGACTGGCGCTCTGGCTGATCTTCATCACCGGAAACACAGAGTACAGGTGACTGGCGTGCAGAGGGCACGCGTTCCTCAGAAGGCACGGTCGAATGTGTTGAACGGGCAGTAGGCGAATAGCGTTGCGACTCAGATAAGGAATCGATAGATTGGCGATGCTGGAACATTTCGGAGCGGTAGGCAGCATCTGCCGCGGCAGCTGCAGCAGCGCCAGGATGATAGCCAGGGAAGAGCAAGTGAGGTGGTAGTTGATAGGCCGACTGGGGAGCGGGTAAGCCGTTCATCATATTGAAGAAGGGCAGTGCAGTGGAACCATTGTCCGCGGGATGACGAGAAGCAGCGGCAGCAGCAGCAGATAAAAATGGTGACATCTCTGGCAAGTAACCAGGATAGCCCAGCAGACCGCCCATGTGTTGGGCCATGTGTGAAGAGCGTTGCTGCTGCAGATGCTGTTGAGCAGCTACAGCGGCTGCAGTAGCCATATCGCCAAAGCCATTCGAGGGTGGGGCGCCGCTGCCAGCCTTGCCAGCAGCATCCACGGCCTGCTGTTGCTGCTCCTGAAGCAGACAGTGAATTTTGAACCAGTTGGAGCGACGGCCATAACGTGAACCACCCTTGGACATGCCGACGGTGTAGCACTTGCGCAGACGACAGGCCTTGCATGTGGTGCGGTTCTTCTTGTCGATGATGCATTTGCCATTATTTTTGCATTCGCTAATGGAGGAGAGGTTGTTGTAGGAGCGCCCAAAGAAGGACTAAAGGAAGAAAAAAGAAAATCATAATAAAAGCAACTATTTTATGGAAAATATTTCGTAAAAAATGCAAAGTTAGTAGAAATAAATTAAAATGTTTACCTTGCAGCCCTCGCATGTAAAGGCGCCAAAGTGAAAACCGGCCGCTGGCTCGCCGCAAACTTTGCATATTTGGTTCATCTGTAAAAAACGAGAGAATTTAATTAGTTTTTTTGTCAAAATTAGTTAAGAGGAAGATGTTGAAAGAGAAACGCACCAAATTGTAATCCATTGCCAAGAACTATGCGTCAAATTAAAAAGAAAAATACTTTAATGTGCTGTCTGCATAAGCAATCAAAAGCAACTGATGCAATGCTTGAGCACAAACATATTTTATATGCTTCTAAGTCATATCTGGCTATCAATTCTTGCTACTCTTCCTCTTCTCTCTACACACTATGTCGACTTTTTTAAGTCATGCCTGTTCGAACAATACATTTTATGATGCACCGCAGAGAAAAAACTAAATCCGCCAGATTATGCAACCCTAATCCGGGTGTCATAAAGTAAATTTATGACACACTCATTATCAGGTAATAGTTACGAACTAGCTGATATTTTTTAGCTGCAAATTTTTTTTTTTTTTTTTGCAAAAGCAATTAGCCAAAAAAATGCAACAAACGATAGAATAATAAAAAATCAAGCGTACGCTAACCTTGACGTTGCGCCATAAAAACAGAAAAAAAAAAACAAAATAAAAAAATTCAGAGGAACCAAATTCTCGCAGCACCACTGAAAAGTGGAAAGAACTGTGTCAGAAAAATGTGCTGCTGATGGTAATGTTGGCAACTAGTGTCATGAAGTAATAGAATTCTAGGAAAATTTAGACAATTTTTTACAACTTATTTTTTACTTAATAATTTGGAAAGATGAGAATTCCTTGATAAAAATATGCACACTCTTCTAGCAATCCGACGGCTAGCAGCCATACGTCAAATTTTTTTTTAAGAATTCAATAAATTTATGGCAAATAATTTAGATAAATTCTTTTATAACACACAACTAAATTCTTTGCATTTTAATTAAGAAATCACTCAATTTGGTTGAGCCCAAAACAAAAGATAAATCTAATCTAACAGTTGCTAAGCTCACAGTTTGTGTGTCTGTTGACAGCCATCCCATGACTGTGGTTTTATGACCAACGTCATATAGCCGCCATCATCATAAAAACGAAAAATTCTTATAGCTCTCATATAATATATATTAATTATAGCATTGATGTCAAAAGAAATCAAATAATTAACGCTGATATCGATGGCGACTGACTGGTTCGTGTCTTAAGTCTTTCATTTTGAGCAGCTCAACAACAACAACAATAAAAACTGTGCTAAAATATGTTTGCTTTGTTTATAATTGCTGATTTAATATTGTTAATCAAACGCGTTGCTTCTTTCTTTTTATCGCTGACATGTGTTTTTTTTTTTTTGGCCATGCAGCAAAACAAGTTTGTGTCTTAAGTCTTTTGTTGTGCGTAAAAAGCTTACAAGTGTAAGCATAGATTTAGAATTTAAGAACTATCGATAGAATATTACATTTTTTTTTATTTATTTTTAACTGATGATAAGCTAGCGGGTTCGTTTCTTAAGTCTTTTGTTATGCATATTTTTTTTTTTAATTAAAGAAAATGGCAGCTTATTTTGATGTTTTTGGTCATAATTAAGCCTATTTTGATCACTTTAGAATCAGATAAAAAGTTCAACTTACCGTAAATAATATGTTGTTGTTGTTAAGATTTGGTCTTTAGAAATCCGTTGACGTGGAACGCACTATTAAGCTTTAATTTTTTTTAGTTCTTAGGCTCTATTAATTTGAAGTATTTGTTTTTGTTTTTTTTTTCTCTTATTTGGTAAACATTAAGTTTTTTTTTTTTTTGTTTTGTATGGCACTTGTTCTTATTTTATAATTTTGTTAGACATTTACAGTAATTTTTAACTCTAATTTGGTGAGTGTCTAGCAAATTTGTTCTGTTAAAAACTACACTTTGCACAGTTCTTTAAAATAATTTTTTTTTTATCAACTAAATAATTTTAAGTTATTCCAAAATTTTCGTTTGCGCGCTCTAGGCACTAGAGTAACTTATACTTCAGCTACTAGCAGACGACTGACAGTTTGTTCATGTGCAAGTCTTACAAGAAGCATTTTGTTCTATAGACATTTATATAAATATTTAAACATTGTCGTGATACACTCTGGCTCAATTCTCAAAAAACTACCTGAGCTCTAAGCTGCGCTCACTGTGCAGAGTGAAGCATTTGCTGAGTGCTGCTTGTGGTTAGTGGCTGCAAAATCAACTCTTGCTGTTAGCTGTTATTGCCTTACTTTTAACCCTCTTCTGTAGCTGTATGAATGAGTGCTGCAACAACACAGCAACAGCAGCAGCCATAAAAACACCGGAAGAGTGGATTAACAGTGCTGTTCGCTCTTCATTCGTATTTTTAAGAGACTTCAAAACGATCATTCATTGATGCTGGCTGTTGAGCTTCTGTAGAACGTCTGTAAAACAGTCTGCAAGAAATTCATTCAAATAAAAATCACTCTCTGCGCTTTGATTTTGTGGTTTTATGTGCTCTATCGTGCTGGTATTTGTTGCTGGTTTTGGATTAATTTTATATAGTTTTTGTTGTTGTAAAGTAGAGTATTGAGACTTTTTTCTTGTCTTCACTATGGGCGGAGTTTTGTGTATTTTTATTGTGGCATATGTTACAGTTAGCTAGTTGTTTTTGTTGTTCACCCCATACTATTTTATTTTTTTTTTCGTATGGTCGAAGCTTATGTCTAGTTTTTTTTAGTTAAAACTCGTTTGACACTTCATAGATGGCGTTATTCTCCATGTTTATTTAAAGTAGTTAAATAAAAAAAACCAAACTTGCTTAGCACAGCCATTAAGCGAAACTAGCACTTGGAATTTGCTTTTAATTTAATAACTACGTTTAGCAAACAGCGAAGTAGTTAAAATTAAACAGATCAGGTTATGATTTAAAAATGATATTAAAATTAAATTAAACTAAAAATTAAATTAAACTAAAACTTAAATTAAATTAAGTTGAAGTATCACGAACCTTATTATTAGGCATAAGGATCGTATTTTGAGTATTTTGTTTAAACCACTATAGAATAAATTATTGCAAAGATGAGTTTATAAATATACATATATTTTTTGGCTTATTTTTTCAAAAATTTGTTTCTCCCTTCGATATCGAACTCTTAACTGCAAGTTTGCAAAAAAACTGTGCACATATCTGTTAAAAAAAAGAAACTATAAAAAAAATAACAGCAAATGGAAGCGCAACCCAACTATTTTAAACTGGGAAGTATACAAAAAAGCAAGAAACTAGGGTACCGCTGCTGTAAGATTATCTAAATCGACGTTGTTTATATCAAAGCTTGATCCTTCACTGTCTTCAAGACAACTGTTGAACAATTTTAAAGGTATTGGAGTATGCAAAAAGAATCAGAAAATTGTAGGATTGACCCAAATCTGATGAACGAATTTTTTCTTGCTAACTCTTCATGTGATAACTCTGATATACTCAATTTTGTTGATAATGTTTATTATAACGAGTTTTATTTTAATGCAGTAAATGAGCAAGATGTTGCGCTCTGCCTGGAAAAAATCAAAACAAATGCTTCTGGGGAGGATGGTATTTCAATTAAATTTATTAAAATCTTATTGCCTTTTGTTATTGGACCGCTCACCCACATAATAGATTATTGCTTCACTTCTTTATACTACCCTGAAACTTGGGAAGTAGCAACTATAATTCCCATTGCAAAAAAAAAATCATTTGCCTCCCAACCAAGTGATTTTCGACCAATAAGTCTGTTATCTTTTTTGTCTAAAAATTGTGAGTCGCTCATGGCCGAACAGGTTTCTAATCATATACGCACTTCCGGACTAATGTCTAATCTTCAGTCTGGTTTTCGGCCTGGAGACAGCTGTTAAAATACTCGATGATATTAGAATTGCTTATGATTTTAATGGGTCACATTACTTTACTTTGTTTGCTTGACTTCTCAAAAGCTTTCGATACAGTCAATCATTCAATATTATATACAAAACTTTTGCAAAATTTGGGCTTTTCTGTTGCTGCTGTTCGTCTAATAAAAACTATCTGGTCGGTAGATTACAAAGATTTAAATCTGGGTTTAATGTTTCGGAGTTTAAAAGTATAAGTAGTGGAGCACCACAAGGCTCAGTTCTTGGCCCATTGTTATTTACAATGTTTACCAATGACATCTTTACCAGGTGTCAACACGTTCAAATGTACGCTTATGCTGATGTTGTATAAGTTGTATAAGTCCAGGCCAATCAGTCTGATAGAAGACCTCTGTGCAAGAGTTAATTCGGACTTAGACATGATAGCTGAATGGGAAAAGAATAATCTACTCATGTTAAACGCTTTAAAATCATATGCTTTACCAATCATGAAAAATATGGTTGTTGTTCAAGATTTGCCACCAACTCTTCTTAATAACGTGAAGCTTAATTTTATAAACAAAGTAATTAACCTCGGTTATACTTATAATAAATTCAACCCTGTCATGCGAGGATCATATTACATCTTGTGTAAAAAAAGTTTATTTTGGGCTGCGAATAGCTGAAAGTTTTGTGACCGTAGAAATTAGACGTAAATTGGTATTGCAGCTCTTGCTACCTTTAATTACTTATTCGGATGCAGTATATTGCAAACATGATTCGCGGTCTGCGCATAAGCTTTTAGTTGCTTTTAACAATGCTGCCCGCTACGTTAATGGCCTAAATAAATATGATCATGTAACCATGTTTTCGAATTCGAAAAAATTACTTGGAGAAGGCCTATTAAGTCATCTCGAAGCAAGAAGCTGTAAAATAATTTATACACAGAGCCCCAGTTACTTGTTCGAAAAACGTTGTAGATCTAGCAGAGGCATGAACATTTTAATTCCTAGATATAATTTCATCAACTCCAGTAGATTGTTTTTCGTAAGTTCAACAGATCGTGGAATTTACTGCCTACAAAATTAAAAATATTACTAATAGAAATAACTTGAAGCATTTAGTTTTCGATTCTCTCTTTTAAATCTGGTCCTTTTTATATCTTTCCTCTTCTATTCTTTTGAGTTATGCTCATGATTAACTTATAAGTGGTTTACATTATGTTATACAATTTTCATATTTGCTCATCCTTACATGCAATATTGTCTTTTTAATAAACACAACCTTAATTTTGATGTTAGTTTAAGTTAGTATTAGTTAGCTTTATAATATATAATGTTGTTATCTCCGTCATGAATGTGACATTCAAAAGATTAAATCTTATTTGCCAACAATAAAGCACAAATACAATATACAAAATATTACAAATTTATTATTATTTAATGGATTCATGTTGAAGCAACAAATACTACCTTTTGAATCTTTAAGGTTTTAGCCGAATTGTTGTCCAACTTGTATTATTTTCTATTAAGAAGTAATGCCATATTAACACAAAAAATACATTTTTTTCATTTTATTGAAATAACGCTTACCACAGCAATTTGTGAAGTACACTTCTATGAAATTTCAACATTTTTTGACATTTATTACGTAAATATTAAAGGTAACATATATACCCTTTATTAAAGGTAAATCATAACTATATGCCTTTCTAAGAACATGTTGATTAATGTGTTCATACAAACATCGTCCTTTTCAAACTTTATTTTTCTTGATTTTTTAATACAAACTTTCTATTTATTAAACATTCATTAAAATTTATTGTTTTCTAAAAAAATTAAAAACAAAAACATTCGAATATAATTTTGCACCTCATAATGTTTCATGTCCAACATGTTGTGCGACTTCTATAAAGTTAAATTTTGAAAATTTTAATTGATTTCTTGAAGCAAAATAAAGCCAACATAACTAAGCTATCAATTGTTTTAAGAAACATTATCAAATTCTTATAATTTCCAAGCCATTTTTCCAAGCTCAAGTCAATAAAAACTTCATGTAGTACTTCAAGCGTGCTCAATATTATTATTAATAAAACTACAAAGTTTCTTAAATCAACATTCAAATGCAAATTGGAATAAAATAGCGTGACAAGTTGATATTTTGAATTAAATCTAATTTTTTTCAACTTAAAACTTGTTATGTTTATTATATTTCCTGATTATAAGAGGACACGGTTTGCTTGTGTAAATGTTGTTGATAATTGCTGTGCAAATTGTTGGCGCAACCTGCTTAACTTCTATTAATATTAATCTACGAGTATTATCGTATATAAATTATTGAAAATTATTATATTGATAAATATTTCAACAAGCTTCCAACATAAGTTGCATATTTTTATTTATGGTGTCATGTAAAAATTATAAGTAATGGTATGAAAACATGTTATAAAGGCTGACCAAATAAGAACGTTAGGACAAGTTATTCAAATAAAAAAAAAACGACGGTTACATTAAATTGATTTTGTTTTTATTTTATAGGTATATGAATGACATTATTTAACAAATAGCACATCACATAAATGTGCCGACTCGGTCACATATCACACTCCATCTTCAAAATAGGCACAACTCAAAATTTACAAATTTTTACTTTTTAATATTAAACTATTCGTAGTGATAACCTCCATCAACTATCAAAATTGTGCACTCATCTTTTTACTTTTTAAATAAAAAAAAAATTTATAATTCTTCAAAAACATAAAAAACATATTTTTTAAGAATTTTACTAAGAGCTTTATGCCAAATAATTCATGAAGTAACAGGTTGCTACAACAACAAAGTTCTTTGCAGAACAAACCAAGCTGACTAGACCATGGTTTCGTCGGACGCTACTCCGACTCATCAGTAGTCTCAGTGGTTCTAGCAGTCCACTAACTTTGACAAGCTAATAAGCGCAATAGCAATAAAACCAAAGCGGAATTATAGCGGAAGAGTAGAAAAACATTGCTTTGATAAAGTATAGCACTTCTATAATTCCGCTTTGGTTTTATTGCTATTGCGCTTATTAGCAACAACTTTGTTGTTGTAGCAACCTGTTGCTTCATGAATTATTTGCGGGTATGGGCACCTCTGGGTTTTGTGTTGCTACATAAGCTTTTGCTCTCAATTCTTGCTCTCAGTGCTCCAAGAGCGCTCTCTGCCCATAGCTGATTATTTGGCATAAAGCTCTTAGTATAATTCTTAAAAAATATGTTTTTTAAGAATTTTAAAAATTAAGTAAACATATAAAAATGCCACAATTTTATAACTTATGTAAAAAAAATTGTTTTGTCTCCTTGTTTTGTACGGATTCCTTTGAAAAACGAACCGGTTTTTTTGCTTCTCCTAAAAATTTTTAAATTTTGAGTTGTGTCTGTTTTGAAGATAGAGTGCGATATTTTCTCTGTTATTCCGGCAAATGGGTCTCGAATGTTGGTTGAGTTCCTCCAAAGTGATTTGCTTGTTAGCGTAGACTAGGAACTTGACGTAGAAAATAATAGAGGGATGTCAAGTTGCATTATCGCGGAGGCCAATTGTTGAAAACTTGCTGCGAGATGACCTAGTCTCCAAATTTCCTCTTCACCAGTTCGAGCATTGCGTTATTGATAGTTTACATCGTCCGAGAATTGAACTTATCGGCGCCTAATCGACATTTCTGGGTCTTCTTCGACACCGCTACAGCGGCTATGTTTTTTTTCACTTTTTTCACGATTTGTTCTATTTGTTCTAATAGCAAACCAAACTTAAATTAGAATTTTCCCATAAACATCGAGGATTTGAAGTTTTTATTTTAAACATCGAATAATTCTATCTTGATAACCCTCTAATCCCTATATTTTTCATAACTCACTCCACCACTCTCCGTAACTCTCAGTACCTAACCAAACATATCTTATACCAAGAATGATAGAAACAACATTCCGCGTTCCAAAATGAGAGAGAGAGAGAGCATGGCGTCACCCAGCGCTTTTGTTTACATTAACTGCATACATTTATATACTAGATATATATTAAATATTTTTTCTTATTTTTATTATATGTATATGAACCTCTTGAACCTATTGGTGTAATAAAAAGTCGATATCGAATGGTTTATGAGATAGAAATCATGAAAGTTTGAAAAATTTCCATATTGTTTTTTTTTTTTTTTGTATGCGAAAATATCCATTTTTGAATACAGAAGAGTAGTTATTTTTACTTTGCTTTTCCGCAAGAATTTATTTTCAATTTCGTCAATTTGCCTAAGTGATTGCACAATTGCATTAAAAATAAAAAGCGCTGCGTGACGTCATGCAGTCAATTGAGAAAGAGAGCATTAGATAACGGGACTGCGAAACGCGTAATCTTGTTTCTATCATTCTTGATCTTATACGAGGCGTAGCAACAAAAAACATTAAATAAATAATTTCTTTCTAAGAATTATTTTTATCAATATAACCATTAACCCTTAAATGCCCAGTGTATCTTTTGGGATACAACCGAGAAAATAAGTTATTTATTTTAATATATTGCAAAAATTAAAATTCTGGATATGTAGTTTCACTCAGAAAATTGCAAATATAAAACAAAAATTTAATTATTGGCAAAACTTTGTTGGTTTCGGAAATATTGAAGTCGAATTCAAAAAATAGTTATTTTTAATTTTTACGGAAAGTTCGCTTTTTGACATGAAATATCTTTTAAACCTTTTATAATTTTAGAGTAAAAAAAAATTACTGGTAGCGTTAAAATGTTAACAAGAATCGTTTTCCACGTATTGCCTCGAACTCCTACAGCCAAGCTGATTTATGGTATACCTCGGAATGCCCACTGTATCTTTTTGGATACAACCATCGTTTGTGATAACTCGTAAGCAACAGGGGTCCACAGGTTGGATCATTTAGCACAATATAATTTTTTTTCAATTAAATCGGTGTTCTTGGGCATTTAAGGGTTAAAACAGAATTAATTATATAAATGAAGGTGGCCTCTATACTACGGGATACATACCTCGATCCCAGCCAGGCCATAATTCTACACTTTAATTTCTTATCAACTAAAAATCAAAATTCATCAAAATATACGGCTTTTTTTAGCTTTAAACCACGGATTTTAGGTGTAATACCTATTCAGTCAAGTTTGCCTTGGTTGGAAAGAGACAATCCAGAGAAATATCTGTGGAATGTGCTAGGCGAGTGGAATCTGAGGCAATTGTTTTGCCTTCACCCCAGTCAATTCAAGTTATAGGCCAGTGTCATCCACAAACTTCTCTACCACCAACTATAACTTCAAGTCGTAAATTGTGATGGTTTTTTCTAATTTCTGTTGATTAGAAATTAAGAAGGAAATGATGAAAGGGTAAAGTGTAGGACCATGGCTTGACGGGGATTCAAACCTGGGTCCCATGGGGTGGCAGTCAAGCACGCTACCAACTTGACAACTGAGGAAGTCAAGGTTCTTGTACTCCATTTCGAAATAAGGCAGATTTTTTCAAATAGATATAACACTTGAAATGCTTGGTTAAAAAAAAAAACACGAAAGTGAACTTCACTTAAACAACTTTGAATTTAAAACTGGATTTTTTTTTTATTAAATTAAGTGATAAAATTATGATAAAAGCGAAGCAATAGTTTTTAAATTTGTTTCTTATCTTTATCACCAATAATGAAATAAACGAATATAAGTCAAAATAAAAATAGTCAAAAAACGGTACGAACCCCATATCTCTCTTTTGCAATGTGAAATTGTAAATTAATAATATTTACATCAAGTTTTTCTCTAAACATTCTATTAGAGCACCAAGAAAGTGCACTTTAACTTTAAAATTTGGCAATTTTCCATGTGTCCTAATGACCACTTTAATTAATGATAATCCAGGATATGGATTTTTCGAAACTAGTTCTCTTAACCTCAACATTGAACTCACGTAGTTCATTGAGAACGTTTTTTCCGGCTTAACTTTGACTTAAGCTGCGTAAACCGCAGCTTAGCATATCCTTTGTGCATGGGTAGAAGCTATGCAGCTAGACTGTTTGTGTTTCCATAGCTTGTCACTGTGTGCGTTATACATTTCTAGCAACTTGTGCAATTTAGGAAATTCTAATCTGTGGTTTTATCGCGATCACTACGGTTTGTTGTTGATTTCTGGATTTAATTGAGTGCAACTAGCGGAAAACCAAAAACAAAAGCCGGAACATACTTTTCTGGCCGTGGGATTTTCAAATCTTGTGCTAAAAAGGACTTTCCGCGCTATATAATCTCAAACAGATGACTAAAGCGACATGAATTTTTGATTGTATTGCAACAAGTTGGCTTTTGCTATTTGGTTCTTGGTTTTTTGATCCGGCTTGAGTTGGAGAATATTTTTGTTGCTAAATCTGGAATCTTCCAATGGGCTGAGAAATTCCCATCAGAAGGAACTCTGTGGTTTTAATAGCTAATGAATTTGTATTGATTTTCAACCGAAGCCTAGCGGCTATTAAAAAATCATTAGTTGCAATAGAATTATGCAAATTTTTTCTAACACTGGAGTAATATGGGAATAAATCATTTCTTGTTCTTTTACAAGAAATTATTTAAATTTTATTTGAACTATTAATATTTCCAATTAAAAGATTCATATTTGGAAAACAATGCAGAAATATTATTTACGACGTCACGCTTTAATATAAGGGATGTGCAGCTACACTGTAACTTGCAAAAAAAAAATGTTTGAAGTGAGTTTTCACAGGGTGATGAGTTGCTAGAATGATTAACCCTTAAAAGTTTTTGATTGTATTGCGTATCTTACCGAGTGTGTATTTGCATAAATTTGTTAATATTGTAATTAAAGAAAATATTAATTCGGTGGAAAAATTTGAATGGAAACAATAAGTAACAACTGAAATATTAATTTCTTTATTAGGAAAAAATATGATTTATAAAGATTCTTCTTTATAAATTAAGAATAAATTATTTTCAAGAATGCTGAAAAATTAGGAGAAAATAATTGTTCTTGTATTTCATACATATACTTTTTTTTAAATATAAGTAGTAATGTTCAGAGTAGGCAGCTGTCTACGAAGGACTCTCTTAATATATAAAATCAGAGTTGGGCTTTCATGCTCACAAATGTAAAATTAAGCTTGCATCCAGGCTAATTTCTGGCCATGAACAATCACTGAACAAGACACTGGGACAAGACAAAGAAATAAGAATGCAGAGTGCACCAGTACATAAGGAATTTGAAGGCTAAAAACGGGCAGATTGCTTTGCCAAAAGAGTGTCATCCATTATATGTCATCCAAACCCCAAACTATTTTGTAGTCTGTCTTAGGAATACATTACAAAAAAGGTTACGGTCTTGCAATGGACAGAGGCAAACAAAGAAATGTCCCACTCTCGTTAGAGCTGGATCAATTTAATGAAGTTAATTAGATCTGACCTACAACTTCTTTACAAGTTACTATACAAGTCACCATGTCTTCAGATATCAGCTATCAAAAAGATAAAGTTATTTTAATCAAATTTTTGCAGACTGTGCGAGGAGGACGAAGAAACTCCGGAGCATATTCTATGTGAATGATTAGCAATTTGCAAAATCAAAAATTTTTGTTTGCTGGATCACAAATTTCATCAAATTTAAATAAAAAATTTAGAATACCAAGCCAGAAATAGTGCCCAAATTCATTAAACAAAAAGTTGGGGAAAACAAAGGAACGCAATGACGCATGGCACGTATGAGCTCACTATGACAAAGTACTTAAACAAACTAAAAAAACTAAATATTTTCTGAACTCACACATTGTGCCATCGGCAAAGTATTAAAACTAGTCTTATTTATCTGTTATTATTTTTCTTCTTGAATATATTCTATGGATATATACTTCTATGTTACTCTAGCTAAGTAACTTACTCCTTCAATTTGTTCCAAAACCCTCACAATAACCTCTCTAAATTTATATTGAAATATATACAGTGAGCGTAAAAATAAAGTGTACACCACATCTTTTAATACTTTTTACTTTATTTCAATATTTTAAAAAGCAATTTTATAAAAAGTTTTAGTATTTTTCTAATTAATAATTTAAGCTTTTATTATATGTTAACTAAAAATATCACTTATTTTACAACAAATTTTCACATAATTCAAAAACGAAAAATACTCCATTTTCTTTGAGTCAAAACAGTCATTAAAAGTTGTAAATAAGAAAAAATAACTTCAGTCCAATTATTAAAATTTTTTTGTTTTCCTCGTGCTGAAATGACAGCTTGCAACCGTCTTGGCATTGATTCCACAAATTTCGTTGTTATGTTTGATGATATTTCGTGCCGTTCTTCAAGTTAAACGGCTTTCAGCGACTCTTTGCTAGATATCGTCCTATTTCTTATTTGTCTATCCAGATGTTCCCACAAATATTCTATCGGGTTTTGGTCCGGTGATTGTGGGGAGTGATCCAGCTGTTTTGGAGTTTTGCACAACAACCATTCCTTCACTACCTTGACTGTATGTTTCGGATCATTTTCCTGCTGAAACATCTACAAGCGCTCCAGTCCTAACTTGTTATCACTGGCCAGCAAATGTTCTTTTAAAATATTAAAGTAATCGAATTTATTCATTGTACTGTTCATAAAAGTTTAATTTCCTACTTCGTTTGCCGTCATACACTCGCACACCATCACCGAGCCCCCACCATGCGTTATTGTTGAAGTAATATTTTGCTCCTTTAACTCCTGAGTTTTGCTTCTTCATATTTTTTGCAGATTTTTTCTTTCCAAAAATTTCGAATATGCTTTCGTCACTGAAAACTATGTTTTTCCAAAATTAAATTTCATTATTTTCATACTTTTTAGCAAAAGCCATGCGTAGCCTTTGATTTTTTTCTGATATAAACGGCTTTTCTCGAGGGACTCTTGCAAATAGACCATTTGCATTTAATGCACATCTTATTGTACTGACACTAAAGTCTAGCCCCGCAGACTCAAACTTTGTCAGTCTTACGATGTTAAACACTCTTCAGTCTGAAGACTTCTGTCTTTAATCGAACATTTTCATCCTGCTTAAAGACAGAAAAATATGAAAATATATTTTCATATGTTTAGTTTTCCTGGAATATGATGCTGCAATCAAATATAACCCTTCTCGAAAAGTAGTAACGCAAAATAATAATAAGATGAAAAGGGAATATATTAACGAAAAATGGCTTCTGAGTGTACCCTGACCATAAAAAAGTACATCTTTACATACATAAATAACTGAAATATTGAGTATATATATACTTAAATACTTTATAAATATCCACTGGCTTCTGAGTGTACCCTGAACATAAAAACTTACATCTTTACATATATAAATAACTGGAATATTGAGTTGAAAATACACTCGAATAATGAAAAATATTTAAAAATGTCTATAATATCTCCTACGATAAATATAATGTTCTGTTTATGCTATAATATTCAATTATTTCTCAATTATTCTTAAACGTTCTTTGCAAACAGTGTTAAAAAAACTAAGCGAATAAATTTCCCAAAAATATTTTATTTTCTTATTTTTAAAAAATTTTATTAGAAAATCATCTGAGCATACTCAGAACTCAAGCTGAAAAACTCTGAACAACATCAAAAAGAAAAAAATATATTATCTCCCAAATACTTACGTTTTATTGCCGCATACAAACAAAAGACTTAAGCAACAAACTCGGCCATCGCTAGCATGGCTGCTCTGACTTTTTAACTTTTATGATGAATTGTTTTGCATTTTTTCGTCTACGATAACAATATAAATTGGGAAATCTTGTCAAATTTTCCGCAAGCAAAAAAATTTTGCAATAACACACGTAAGTAAAAAAACAAAAAAAAAAAACTCTTGTATTGCTTAAAAAACTCTGCTTAATCGATTCATTTTAACTGGCTGCTATTTTGAATTCTCAAAATTCCAAACTTTTGTCGTTCTTGGGTAATTTTCTTACCATTGTAATTACACTCGCGCACTAAAACAAGAGTAACATGCCTTCCATTTGACCTCTTGAGATCATAAACAGTGATCATATACAGCCCAGATTACGTTTTTTGGCACGACGGCTTAAGTTTTTTGCTAAAACAATGGCGCTACAGGTATATTTAATATGGACCTAGAACTTATGACTGCTTAGGTAAGTATTATGCAGCGATTCTATTACGCACTATATGGTTTTGCATCTTATGTAGGTAGGCAGTCGTTTTTTTTTCGATTGACGCCTAAAAAAGTCGTACTCAACAAAAAATATCAAAGCAATAAATGAAAAAAAAAAACAACACCTCGATTGCAGTTGTAAAAAAATCAAACCTTGACTCTCAACCCGAACTAGTTAGCAGCTAAAAAAGGTCAGTTTTTTATGAAGGATTCCAAAAGGCCTTTTTTAAGTGGAAAAAGTGTAATTTGCAAATTTCTCTAATGTTGCTATTGCTATTGCTGCTGCTTGTTGCAGCATATGTTGGCAATGAGATCATAAAAAAATTGCTATAAATGCTTCATGTCAATGTTGCGTGCAAAATTCCAAGAAGTCCAAAACAGAAAAAATAGGAAAAAAAACGCCTACCTTGAGTTTCTTCTTTTATGCATGCATGCATTTTTTAGCAGGGCAACTTTTTTAAGACTATTAAAAAACTATGCTTAAAAAAGTAAATTTGGTTTTCAAAAGTCAATTTTTCAAAGGTTGTAAAAATAAGTTTCTTCAAAAATGTCAAACTCCTCGAGTTATTTGTCAAGAAGGTTTTTTTTATGGCGTTGGCTGGAAAAGTCAATTTTTTAATGACGGCAGCTATAAAAAATTGACTTTTTTATGAGCAAACATAAGAAAAACTTTTTAGTTCAATAGTCAAACTAACACATATTGAAGAGTCAACCTTTTATATCAATTGAAGAGACTTAAATGTTTTAATGATTGCATCATTGTTGTTTGCATTTTGTTTCTGTTGTTGAGACTATTTATAAGCAGCTCATAAATAATTACCACAAATCAATCATTTTCATCTGCAATTTCATCTGCTTAGTTTAGCTGCTAATTTGCATTTTTGATTTAGTGGCTCTTGCTTAGTTTTCGGCATCGCTAATTAGCATTTTTGTACAAATTGTTTTTGTTTCTGCTTTTATTCGACTTAACAGCAGGTTATTGTTTTTTCTAGTCTTTTGGTAATTTTAAATTACTTAATTGTGTGTGTTAATGTCATAATTATTGAAGGTGATTTTAGGTTCCCAGAGTGGATTTTGAGTGGAATTGCACTTGGGCTGTTTGTGTTTATTAACTGGTTTTGTTTTAAAATTTATATTAATAGTAGCGTGAAAGAAACTATTAAAATGGAATGACTATTTTTAAAAAAAAGTTTATTATTTCATTAAAAATTATTCAAGACAACATTAACAAAAAAAAAATTTGTCGTTTTTCCTTAGACAATGGTTGTCTCGAAGATACACAAAAGTTACAAATAAATCAATGAAATTAATAAATAAATTAATTTAATAGTGTCTGCAAAGAAAGTTTAACTGAGAGAGTAAACCGAGTAAAATGAACCTGATAATATAATCATAACTCAGTTTCCCGCTTTGAAAGAGATCTCGCTTTGGCCTTTTGGATACTTGAAGAAAGCTTGTTCTGCGCATTCAGTTCAAAAGCGCAGAACTGAGAACAGCAACAGCTCTGCCTAATTGAATTTAGGATTAGTCAAAGTGAGAACAGTCAGTTCAAATTATGCTGAAGCTGGCAGCATCAGATAGCTAAGTTCTAAACCAGTGAGTAAGAGCAGAGCGATAAGAAGAGATCTGATTAGAATTCATGTAACTAGAAATAATTTAGTTTCCATATAAAGGTGGTTATAAGGAAGCACATCAAAGTCAACTTGGAGGGAACAGAATTGTTTAGGGCTTGCATTATCTTAGGACATAAGTTTTTCTTTAATAATATCTTGAATATTTTTTTTTTAACTTTTTTAACTGTTACCAACGGTCTTGTGAATATTAGTGAATGGCCAAATTTTTCAAACCTTTCCAACAGAGTTGTACCGAAACGTAGTTTTGCACTATTTAGAATATGTTTTTGTTTTCAGAGTACGAAGTGAGAAGTGTTGATATAAGTTAACGACAAACATACCCAATGTAGTTAACGACGCAAACTGTCGGTCAATAACCGCCCTCATTAAATTAAGCTTATTTACACATATTTCATAATCCATTTCAATCATACTGCGCTTTCGCAATTCAAAGTTATCGACCGCTCCACTTAATTTCGCAATCATGTTGCGTTGGAAAATATTTATGCTGACGCAGGAGAACCTATAAGAAAGCAACCAATAGTTACAACAACAACAGCAGCAGCAGCAGCGGAATAGCAGTGCAGCTTTAGGTAATAAGTTAACTTAAGAATATTTTGTAAGGCAGTCAAAATGTAGAACTAAATAAATAAAGAAAGCCATCAGAGTTCGCTCTGATGCTTTTTAAAAAAACAATTTAACGAACAATTTATTTAACTGGCGCCCGAGCAAACTTAAAACTTTTTTAAAAAAAACGCGTATCCTTATTTGCAAAAGCCCTGAAGTAGTGCAGCAATAAGGAAAAAAGTGCCGAAAAAGCCACGCGAAATTTAAAAAAAGAAAAATAACGAATACGCGTATCCTTTTTTGCAAAAGCCCTTAAGTAGCGCAGCAAAAAGGAAAAAAAGTGCCGAAAAAGCCGCGCGTAATTTTAAATAAAAAAAGCCCTCAAGTAGTGCAAAAAGCAGAAAGCCCTCAAGTAGTGCAAAAACTTTAAAAATTCAAACTGCAAAGCCCTCAAGTAGTGCAAAAAAAAAAGCAGAAAAAAAACAGAAAGCCCTCAAGTAGTGCAAAAACTTTAACAATACAAACTACAAAGCCCTCAAGTAGTGCAGAAAACAAGTACAGATAAAGGCCCCCGAGTAACTGCGGTAAAACGGAAGCATTACGTGCTAGCCTGTCTGCCAACGCTAAAACTGAGATTAATCAAGAAAGAACAAGTTAAAATCACCAATAGCCTGCAAGAAGGAAACGTTACTGAATCAGAAACAACAGCCACAACTATGCAGCTCGTCGACATCATTATATTGTAAGTCAAATAAATATAAATTTATAAAATTTAGTGACAAATGTAAAAACAAATTGTTATTAGCTACTTTAAATACTAGATAAAGTTAAATACAATCAAAAGAAATAGTGCAATTATTGTTGTAAGAAAAATAAATTTATTTTAAGAAAGTAGAAAAACTCCTAACTGAATATTTACAAAAAAAAAAAAAAAATACAGAAATATACGAATATAGAACCAAATATAAAATAAAAAAAAAAAAAAAAAAAGCTTTAAAACCAACTCTGTACAAAAGGCAAACTCTTTAATTCATTTAGTAAAACTTTCTTCCAATCAAGAAAAAATGGCAAATCCGAATAATTTAATTCGTCCTCCAGTTCTTAACAACGCTAGTAGTGCTGAACCTCAGCAAAGAATGATATCAATGGGTGAACTAGCACCAATAATTTCTGAAATCACTTCGCAGATGTTAAGGCAGCATGTACCGGCTCTGGTACAGGCAGCTCTTAATCCCAATGCTTGTCCTAGCGCAGTTAGTGACCAAATTATCAATGAAGAATATAGAAACGATCTTAGGGACCTCGATAAAATTCCCGATATTGTGAAATGTCTACGAGAATTCTCAGGGACGCAAGGTGAGTTCAACTCATGGAGAAAAAGCGTGGAGCGTGTTTTACAAATTTATGAAAGTACTAAAGGTACACCTAGATATTATGGAATTTTGAATACAATTAGAAACAAGATAGTAGGAGAGGCCGACATTGCTCTTGAATCATATAATACGCCTCTAGATTGGACGGCTATTGCAAGATGCTTATCCTTACATTATGCAGATAAGAGAGATCTTTCAACTCTCGAATACCAAATGACTTCGCTTGTACAAGGTAAATTACCAGTGCAAGAATTTTATCAACGCGTCTACAAACATTTATCTCTAATTCTCAATAAACTCGGATGCTTAAACGCATCAAACGAATCTTTATGCCTCTTAACACAAACTTATAGGGATAAGGCCCTTGATACATTTATCAGAGGTCTGAATGGTGACCTCCCCAAGCTTCTTGGAATGAGAGAGCCAGCGGACCTTCCGCAAGCCCTACACTTATGTTTGAAACTGGAAAATCAAACATACCGAGCAAACTATGCTCAGAGTAATAACTTTCTCGAGAGAAGGAATAACCAAAAAAACCAACCCCCACTATTACCACCACGCAACTATCCCCGTTACCAACAACCGAAATTCACACCTAATCCTCACTTTTTATCCTACCAACGTCCGACATTGTTATCCTCACAACCCGTTAACGTACCACAAAGATCATACTTCCAACCCCAATTCAACGACTCTCAACAAATGCGCACGATCGAACAGGCTCGTGGTTACCAAACACAACCACCTCCTAGACCCCAAGGTGCAAAACCTCAACCCAAGCCAGAACCGATGGAAATAGACGAAAGTATGCGTAGTAGGAAAATTGATTATATGAATAGACCAAAAACTAATTATATCGCTAATAGACCACCACCTTCAGTTAATCAACCCCAGCGTAAAATTTCACGAAACTTCTATATTGACTCAGAATACCCCGAGTATGAGACAACTTTAGAACAAGCAAACGAGCAAGCGGACCAAACTTTGGACGACTATCTAGCATCCACAGAAGAACCTGCAATCCTTGAAAACGAACCTTTGGAGTTTAGCGACATTCATTTTTTAGGATGATAAGCTCTTCGTTACCCTATATAGAATGTAAAACGAAGAGCGGTGAACTTTTAAAAATCCTAATTGATACAGGCTCAACAAAAAATTATATTCAGCCACATTTCATTAAAAAACCATTAGTTAACGAAGAAATTTTTTACGCAAAATCGGTAGCAGGTAATGTAGAAATCAAAGAACATGCCTTTATTAGCTTATTCAATTCTAAAGAAAGAATAAAATTTTATTTAATGCCAACATTAAAATCTTTCAACGGCATTCTCGGCAATGACACACTAAAGGAACTCGAAGCCGTCATTGATATTAACCAAAATATTTTACAAATAAAAAATGACCTGAAAATAAAAATTAAGCAGCTTACATCCCGTTCTCCAGTCAACTTAATGGAAATACATGACAACCACTTGACTCTGCCACAAAAAGAAAAACTACACAACATAGTAAGAAAATATCCAAATCTCTTTGTAGAACCAGACGAAAGCCTTACCTGTACAACAAAAGTTGTAGGCGAAATACGTACGACATCTGGTTCTCCAGTATACACTAAATTCTATCCATATCCAGTATCATTAAAATCTGAAATTGAAAAACAAATTGCTAAACTATTACAGGATGGCATCATCAAACCTTCACGTTCCCCTTATAATTCACCAGTTTGGGTTGTTAGCAAAAAACCAGACTCAGAAGGTAATAAGCAATATAGGATGGTTATAGATTATAGGAAACTAAATTCTGTAACTATTTCCGATCGGTACCCTATACCAGAAATTAATAACGTAACGTCTCAATTAGGCGAAAACTCTTTTTTCTCAGTACTAGATTTAAAAACAGCCTTTCACCAAATCCCATTAAAACCAAAAGATTTTGAGAAAACAGCGTTTTCTGTTTGCAACGGTAAATACGAATTTACACGTCTGCCCTTCGGCCTTAAAAACGCGCCATCAATATTTCAGCGGGCCCTCGACGATATATTGCATGAGCATATCAGCAAGATTTGTTATGTTTATATAGATGATATCATCATCTTTAGCAAAACGGAGCACGAGCATTTAGACAATATACAAAAAATTTTTAAAACATTGGAAGATGCGAACTTAAAAGTGCAATTAGACAAGTGTAAATTTCTCCAGAGGCAAGTCGAATTCTTAGGGTACATTGTTTCAGCTAATGGAATCAGAACAAATCCTGCCAAAGTCAAAGCAATAGCTGATTTTCCACAGCCTAATACTCTTAAAGAATTACGATCATTCTTAGGGTTGTCAGGCTACTACCGAAGATTTGTTAGGGATTACGCTAAACTAGCTAAACCCTTGACAACAATCTTAAGAGGGGAAGACGGACGCATCTCAAAAAAGAAATCATCCTCTGTTACAATAACCCTTAATACAGAAGCTGTGGAAGCATTTAATAAAATAAAAAACTCATTAGTGTCGGAAGATATAATACTGGCATACCCTGATTTCACAAAAGACTTAGAACTAACAACTGACGCCTCTAAATTCGCATTAGGTGCAGTTCTGTCACAAAATGACAAACCTATTGCATTCATTTCAAGAACGCTTAATAAGGCAGAAGAACATTACGCTGCTAATGAAAAAGAACTCCTCGCGATTATTTGGGCACTGAACTCATTCCGGAATTACTTGTATGGCTCAGTGAAAGTAAAAATCTATACTGACCACCAGCCTCTCATTTATGCTTTAAGCAACAAAAACAACAATAGCAAAATGAAACGCTGGAAGGCAATCCTTGAAGAATACGATTATGAGCTTCTTTATAAGCCAGGCAAAGCAAATTTAGTCGCTGACGCACTCTCAAGAATACCTCCAGAAAATAACGTTCATACATTGTCTATCGCTACAAATAGCGATGACAGCTCTTCGCACAATCTAATATCGCATGTAGACGTTCCGATAAATGCATTTAAGAACCAAATTTTTCTCGAGATAAACTCAACACTAGATTACAAATTCGAAATTGTTTTTCCTACCTATCACAGGCATACAATATATCAACCACACTACGATAGACACACCCTAGTAGCTATTCTTAAAAAACACCTATATCCATCAATAATAAACTGCATAAAAACTTCTGAACCAGTTATGGGCATAATACAGGAAATATTTCCGGAACACTTTCGAAATTACAAGGTTAGGTTTACAAATAAACAGGTCGAAGACATAAAAAACGAACAAGAACAAACTGATATAATATTAAAGGTCCATAAGCGCGCTCATAGAAACGCAAGAGAAAACAAATTACAAATACTTGAAAATTTTTATTTTCCCGCAATGGCTAGTAAAATTAAAAAACTTATAAAAGAATGCGTAATCTGCAAAGAAAGTAAGTACGAGCGTCATCCGAACAATCCTAAATTGCTACCAACTCCGATCCCTCAATATCCCGGTCATATACTTCACGTCGATATCTACCAAACAGAAAATAAGAACATTTTAACAGCCTTAGACAAATTTTCTAAGTATGCATGCGTTAAAAGCATTAAAAGCAAAGCAATAGTAGACGTTAAGGAACCTTTAAGAGAACTACTTTTCTCATTCGGTGTTCCTAAAATTCTTGTAATAGACAATGAGAAAACTTTTAATTCAGCCACAATAACTTCAATGCTAAAAGACCAACTGAACATAGAAATTTACCAAACTCCTCCATATAAAAGCTCAATCAATGGACAAGTGGAACGCTTTCACTCCACGTTAACAGAAATAATGAGATGTATGAAGCAAGAACACCCTCATAGAACTTTCGAAGAAATATTAGACACTTCCGTTTACGAATACAACTATTCTATCCATTCGACAACAATGAAAAAACCGATTGAAGTATTTTTTGGTAGAACAGTAAGCACCAGCCCAGAACAAGTTGAACAAGCCAGATTAGAAAATATTACAAAAATTAAAGAAAAACAAATAAAAGATCTGCAGTTCCATAATAAAACAAGACAGCCGTTAAAAGAGTACAGACAAGGTGATACTATTTTCGTAAAAATTAACCAAAGACTCGGAACTAAAACAAGTGCTAGATTTAAAAAAGAAATAGTTAAACAAAATAATTCGACAACAGTTCTCACAGAAACAGGAAGATTAGTCCATAAGAGCCATATAAGAAATTAACTAAATAGAAAACCAAAAACAATAGAGAGGAACAAAAATAAATCTATGTATATAAAAAATATATTAACGAAGGTTTTACTAAAAGAATTAATGATTTAACCAAAGCCACTAATGAAATAAACAGAGCTATTAAAAGCCATGATTCTATCGGCAATGCCGCTATAATAAGTCTTCAAACTAGGTTAAGATTTGAAAGAAGAATTACAGAACATAAAATATGCCAAAAAATAATGTAATAAATTCAGTCATTTTGAACAAAAAAAAAATAAAAAATAAATTTAGTTATTCAAACATTGCAAGAAGAAAAATTTCCATTTATGCCAATCGAAGAAGCGTTAGAATTTGCTAATGTAAAAATATTGTATAAAAACTCAACTTTGCTTTATATAATTTACATTCCCTCACTTCGGAAGAAAGTTATAACCGAATTTTAATTAAACCTATAAAGAAAGATAATAAAATTGTCAATCTAGAATTTAAGGAAATTATAAAAAATAAAGAAAAAATATTAGCTTTTAAGGAAAATTGTACTCTAATTAACAATATTACTCTTTGTAAAAGAAGCGACTTGAGCAACATTGTAAACTCTACCTGTATTCACTAATATTGTTATACCAAAATTAAATGATCTCCCTTACTATTAATGTTTGGGGACAAACATTCTTAAGAGGGGAAGAGTTAACGACAAACATACCCAATGTAGTTAACGACGCAAACTGTCGGTCAATAACCGCCCTCATTAAATTAAGCTTATTTACACATATTTCATAATCCATTTCAATCATACTGCGCTTTCGCAATTCAAAGTTATCGACCGCTCCACTTAATTTCGCAATCATGTTGCGTTGGAAAATATTTATGCTGACGCAGGAGAACCTATAAGAAAGCAACCAATAGTTACAACAACAACAGCAGCAGCAGCAGCGGAATAGCAGTGCAGCTTTAGGTAATAAGTTAACTTAAGAATATTTTGTAAGGCAGTCAAAATGTAGAACTAAATAAATAAAGAAAGCCATCAGAGTTCGCTCTGATGCTTTTTAAAAAAACAATTTAACAAACAATTTATTTAACTTATACTTTAAGGTGTTTTTTTTTTTTTTATATATAGAACTTTGAATTGAAATAAAATACTAAGGTTTCATCATTTCAAACCGAAAATTGGCTTTGTTAGAAGAGAAGAGTTGCCAGATCTGGCTACTAGATCTGATGACAGTTTAAACCTTATCGAAAAAACATCTTTAAGTGCACTAGAGCCTTGAGTTGCGTCGTTAAAACAAAAAATTTAATTATTATTTTTAGATTTTTATTTTATTTCTCAACAATAAAAATTATCTTACGATTTTTATTGTTTTGATCAGAAAAAAGTTATTTTTTTATTTTTATTTTTCTGTTCAAGAATAAGAAGTGTTTTTGAATTTATTATTTTGCTCAAGAATAAAAATTGCTTTTCAATTTTTATTTTTTCGCTCAGAAATAAAAGTTTTTTTTTAATTTTTATTTTACGCTCAAAACTAAAAATCATTTGTACAGTTTTAATTTTTCTTTTTCTCAAACATAAAACTCAAAACACCACATAGCTTTGTTGTTGGCTCATGTCAATTTTTATTCCCCACACCTAAACAAGGGCCTTTACGAGAGGTCCGGAGAGGGTTAATATGTATGACCGACCCCCATTACTTTTGCAAAGGAAACATTTTTGCTCTAGAAATCTAATCCCTCCGACCACTCCTTAAGGGGCTCCCATACAAATACTATGATTTTTGTATATTCATTCCCTACACCTGAACAGGCGGGCTTTAAGGTATACGTGTAAATTTTTCGAAAAACAAAAAAGTTTTTTTTTGTTTAATGTGTTATTTATAGTTTTAAGAATACACAACACATTTTTAAATCGATATTTAAGAAAACACAGAAGTTATAACGGTTTTCGTTAACCTATGTCTAAGCTTCATACAACAAATAAAAACCTTTAAACGCGATTTACTCGAAACTAGTTTTTTTAAAACGGTTCGATAGATAACTCAAAATCTATTGGTTCAATTTCAATGATTTTTTTGTATTTTGTTCGTTATTTTGTCTTTTAAGCATCTCCCGTAAATTCAAGTATCTATTTTTTTTCATTTTTTTTATATAAACAAAAAAGCGCACGAAAATATATCTATTTTTCGAACTTTTTACTTCAACTTCCGCCATAATTAAAAAAAAACCCGGGGGTCTTGCGTAGGGGGGGATGTTTAATATAAGGTATATGCTTTAAAATGTCATTTGATCTTTTTGTTTCCGATACATCGAACCGTTTTGGATGTCTTTTTTTCAATACCATTTTCAGCGCTCTCTATATAAAAGCCAGAACTGTATTTTAAAAAAAAAAATATTTTTATAAAGTATGTTTTGTGTACAATAACCTGTATAAATTAAAAAAAAAAATAATAACTTCTTATGTCTAAAAAATTTTTTGAAAACAGCTCCTGTTTTTAGTTGCTATACGTATGTATATTATACCTTACGGGAGGACTGGAGATGGTTAATATGTATCAGAAGGCTGTGTGAAGGGTAGAATTTTGTATCAAAAACATAAAGATTTAGGGAAAATAAATGCAATACAGAAAAATACTCTGTGTACTCTTTTGTTGCACTCAAGTTTGAAATATATTTTAAAATGTTGAACATTACAACTCAGTTACTTAGCAACAGTCAGTGTTAGTTGTTTTGTTTAAGGTTGATGTATTCAATATGAATATCAAAGACATGCTTCATATGCGGCGAATTTTTTTGGCAATATTATTATTACTCAATGTATGAACTATGCAGTTGTGAAGCTACTGTGCCCATACTATATTATAATTAATTAATTTTGCGTAACACTATGTTAAAAACATGCAGAAGCGTTTCATGGCGAAGTGTTTCATCGGCGAATTGATTCATCGGTTTTACTCCCCATCGCAGCTAAAGAAGTTTCACTTCAAAAAAATTTAATAAAAAAAAAAACAAAAGCACAGTCTCTTCGGTTCATATCAGTGTTGCCATTTTAGCTTCTTTATAGCTAGATTTAGCTTCTTTTTTTCTCATTTAGTTCCAAAAATTGTGTTTTAACTCCTAGCTACTTTTTTAGCTTCTTATTTTTCGAGTTTAGCTATTTTTAGCTACTACTTTGTTATGGTTAAAAAATGTAATATTTTCGTGATCACTTGTTACCACCGATATTTTTTTTTTTTTGTTTTTTTTGTGACATCTCTAACTTATACATACGACTTATACATACTTTTACCGTTAAGCTAAGCTGAAAAAGAGATTACGTTTTCAATGATGAATCTTAAAAAAACAAAGAAATTCAATTAAATTGTTAATGCCAAATTCCACAGTATATTAAGCCTCACGAAACAAGGCATGAACGACAAAAAAGAAACGATCAGCACTACTTTCTTCTATATATAAACCTACATATTGCTTATCGTGTTTTGCTTATTGTTAGTAAGCCTATTTCGTGATACAGAATGAAGGGGTAAGATATGTCTTGAAAAATAAACAATTGTTTTCACGATTATATTATAAATGACGAACTCGTAAAATTTATGGAACGGGAAGATGTATACAAAGATGAAGATTCTGATAGTTCAGATAATAATAGTAATGATAGTATGGAATTGATGGTATAACCTACAAAACTGTGCTTGCATATAAATACTAAAACATACATATATGTATTTATTTAAAACTAGACTTTTTGGCCTTTTTTTTGTAGTTAATTTTTATTTTAATTAACACATAACCGTTTAAAAAAATTATTAGTATATTGAAAGTGTATTTTACTGCTAAAAACGTACCGTAGCATATGAAAATATATTCCTTTTGTTGTTTTTATTTATGTGCACAAAATTTAAAAAAAAATGTAAACTGAATGAATAAAATATAGTAACTAAGTTGTTTTTAAAAACTAGACTGGTTCATATTATATGCGAGAAAACAATTTCATTTTTGTTAAATATAATGTACTGTACATTCAAAATATTGTATCGATGCAGCTCGAAAAACGACACAACTCGAGGCTCTAGAGTATTTGGTATATGGTTACGTAGAAGTGATAATAAGTTCGATTTTATTTCTTCCTGAAAGGAGTACAAAATTTTTCCTTTTTACTCACAATGCCAGTGAGTACGTTTGGTTTCTCGTATAGAGGGTTGTTTTTTTTTGCTTACTTACCGCTTTCAAATTAGCGGGTGCAGAATATATGTGTTATAAGAAAGTATGACAAAATACTAATTCATTGCGACGTCGGTAGCCGAGTAGGTAGCGTACTGGACTGCCACCCCAGAGGTTCCTGGTTCGAATCCCGGCCAGGCAAAGGTCGTACGCTTAAAACTTTTGCATTTGCAATTTTCTTTTCTCATTTATAATCAACTGGAATTGAAAACTCATCAATATTTACGACTTGAAGTCGTAGTTGGTGGTAGAAAAGTTTGTGGATGAGATTCCTCATAACTTGAATTGACTGAGGTAAAGGCATAACACTTGCCTCAGATTCAAATTCACATGCTTCTACGGCCTTCCACCATGAACATCTTAAAGATATTCCACTTGGTTGCTCCTTCCCTCCCAATTATCTATCATCTCGTTTCGAACCAAGGCAAACTTGACTGAATAGGTATTACACCTGAAATCATTGGTTCAAAGCTAAAAAAACAAAATGTCTCAATATTTTTTCCCAAGAATTTTATTGTAAAAACATTAACTCTTCTCAAACGACACACAATTTTCATTTTCCTGTATTGCAAACCTACTTTCCGGTGATTTCAAGATCATATTTTTAACTGCTTATTTACCATACAATAATGAATACAATCTAACCGCCCTCATTTTTTAATCATTATTCATGCTTTTTTTTTTTTTTTTTTTTTTTGTCAATTTGCTTAATTTTATTTAAATTTTTTCAGAATAAAAAGAATTTCAAGGTTAACTGTGAGTTAATTACTTTTTATAGAGCCACAAAATGTAAACAACTTTAATATTTCCTTTATCGCTTCGTTATCTTATCTCATCTGATCTCATAAAATCATAAAAAAAATCAACACACGTCTATTTTTATATGACAATATCTGCTATTGGATCATTACGATGTTTTATTTTTTTGCCATTTTATGATCAATAAACAAAATTTTTATAGTTTTCATCTATTTTTATGGTTTTTGGTTATTTAAAGCTTAAAAATCTAGAGTTTTGATATAGATCGAATTAATTAATAAAAGCTACTGTTAAGACTTATTATTGCACAGCAATTTTGGTATTTATGTAAATTTGATTGTCAGGAAATGTTGCTGGTTTTTTTGAACTTGAATGAATCCGCATGAATGAAAAAGTAAAATATTTTTAGCTACGAAAAAGAACGGTGAATAAGCACAATTATCTGTTTCTAATTAATTTATTTGACCATTACAAGTTGCATGAGAATAGATGACAATATGTAAAATGGAAATTTATTAATAATCATCTTAATTGGATCATTAAGTAAGTCATATTTATGCTCATAACCATTCAACTTCTGCATTTTTCGTTGTTTATAAACGGGAAACTTATGTAAATTTCCGTCTCATTTCAAGCTTTCGGCATTTAAGGCGTGATCAAAAGCACTCTAAATAACCTTTAATTAAACCATTTAAATGCATTAATTGACGCAATTCGAACACGATTTGATTGCAACGCTTTGATCAAGCGCCAACATGGCTTGATACAAAATAAAAAATGGTTATTCCATGAGAACAACATTACGGACAACTTGACGGAAGACTGGCGTCTGATTAACCAAAGGATTTAGTTGTAGGACGCAATAAAGACAGCTATAAAAGACGTGTCAAGAAATAGAAAATCAATTAGAATTGTAACAGCACATAAAATGTTGCTGCACTTGTTCGAGGGAAAAACATTGTTGTACTTATAGAAAAAAAAGGAGCATGAAAAACAGTTTTACCAAAAATGTTTGGAATTTTAATTTATTTTCTTTTTTACCACTGCAGAAGTGAGTTCATGGCTTTGAATTTTTTGGTAGATAAGCATTTTAAATGAACATCAAGGAATCACATTAATAAGCTATTAAATTGAAAATAGGCGCCAGTCAGGCGTCTTGAATTGTTTTTCATTCATTGTGCCCTGAATTTAAAATGCACTGAATTTTCAGCATTTGAAATGATTTCGTTTAAAATTCTTTTAAGTTTATGTTTTATGTTCATGTTGTGGTTTTTTTTCAAATTATTCTCGTATGTTTTGTAATATTTTGTCGGACCAACAACAGTTGTATGACAAATCGTACGCTTGGTCAGTTTGATGACCCTATGTTGGATGCAATGACTATGTGTGTGTCTTTTAAGCATGCAGGAAACGCACTCAAGCACATGCACATGCACACACACTCAAACGCACTTGAAATTCCAATGCGTTCTTCTACAATTCAATTCAATTACTTTGGCTTGAATTGGCTTGGCTTGATGGCTGCTTTTTTCCGCTGCTGTTCCCTCTGTTGTTGCTGCTGCTGCTTGATTTTAAAGTTTAGTATTCAATTCTTTACTTGATGCTTGGCGTTGCACTTGTTGTGCAATTGAATGCATTGCAGCGCATTATGTTGCGAGGGTGTACATGTGTGCGTGTGCATCCGGTCGTTTTCAATTTAATCTGCCTTACGTTGGCTGTTATAAAAATCATGCCACACAATTTTGACCGCATGTTGTAGCTGGTTGTTTTTTTTTTTAATTTTTATTTTTTTTTATTGGTTAGTGCAGAAAGCAAAGAGTTCGAAGACCCACAATTTTTTTACTGGCTATGAACGAATTTACTCACAAATGTACATATATAGCTGAAATTAACAGTAAGAAAATTTCCATACATGGAAAAATTACGACATTGATCAAATTTTAATGTTATTGGCGCCAATAAAGTTTTGAAAATATTGCTTTCATATGCATATTAAAACAGTAAAATAATACATTAAAAAATTTCCAATTATCTTAAACCAATTGAATATGTCCTTAAGTTAAATAAAAATTTAAATTAATCAATTTTTTTTAATTTTTTGAAGAAGCAAAACAATAACCACAAAACTTCAAATACTAAACAGCATGAATTTAATAAATTTTATTATATATAACCAATATATAAGAATATATAAAATTTCTCTTATATATTGGTTACGTCATTAAATTCAATATTCAGTTTTATGAAGTTAATTTTTGACTTCATGTCAAAGCTAAATTAAATTATATGTATACATTTTTGAAATATTTAAATTGTTATCATCATTAACAACGTTTAGTTGTAAATAAATATTAAAGTTTAAAGATATGTTTACTTATTAAAACCTTGCTTAATCATATCGAATTAATGTGATTTATTCGACTTTTATTTAAATTTTAATAAAATATTGATTTCCATCAAAATCAGAAAACAATGGAATAACTCATATAAACAGAATAATATTAATGCACTAACTCTTCCAGTAGGTAAAAGCTCAATTCACACAAAAAACAGTATTATTTTCATATATTAACAACGTATTTAAATGGATTTCTTTTTTTAATTTTATTTTAAGCTTGTTTTTATAGTCTAACATTTGATTTGAAGTAAAATATTGCAATATTGAAAAAAAAATAAAATTCAATTTCGAAACAGAGGTAATATGCTCTGTATATCTTGCAATATTTCTCAATTTCGAAATACCCAGGATACCTTAACTAGGAAATTTTAAAACTTCTGAAGAGACTTACAATTTAAATGAAATCTACCTGTAATATAAATTAAATTTTAATGTCTTATCAAAGTTGATGTGCAAAATTTCAAGTGTTTATATTAGTTTTTGTGAAATTTTTAGAAATTTTAACAATTTGATATATTCACTTCATATGGCAGATTCAAGTGGTTTTCATTCAATTTTGATAAATTTCAAACTTTGAGTTCGTATTAATAGCCAAAGCTAATGTTCATCAGTTCAATGTAATAATAGATTTTGAGGAATTAAGGAATTAGAAATCTCACCATTTTGAAATAGTCACTCTTTATGGGAGCTAGGCGTTGCACAGTGATGTGAAAAGGCATGCTAGACGGAAAAAAGCCGAAATCGAATTTTTACATTCTGAATCTTTAAAACTGTTAAATAATATCCATTGATCTCAGGAATAATTTTTTCTCTCAGGTTTTTATTTACCTGCGCTTCTCAACACATTACAGCATATTTTTATACTGAAAAAAAAAATATTGTAATACATCTACACTCTATACTATTACATAAAAGAGTACTCACGTATGTTCGGCTGCGAAAAGCTTGAGAATAACAGGCGCTATTTCAAAAATTCTTTTTGTCCAGGATAGCTATGGTGCCCAGTTGGAACATAGGCTATATAAATTAAATAACCATTATTTAAATAATTAATAAAAATTCAAAGAGAATAACCAAACAATTTCATTATTCTTATTCTCAGAGAGAAAAAATTTTCTCATTAAAGCTCTGTGCAACTCAGAAAAGGTTGTGCCCAAAGCTAATAAGGTGGAACATATGCATATGTAATACTTCTGTATTCCAACTCTGAAATCGAAGAGAGACAGCCATAACAACATAAGATGTGGCTGTTTGTGTTAGTATATTTGAATATATGAAAATTACTACACAAAAAATAAAAAGTCAAATCGTCACAGGGGCGGTTGTTATAAAAACGTTTGCCCCAAACATATAAACAAAACAAATCATATTTGTTTTGCCTAAATCACAGGAACACACCATTATAAATCAATTATAACAACGCCTGAAATATGATTAAATTTAAAAAAAAACAAAATTTTAACCATAAAAATTCAAACAACTAAAATTTTTAATGAAATTTTTGACAATGAAAGCACCGCTCCTGAGTTTTTTTATTCTGAATTTTATTTTCCTTTATATATTTTCTCGCTCATATAACAATATATCTGCACTCTAATGTTGGCCAATATATGAGATATGTCAAATTCGCTGTGAGACAAACCATGGTTGAATAAATAAGGTTGTCGCATAGGTGAGAGCGAGTTCCCATAAATGCCAAATCGAAGTTGACATACAAAATCTGAAAGCGGAAATTCATAACATGTAAGGCCGATGAAGTTGTTGTTGTAGCTTTTCTTTGATTTTGACAATTATGGGTAATGAGAAGAGAGTACGATCAGCCACGAGACAACCTTATTTATGCAACCATACGACAAACTCTATTTTCAAACTCTATTTGAGCATCATAAATAAAAGTTAACAACCCACCGGGAAAATAGTAAATGGAATGTATTTTTTTGTTTAAATTTTAGAACGTATTCCAAAGAATATATAAATTTAAAGCAAAACCTATGAATAGGAATCTATCAACCAAAAGTTTACTGATTCGTTTTTTTTCCAGCCAGAATAGATTACGACATATATACTAATTTCTACTATAGAAAATGTTTTTAGATTCCTTGCTTGCTTTTTTGTCAAGTGAACAACTAATTGATTCTAAAACAAATTCTGGCAAATGCGATAAAAGCATCAGTCTGTTGATTTGTTATCTTATTTCCGAAAATTAATACTTTTCATTAAAAAGAATCCATTTAAAAAGTGAAGAAAAGAATCGATTTTTGTAGCGATTCATATGGAAGCGAGAAAAGAATGTATTACTTTTTGTAGGACATCAGCGTGTTGAAAATAATCAATTCTGGAATCTATATGGAGAAGAGAATTGATTCTTTTTTCATACACAATTGTTTCCTTTCTCCCGGTGGGAAGGTGGGAAAAAAGAAAAAAAAAAAAAAGACAGCAACATGTATAGTGTGCGGTACCAATGCTGCCACCTTTTTTAATGTAAAAATACTGCCACTTTTATGAAAAAAAAAGGCATGAAAAAAAAGGCAAGATCAGGAAGATACAGAAAGTTTATTACTTTAGTTATTTATTTTTTTTAATTACTTTAGTTAGCTGGTTACTTTATTCCGATGGAACTACTAAGTCGCTCCAACACAAATATACAATTTTACCAAGATTTAAACGGCTGTATTCATAAAAAATTATAAACCTCTAACCTTCATAAGAAAAAAATCGAAAAAATTGAAAAACATTATTCATAAACGTTCAAAAGCGTTCAAAATCTCTTTTAAATGCTTGATAAATGAGAAAATATTATATAAATTATAAATATTATATAAACCCGCTTTTTCGGGCATTTAAAAATTTTTTGTTCTCATCTGAGCACAATCATTATTTTCAAAAATTTATCAAATTATTTCAAAATGTATCAAAAACAAACAAGATGTCAAAAAGTGTTTAAAAATGTGTGTTTATAAATTGGAAAATTTTTAAAAATTGGTGAAACGTGGTATAAACCTCTCATAAAGCAGTTTTAAAATTATTTGGTCTCATTTGAGCGCAAATATTGTCAAAAATAATTAAAATTATTCAAAATATTTCAAACATTTGACAGAAAATAAAAACAAGAAAATTTGTCAAAGATTTCAAAATATAAAAAAAAAAATAAAATGACAATAATTTCAATGCTTAGAAAACACTTCAATATGAATACGGCTGTTAAATTTTAAGATTTGAAGTTTTAATGATATTAAATATTTTTATCGCCGGCAAAGCAGCGGGTATTTGCTAGTATTAAATAAAATATTTTAGCTGAGGTTTTCTAAAAAAAAGAAAAGCTCAAAAATTGCTAAAATATTTTGTAAAATTAAAAAAAGGACCATTTTATATTTGCAAAAATATATTTTTTATTTAACCATTATTATGTCAAACTTTTCCCTGTGCTCATCGGACTCTGATACTAATTGATTTTTAAAAATTTTCCAGATGGTAATGGAGAAAATGTATTTCAAGGAACATTGATACTCCTAATACTGTAAAAAGATGTAATCATGTAGCCCACCAGTTCTGTGCAATATTCCGAGAAAACTTTAGCTGATTTGAACTGAAAACTCTAGATTTTCTTTATTTATTGCTGCTATTGGGAAAGGAGTTACTTTAGGAGGAAGATTTCAAGGGCGATTTTTGATAGAAGGGCAGGTTTTTTTGTATTTTGAAGTTCTGCGAGATTATAGATAAGATTATGAAAATTTTGATTGTGAAAGTAATAAAAATTATATCGCCCATAGTTTCCGACATGTACTAATTTTTTAATTTTATGGAGTATTTAAGCCCCCTTATGTGAATATTAGGGGTAGATAATTATTCCCAATTTTAAAGAACATTAAATTTGCAAGAACTTTACCGAAGGTTTTAAATCCAAATTTTACTAAATTTAGGACTTATAGTATAAAATGTGACCTTGAAAAATCGGTTACTTGAGCTTACCAAGAAAAATGCTTTGATCAATACATATGTTCTATAGACCAATGGCTATCAGAAACCATTGGAATTTTTTGCAGTTATTTCAAATTACTCTTAAATTGTTGCACAGAGTTATTATTATACCAATACAAAAAAAAAAATAAAAAATATAAAAAAAAAAATAACTTGACCCATTTTTTTTAAAGAATAAAATATTTTGCGAATTTTTTGAAAAACGAATTTTAAATATAAACACTTAACTAATAGTACAATTTAGATTATATTTATGTGGCTAGTTGAATGATATTCAAGACAAAAAAAAATATTTAATAAAGTGTTTAAGGAAACAATGAAGATATTTACTTTGTATTTTATATCAATCCCTTCTTGCATTACTATAATTGTTTTCTACGTCAAGTCCATTTTATCAACTCCAAATTTAAAATTACTTTAAAACTAAACCCTAAAAAAATTTTAAAAATTTTTAGTAAACCTTTGTACTTAATATGTCCTGGGGAACTTTCATAATAAATGTCCATGAAACACTGATGCAAAAAAATGCAACTGACCCACATAAAAAAAATAAATATAACTGTTAATGTGAGATTTCAGCCCACTCAAATGCAAAATGTCTAAAACTAAGTGAAGACATAAAATAAAAATATCAAATTTCTATCTTTTCATTTTTCTAAATAAGCTTAAGAATTTATAAATTATTTAACCCATTGACTTTGGCAGGACACTTTTCATAAAAATGCATTTTAGTTGTTCTTTTAAGCTTAAACTAATAGAAAATAAATTAAAAACACTAAGTTGTTGTGCAAATATCTATTCAAACAAATAATTTAAAGACTTTATACACGGGCATCTAATGCCAGCAAGTTTAAAAAGTTATTAATTTAACCAATAATATCTAATAAAATAAATAACTTTAAAGTCTACATTTTACTGTGTTGCTGGCAACTACCAACTATTTTTTTTAGCAGTTATCTGAAAAAATACTGAATTATTGTTATAACACGATCTACTTCAGTGAAATTATTTAAAACGACTCACAATAACTATGTTCAGAGTCCACAAAAAAAAAAAAACCAAGAAACAGTCAGTCCTGTGGTAAGTCATGCATACACCACATATTCACACACACACACCCAATGCCATAAAAATAAATCTCTCGAGTTAGCTGCGTTTTAATACACATTTAAAATAATTTCAGATTTGCAGGTAATAAAAATAAAATTTTCCATTTTCACTGAACAGCATTCTCAAAGCGTAACGTTACACATACGATGCGTGTGGCCCCGCACAGAGCGGTTGTAAACTGTTAAACTTACAGCAGCTGTAGGTGATGGCCATGCAGCAGTACAGTAGAGCTGATGTTGAATTTTCCAAATATACCGCCAGATTTTAATATATCACGAGATTTGAAGCAACTTATCCCACTGTGCGCTGACACTGCTGCTGCTGCTGCTGCTGTTCTGACTGCGTTTTATTAAACTTAATCTTGTGCTCGGCCTGCTCGTAAAAATAAAAATCTACTCCACTTTAAACTCTACTTAACAATATATTAAGTTTAACGACCGATGCTGCTGCTGCTGCCAATGTCTGTGGCCCGCTTTCGACTTGTGAAGTCTACTCCATATTTTCCACAATAAAGTGTCATCAATGTCATAAAAGTGCATTTCAATAAATATTCGATATTGAAAGGCTAGCTTTTAGAAAACTGGGCTGGGACATAAGCACCAGGGGCTTGACGCTAGTGAGAGCTACAATTTGACATTTTATTACAAGCAACAAAAACAACAAAAATAACAAAAACAATAAAGAGCACAAAAACTAAACCGATACAAGTGACAATAAATGCGCCGACAACCAACAATCGTCATCAATATCGACAACCTGATGCAAAAAGCTACACCAGCGCACATAAAGAAAAACACACACACACACACATCAACACTCAGACACGCATCATAAAAAAGTTACCGTAAAGTGATGCTTAATATGCAAATGCAGTGAATGCAGGGAATGCAATGGACGAGTCGACAGACAGACAGGCGCATCATAAAAATTGTGATCACAGCTAATCCGTTGCAAGATGATGTTTCAACAAAACAACAAATAATAATAAATGCGTCAGTAACTGTAGCAACATGGGCGGCAGCAGCAACAGCAGCAGCGGCATTGAATGAGCGTGGAATCAAGAGCACTGTTTCGCTTTGGCTGTGCAGCGTTTTTGACTTTTATTGAATTTTTATTATTATTTTTTATTTTATTTTATTGACGTTAATAATCAATTTTCCAGCGAACTTTATGCCTTCGAATGCAACGCAACGTCTGACTGTTTTTGCGCTGCTTCTTTGTGCTCTTTCACTCTTAGCTCTCTCTCTCTCTCTCTTTTAGCCACAACTTGGCATTTGCTGTCATTGCCTGCTGTCATTGCCTGCTGTCATTGTGTTTGACGTTTAGTAGCTGTATTTCACAAGGAATCACCTGCAGATTACGTTTATCTGGCCACATTACGATTGCACGTTAAGCGTTATTTAGTAGATTTAGTCAGTGTTTTAGCCACGTTAGTGTCATTAACTGGTATTTTTTGTTTTGGTTTTTATTTGAATTTTGTCATGTTGGTGAAAGAAAGTTTCGCACACAGCACTTTAAGATCATGGGAAGCAGGCGAAGTGCAACTAAAGCGAGTCGTGATATCAGCCAACGTTGCGTTGTGAACGTTTTTATAACACAAACTCATAAATTAAAGTGCATAATTTTCGACAGCTTTATATAACAAGCCGAGTTTTATTGTTTTTGCAAAAGGAAAAATAATTAAAAGTTTGTTGTTTTCTGGAATTTTCTCCTTAAACAGCTAAATTCTAAAAGTTCCCACATTAAGAATTTGCACGCGCTGTTGCTGTTGCTGTTACTGCCCGCTTGACCAGAATTGAGCTTGTCTTTCTTCCAGCTGGCTTCTGCTTTTCATTTTCTGTGCCAACATGTTTGCCATCACTTTGTGTTGGCCTCAGCTTTAGCTTCTGCTCAGTTTTAGCTGATTTCTGCTACACAACGTGAACATGTTACCGCTTTAAGCAGATTTGTTCTGGCCAGCAGTCGGCATGTTAAGCGTTTTTTGTGCTTGTTGTTGTTGTTGTTGTGCCGTTGTGCCGCGGCGGTTCACTTGAGTTGAGCCAAAGAGTTCACTTGGCGTGGCGAGAGAACATGTTAAATTTTGTAGCCGATAGTGGAGCGACACGATTGTGGCCACGATATGAAATGCAAATTTTTCGCACTTGTGCTAGACAGGCGTTACACGTGAGTTGGCTACTTATCGCTGTCGATGTTGTTGTTGTTGTTGATTCTGTTCAATGAATTAGTTTGACACTTCTTAATGGCTTTGCTTTTGGCAGCGTTTATTTAACTTTTTTCTAATTTCTTAGCTATGCCTTAGAACTGCTTCCCAGCATCATTTGGCCAACACTTGCTTGATCCTCATCGTAACATTGACTTCCTGATCACAGTACAAATGAACTCCAGACCGACTATGTTGACAACATTTTTCTTAGGCTATGGCCGGTTCCTTGTTAACTGATGACTGTTCGTGTTCGTCTGATGCTGTGTTTGCTCTATGGACAGTGTTTGGTGGTAATTAAGGCTGGTTATCTGCTGCGTAGGCGTAGAATTTTGCTGCTTCATGTATAAGCTGCGGAGTGTAGAGTGACGAAATTGCGTGAGAAAAACTTAAGACTAGAATCAGTGATGTTGGGAATGGTAGCAATATTGATAAAAAAACTATAGAAGTTCAAAGAGTTCTAAATGGTTAATAATCAGAGCTGTAAAAGAATGCATTCATTTGTGATTTAAATTCATTTAATTCCCGATCAATGATTTGAAAAAATGAATGCTATCAAGTAAATACATTCAATAATTTTCAATCATTGACTTGAAAAAATGAATGCATTCATTTTGAATATAAATCATATGATTTAAACTCACAAATGATTGCATTCTCTTACAGCTTTGATGTAAATTTAATCTTTCGAAGAATTCCGAAAAGTTCTGAAACAAGATCAAGATCATCTGAATCATTTGGATAATTTGGATCATTTGAATCACTTGAATCATTTATTTCATTTTAATCACTTGAATCATTTGAATTATTTGAATCACTTGAATCATTTGAATAATTTTAATCATTTGAACCATTGGTGTACACCAGAGCTGTAAAAGAATGCATTCATTTGTGATTTAAAATAATTTAATTCTCATTCATTGATTTGGAAAAATGAATTCAATCACGTGATTGCAGTTAATAATTTTCAATCATTGACTTGAAAAAATTAATGCATTCATTTCGAATATAAATCACATGATTTAAAATCACAAATGATTGCCTTCTTTTACAGCTCTGGTGTTCATTTAATCTATCGAAGAATTCCGTAAAGTCCTGAAGCAAGATCAAGATTATTTGAATCACTTGGAAAATTTGGATCATTGGAATCATTTATCTCATTTGAATCATTTGAATTATTTGAATCACTTGAATCATTTGAATCATTTGAACCATTGGTTTACACCAGAGCTGTAAAAGAATGCATTCATTTGGGATTTAAAATCATTTTACTCCCAATCAATGATTTGAAAAAATGAATGCTATCACGTAAATAATTTTCAATCATTGACTTGAAAAAATTAATGCATTCATTTCGAATATAAATCACATGATTTAAGATCACAAATGATTGCATTCCTTTAAAGCTCTGTTAATAATGATCAATTGTTTTAAATAAAATATTTTAATAAATATTTTTTTATCTATATTTTACAGCTGAATCTAAAAATCTATCAATATTTACAACTTATATATTGGTGGTAGAAAAGTTAGGGAAAGGAATTGCTTAGTAACTTGAATTGACCAAGATAAAGGCATTACACTTACCTCAGATTCTATCGCTTTCCACCACGCCAAAAATATTCTACACATGTTTCACTTGATTGTGCTTTGATTTCAGTAATCTATCACCAGTATTTATAACATCTTAAATCCTTGTTTAAAAAAAAACAAAGTTAATTGAATATTTAAAAATTAATTTCAAATTATGTTTCGGTCTGGCAGTTGCAATTTTCATCATTTTTGCTACAAAAACCGTCACTTCCATTGAAGCCACCACGTCGAAACAAAAGACTTAAGTAACAAACGCAATGATTGCGGCCAGAGTAAAAAATTAATTACAAAAAATGCCCAACTTTAACGCCCACTCATATAATTCAACTAAAACACCGCAAAAGGCAAACACAATTAATTTCTGCAACAACATAAATTCAAAAAACTCACACACACACACACGCTCATAAAGCTATATTATTTATGCGCCGCTGCAGCATTTAAGGCAACAGCTACATGGCAGAGTTCAAAAGTTGATAGTGCAAATATTATTAGCTAGCCACAGCAAAGCAAGCAACAACAACCTTACAACAACAACAATAACAACAACAACTAAAACATGCATGCACTGCTAGAGCAGCAAAAATTGGCAAAAATCATCTCCGTTTTAGCTGCTCTAACTTGTGCAGCATTTGCAGCTTTCATGGTGCGAGCATGCATAACACCAGCCTTTGGCCTTAATACTGTTTGGCGTATTATTTTCCATCAAGCATACTTAACAACAACAACAACAACAACAACAACAACAACAACAACAACAACAACAAGAACTACAACAACAAGCAAAACTCATAAAGTTCAGCAACGTAGCACCAACATATGTTAAGAGAGGACGACGTCCGCCCCCACCATTCTCATACACCTTGCTGTGTATCTTATGTATGTATGTCTTACAGACCTACAGACAGAGCACTGCCTCACTATTTATCGATAGTTTTACTTTCGATCAACACACCGTGTTCGATCTTCTTTCTATAATAATTCATGCTGTGCGACATATATCGATTAAAATTGCAAGATCAGATTTTTACAGTTAATTTATGATTTTTAAGATATGAGCACTAGCGTTGTCATGATTGTTTGGTTTAAGACACTAGCTGATGTGCAGTTACTTATATTTAATGATTTTTAGACGCCAATTTTTGCAGCCTTAACACCTTTTAGAAGACATTTGTTTACTTCAAGCTTTCGGACAATGAATGTTGCCTTCTGAGGAATATTATTGCTATTAAGGTTGGCTGTGCCAATGTATTTAGGAGCAGAAGTAAAAAAGAATTCAAACAATTTGACAGCAGGTACATGCAACTGTTGACTGCTTTTACATGGCTGCTTTTTAGTTAAGTTAACTCAACAAACAGCCCAATAAAGTTCATCCTTAACTTCAACATTGCAATCGAAAGTATTCAGCTCGAACCGTGAGTGAGTGAAAAAAGGTAAATAAAAAGTTCACAGAGATTAAAAAAAAAAATACATATATTTAAAAGCTTATCGCGCCACGCACGATCCTGCTAAATCACGTGCTGAAATTCGAGCAGTTCACTGTGGCCACATATTTAATACCAACTTCGAAAAAAAAAAAAAAAAAAACAGAAAAATAAAAAAACAAGGAACAAAAAGGATGTTCATGCTCATGCTTTGCTTAAGCATTGTGGACACTAGTAGCTGTTGTCTGCTTGTCTTGTATCGTCTTTTACTGCTCGCATTTACAGCACGTTTGCAATATTGTTCCATGAATCTTGATGCTTTAAATAGCTAGCTAGCTGTTGGTGATTTCTTTTTTGATTTTAGTGTTTTTTTTTTTTTTTTTAACAGCACAGATTATTGCCTTAAGATGTGATCTTTAAGCTTTAAAATTCCATGCGTTTGTCCTTTTTGACTTGAAGCGTTTATTTGGCTCAGTTTTTTTTTTTCATTTATTTTGCAGTATCAATTTACACTTTTCTTGTATCGATTGTTGAGACGATAGTCGTGCGTTGTTGTTTTGTTTTTAATTTTTTTATTATTTTTTTTAATTCGATTTCAGTCTAAGCCAATATGTTGATAGTTTTTTTGTTGTTTGTTTTTTTTTTTTTGTTGTCTTGTGTGAAATTTTTAGGGCACACTTTAAGTACTTATAAGAAATAAGCTATAAAATTTAGTTTATTCTTGAATCTTTTGTTCGAAGTTAGAGTGTGGACAAATTTTATGTTCAATAAGTACTATTTCGGAGGCATATATGTATAATAATTCATTCTAAAAAAAAAAAAAAAAAAAATAATTACCATGCTTAAATTTTTCCAACAATGTGCAATCGGTTGCTTATCTATATATTATTTTCATTAGCTTTTTCTTGTAAGAGTCGCAGAGGGAGAACGTCTACACATTTAAATATAGTTGTGGTGTCAAAATAAGGGAAATGTCATGTAGATGCGCCAACAAGGGCGTAGGCAGGATGAAAATTAGGGAGGAAAAGACCTTATGAATTTCTTTTTACCATATCTTTCATATCTTTACCATCTTTTTTAACATATCTAGTTTCAAAGAAAATGGAAAGACCACATATTAAAAAGGAATTACTTACAGAAACTACTTTCAAAGCCATCGATTAAATAAAAAATCTCAGATTTAGGGGGAGGCCAGTTTCCCACCCCCCTTCCCCTACCTGACTGCGCCCTTGGTCAATAAAATCAATAAAATTTTCAAAACCGTGATTAGAATGGCTACATTTCTCCATAAAGCTATCCAACGATTATTTGACAAAAATTGAACAAATTTCAGAAATCTGTAGAGTATTGAATAGAATAATCTATAGTTTAAAATTTTTTTTTAATATGTTTTTGCACACTTTTTCACATAAGTACATAAAAGCTTCAGTTTTGTTTTCTTGTTTTTTCGTTGAAAAATAAAATATTTTTAAGTTGAAAATTTTAAATCACACAAAAAAAAGCCAAATGAAAAAAAAAATTTATAAATATGAAGACGCTGATCGAACCATTAATATGAAAATATGAACCGCTGAAAGAAGAAAACAAATTGGATGAAAATTTTGTGTATAGCTGAATTATGTACTTTATATTTACTTTTTTTTTAAAGAATAAACCTGTTTTTTGTTAAACTTCCAATTAGAATTAAATTATTTGGTTAAGCGCAACAAAATGTATTGAACGTCACAAAATGTATTGAACGTCACTCTGTTTTTTTTTTAAATTGCTTATTATTTAACAGTTTTTTATTATTTATTGCTGCAAGTCCAGTACTTTGAAAATAACCTCTATGTTGATGTCTTTTTGGAGAACATTTTTTTAATTTTTTCCCGTTAAAATTGTAAAATATGTAGGTATTATTGGTAAAAAATTATTATTTCTGTAACTGAAAGGGCAATTTCTGCAAAAGCTGATTTACTGATTAAACAACTTAAATAACATCACACTAAGCTTTCGTTTACAACATTCTTCAAATTTTTCAGTACACTAATCGTATAAAAACCATAGAAAAAATGATTTTTTTTAGGGCCTAAAAACAACTTCGAATTCTCCATTAATTTTCACTTAATTTGACTACTCTAACGGAAAAATTTAAAAAAATTTAAAAACAAAACATGAAAACCTCTTTGTGTACGTTTTTTTGCAATCGACCCATATATATTCATTCATAACATAATGTTTTATCTGTTTTTGAAACAAAACTGTTGACAACCCTTATCAACAAAAAACACAATATTTTGTATGTCAATTTATTGCAATTGATTAAAACTGATTGTTTTTTACTGAAAATTGAGAAGTGTTCTCCGAGTTTTGTTTGAACTTAAGAAAACTTTTCGTATAACTTGGTTAGGCCTTTAGAAAAGTTGTTCATATATCTCAGCAGAAGCTATCAGCTTAAGAGATATTCCTATATAATCTATTGTTGAATGGGAAGTTTAACATTAAGTTTTGTTGCAGGTACAATTCTTCTAACAGGACAATACCCACTAAAGGTTATTAAATCTAAAGACTGTTGAAGGTACAATTCTTCTAACAGTATAATACCTACTAAAGGTTATTAAATCAGCTATCTTGGGCTGATTGTGGTGAGATAACCCATTTTTTACTACTTCAGTAGATTTAGTTAAGTGTTGAAATTTCCAATACATTTCATACTGCACAAGAATTGAACTCCAATATATACATTTGAGTGTATGCAAGTATCTATGGCTACATGCCAGATGAATTAAAGAAAACAAATTATATTGGATTGTTCGAACAAAAAATGCTATCGCGATTGCCTGTCATTCTGAATTTGAGTCTCATCTGTAGTGTTCACCATTTTTAATTCTTTCTTTATTTCTTATAAACTAACTTTAAAATTCATCAGTATTATCGGCTTTATATCGAGCCAAGCCAGATTTATCTGAATAGATATACCAACTAAAATCCTTGATTAAGGCTTCAAAATATCTTAGATTGAGAGTTTTCGTTAATTACGTAGTCATATGCAGGGAGTATGGAAGGGAAAAAATTTTTTTGTATGTAAAATTTTTTGGGACAAATAAACAAAATGACAAAAAAAGACTGTAGAAAATAGACCAGGCCAAATTATAGTATATTTCTAAAGAATACACAAAAGGATATCTCTAAATTTCTCTGTTTCTCAGAACTTTTTCTAAAATAGCTTTTCATTTTTTAATTAAAATAAAAAGAAAATAAAAGTCGATTTCTACGGGGACTACTGTAGGTTTTATTAAAGTTATAAAAAGAATTCAAAATTTCTTGAAAATTCAGAGAATTTGTGAAGAATTGTTGCATTTCTGACGTTCGTGGTCATAAATGGCTTCTTTTTTCTCAAATTAAAAAAGTTATCTTGCTGATAGTAATAGAGCAAAATAGAGCTTTAAATTTTTAAAGAACAAAAACAGTTTGCAAATGTTATCTGAGTAACAACTTTGAACACTGAAATATTTGTGTATATATCTCGATCAGAAAATAACTTTGTTCTTCAGTTCTTCAGGTCAGTACTTGTCATGAATGAACAGCATCACTTACTTAACTATCTATAAGTTAAGCTCAAAAGTAGCAATAACTACGGAAACAACTAAAAAATTCTTGGCATTCCAATAAATGGCTCAACCTCTGTAAGATTTTATTTCGAGTGTGAACAACAAATTGTCTCGTTCAACCCAAGTACTAATGTAACATCTGGATTTGATATCAAAAGTATTCTACTTCCGCATGCAGATGAAAAATGAAAATTCTATAGAATTCAGATAAACAACTGATAAACGATAGCAAGTGGTGAATGATTTTTAAATCAACAATAGATATTGGGAATTTTTTTTTTAAATGCAGCATCAAAAGCAATAAATAACAGCTTCCGACTACCTTCAATAGACCAGACACAAAAATGTGGGTGTCAAAGCAAAGAGTTCAACTATTTTCAACTGATTAATGATCAATGCCGAAAACACATCAAATGAAAAACTTGCATTTAATGGACATAAAAAATAGAAGAAAAACTGAAAAAAAAACTCAAATATTTTCCATCAACTATGACAACAAAAACAATTTAATAGCAGTTCATGGCGCTCACAGCTCATGCAACAAAAGTGTCAAAAAATCAAATCAAGCTGTCTCTGCCTGACACATTTTAGATCAGTTCAAAAGATGTTACTCTGCCCTACTCCAACAAGCACTCAAATATAAAAAAAAAAATTTGAAGTTGCCATGTAATTGCTCTCGATTGTGTGCTGCACTAAAGCGTTCAACATAATTTGTAACGCTTAAAAAACAAAAACAACAAAATCAGTCAACAGTGAGTGGTAAAAAGGCGCAAGACGGCTTTTGATCTGAGCTCACACTTTGTTCTAATGAAGCGTTCAAATTGGTCGATATGTGTTAGTTTTTTTTTCTATGGATTTCAATGTTGGGGGCTCATATGGCGCACTAGTTATGCTTTAAACGAAATTATTGGGGCTGTGGCGCATGCGTACTTCTGCTGCTGTCTGTTTTGATGACTCAGCATTGTTTCTTTTTTATCATCGTATGTCAGAATTATTTCAATTTTGTTGTTGTTGTTGTTATTAAATCCTTTTTCTATTTGGTTTTTTCTGTGCCACTTGAGTTGGGTTAAAAGCTGTTGCGGGCGTTCAGAGAGTTTTGGTTGAAAAAATTGTCTATTCATGTGGTAGCGTGTATTTAAAAACGAAATATTGTAAATAAATAGTGTGTGAATATTTTTGGAACAATGGTAACAATGGAAACAATGGCAACAATAGCAACAATTCAACATACAACAAAACCAATTTAATAAACAAATAGAAATTGTTATCAAATAAAAGAAACGCTTTTTTTGTATGGTGGATGGTGAATGTAAGTGTGTTGTTGATAATGTTGTGATTGATTGATTGATTGAATGTTGGAAACACATAATTTTTGTGCTAAAGCTAGTATTTTTCTGTACAAATGGTATTATTCTAGATGATGCTAAGCGTTTTTTAAATGTTGCAATAATGATTCAGTAGAATTTTTGTTTTTTTTTTTTTTTTTTGTAGTCATAATGCAAATTATGTGTTGTTATTGTTGTAAGAATAAAGATGCACTCGATGTGACCTTCGGGTTTTATTAAATATTTTTTTTTCAATAATCATGAAGTTTTTCAATAATCTTGGAGAAGAAGAAGTTTGTTGCTAAAATCTTGAAATTTATTAATTTTTTTACCCCAAAAAAACTTCAAAACTGTTATAAGCTAAGAAGAAAAAAGTTAAACATGAAAAAACTCAAGCAAATATTTTATTTATTGATAAATTTTTCTATAGTTTTGCTATGAATTCTAAAAATTTGAACAGTGAACATTTTAAAAACTGACCACCACCTCGAATATTCAAATATTAATCCTTGTACAATACCTTCAGACAAATTGTTTTATGGCCATTCACGCAGAAAATCTGCATATCGACTGGTCTCCGACTGAACCTCGTAAGTAAAAAAATCGAGGTTTTCAAGAGAAGCAAAAAACTGATTTTTTCCTTAGGGAGAAATATAATTTTTAATCTTTAAATGTTATTTGTAATTAGTAAATTGTAATTTGATTACAAATTATATTTCTGCCTAAGGAAAAAAATGAGTTTTTTGCTTCTCGATTTTTTGACTTACGAGGTTCAGTCAGAGACCGGTCGATATGTACCATAAGTATGTACATCAAAGAATAAAAAATCTTCTTAAAATGTTTAGTAATGATAATTAATAATTTTTTTGCTTAAAAACTAAAGAAAACTGCTTAAAAAAGACTTTAAAAAATTTAGAACAGAACTTTTTCTTACTTAACAAAAATAAAATCAAGTTCGTCGCTTAAGTCTTCTGTTTTGCTCAGTTCAAAACGCTGCTGTTTAATTTACACAGCCAACATTTTATTGACATAAATGTTGCAAGCTCATTAATCATGTGATCAACATATCACCAGCAACAACAACAAAAACACAGCAATATATCGTTGTTGTCATCGTCATTGTCAGCTTCAACACACTTAGTCAAAGCCAAAGGAAGGAGGCTACCACAAAACTCTTCACCCAAGTTGTTGTTCTCTTGTTATTCTTCTTTTGTTGTTGCCTTTGGCTACTGTCCTTGTTGGTTTTTATTAAAGTTGTCATTTAAACAATTTTTCAATATCTACCATTTATTTTTTAATAATTCATGCTAACCCGCTGCGCTCAAGTTGTTGCACGAGTGCGCACAAATGCGTGCACCAAGAACTATTTGTCGTTGTTGTTGTTGCTGTTGCTGTTGTTGTTGTTGTTCTCATAGAAGTGCTCGACAAAATTGCTCTCGACTCATAGCTTATAACATGCGTTGCAACAGAAGCGTCAATTACCACGTTGCCACTGCGAACATGTTGCATATTTTGTACAAAGTCCTTGAAGTGTAAGGAATCGTCGTTGCGATGAATTATGGCTGTCTTTGGCAAGCTATAAAAACAAAAAAAAATTAAATGCAATAAATGCATGAGTTGTTGTGATAGTTGTGCTATTTATATCAATAACAAGCCAGCCATCAGTGTTATTGATCGCGTTAAAAGCTGCGCTCGGCAAATATTAAACATTCTCTCATAACTATTTTATGTATTTTTTTCTTGTTTCAATATTTGAACGTACGTCTTCGATGTTCCATAATTATGAGCCCAATTTAAGCAGGTTTAATTAAGCACTCTCGGACTGCCACAGGTAGTAATGCTCTGAATTGTATGTTTCTAAATAAAATAAAAAAAGGAAAAAAATACAAAATTCTCGCTTTGTCTTTATTAATATGCCAATGTTGTGCTGAGTTGTGCTGCTTGGTTTTTTTTTTTTTTTTTTGCTTGCGTTCTTGTCAGCAAAATATCAATTCTTCTGCCAAAGATGATGATCAATGATTGCGATCATTTACCACAAATGGGCAGCAATCAGAAGGAGCACAACAACGCGGACATTCCCCAAAGATTCCTTATCAAAATGTTGTGAATTTTAAAAATGAAATCATAAACATAGCTGGCTGCTTCTGTCAGTGCAAAAACAAAAAATAAAATGCAACAGCAACATTTGGCTATAATTACAGCGGCAGTAGCAGCATCGTGCAGCATTGTAGATTTTTTTTTTTCTTATTATTTTTTTATTTAAAAGGTTTTTATATAGAAATATTTAGGAATTCAGAGCATTGTGTCATATTTAATACAGAAATTTTAATTAAGCACAACTTGTAAACGATGCACGTTGGCGATTTTATTTTTGCAGCAATTTTTGTTGTTCGTCTTGTTTAATTTTATATTTATTAAGCTTTAGATGTTGTTATTGTTGTTGTTGTTGTTGCACTGTCGTCTGCGTTTTTAGCCATTGGAGTGGCAATGATTGGGCGATATTGGTGCTTATAAAAAAAATTTTGCGGAATTTTGTTAATTTACGCTTTTAAAATATATGAAAAAAGTAAGTTTTCTAGGAGGAGTGAACAATTTATAGAGTTGTCAAAACGTCGTTTATTTGTTTAAAGACCTCTGCAGTTTTCTTATTTTAAATAAGACCTTTATTAAAATTAACCAGAAAAAATTGAAAAAGAAAATGTTTTAAAAATCGGTTTTTACAAAGAAAACAAATGCAAACGTTACAAATTAAAACTAAAGTCGCAAAGAAAAAGAAAGCAGGAAAAATTAGTTTAAGACATAATATTTTGAAGAAAAAAAAAACATATTTTTTTATAAAATTGTTTGGGGCATTTCACGTGTATTTCAATTCACTGTTTGGCAAACTTAAGGTCTACATTTAAAATGTCTAAAAAAAATGAAATAGAGGAATACAGTTTTGTTTTTGACGTAGAATTACGTCATTCTCGGAGGTTAGTAGGGCGGTTGATAGCGTTTTTAGGTCACACTTTGAGCATTTGGTGTGCCTAAAGTACTGATCGTACAATGTTGATGTAAGCACTTGTTGTTCTGCTTGATCCTCACTGGGAGAAATTCATTTTGAAAATCTCTAACTTATATAAATTTTACACAATTACATGAAAGCCAACATTTGATGTTTTTGTTTGCTTTGCGCATGGTTCTTGTTTCAGGTTGCTACCTATTTATCGACTGCATTGGTTCTTGTATATAATAGAATATATGTATGTACTTAGTTTTGCTGATTAAAGCAAGAGGGCACTGCCACTTAAAAAATATATAGTTATAAAAATAACAGGCGCATGGTTTTTTGTTTAAAGCTTAGTATGATGTAGAAATGAAAATTCCAAGGCATATAATTCCACACAGTGTAGACTCAAAATTTTTGTGTGGAGAAAAAAGCAACTACATTACAACCTTCCTCAATGCAACTAGATAGATTTTTCCTATATACAAAATGTAGTTTGCAAGAAAAGAAGAACTGAAAGGAAATAAGGTAAAAGTTTATGCAAGTTTACGCAAATGCAAGTTGCGATAATTGTACACTTTTTTTCTTTAAATTTGCGTTTACTAAGTGAACAATGAAATTAGAAATCAGAAATTGTTTTTGTGTCATATACTCTTGTCTTATCTTAGCTGCTGGGCCTGAATATAAAAACTAGATAAAAACAAAATAGAAAAATTAAATTTCTATGAGTTCTTATGAATTTGTTTAATATAAAATGTTTAATGCCAACACTATGAATGTTTGAGAGTAAATTATGTTATGAGAGCGATTTACTTATATTTTATCTACTATGTTTTATCAGCCCTGTGCAATGTTTTCAAATACGACCAACATTCTTTTCAAAGATCTATCGATAAGTTGAAAAATCCAATATTTCCCAAAAGAAATGTAAACATTCTCAAATAAATACTGAACTGAACCCTGAGATAAAAAATATTACAAGCATTCAGAATAAAATCAGAAATATCAGATGAAAATAAAGCAGTGGCGTCTTTCATCTACAAAAATAAAAACAAAACAACCCTTTGTAAACTTCTTTATACTTATCCCTAAAATAGGGTGTTAACTGTAGTACACAAAATGTTCCTATCATGTTAATAATCAAACTGTGATAAAGTTCTTTGGAAACTTTTTGTGGCCTCGGCAGTCGAGTAGGTAGCGTGCTCGATTGCCACCCCAGAGGTCCCAGGTTCCTTTAACCTTTCACATTTGCAATTTTCTATCCTCATTTATGATCAACTGAAATTGAGAACTCATCAATATTTACGACTTGAAGTTGTAGTTGGTGGTAGAGAATTTAGTGGATGAGATTGCCTTATGACTTGAATTGATTGATTTAAAGTTATGACACTTGCCTCAGATTGAAATTCACATGTTTCGGCGGCATTCCGCCACTCTTAAAACTATCTACACATCCCAACATGTAACCCAACGCTCCATTAGCGCATCTGAAGCGCTCCAAAAAAACAGCCGAGCGCTCCATTCTCCTTGCGTATAGCGCATTTTTTAACATGGGGCATGTCATCAGATGGCGTCCGTGGCGTAGTTGGTTAAAGTGCGTGGCTGTTATGTCAAGGAACCTGGAGACCCAGGTTCAAACCCCAGCAGCGACAGAAAATTATTTGAATTAAAATAATTTTTCTGTACGGCCGCCACCTCTCTGCAGACAATGGCAAACCTCAGAGAGTAATAAAAATGCCATGTAAAGCTTCTTGAGAATAAGAACATTCCGTTCATCGCCGTTCGGAGTCGGCGTTAAGCCTGTAGGTCCATTTCTCGGTCAATTGTGTACAAAATTAATAACACGCACAACACAATTGATCATAAGAAGCTAGGTCAAAGTCCTTTCATGGGCTGAAATGGCCAGTTATTTATTTATTTTTTTATGTCATCAGATGTATGCGCTCGGCTCTCGCTGTATCAAATATGATATCGTAGCGAGAGCCGAGCGCTTCGTTCCTCTTGCAATTTGAAGAAAAACGTAGTGAAAATCGCGTGCTTTGTTCTTCTTGTAGTTGATGTAAAAACGTAGTGAGAACCGAGCACTTTGCTCTCGTTGTTGTTGATATAGAATGTATGGATTTGTATGCATTTTATTTATTTCAAGTAGGAAAAACAGAAAACATAGTTTACAAAAGCGTTATTCAGTAAAAAATCCGCAGTTGTTGTATAAGGGGAGTCTGTAGATTCCAACGTCGTAATGATATATTTTATCATCTTCGGGGAGATTTGATTTTACACCCTCTAAAATGGCTTTATTCAATCTGTAATGGAAATATTGACCAGACTATAGTTTAGTTTTTTGGAAAAAAGTGCTTGTGCACAGTGAAACTTTTACGACGCCTTTATTCGATATTCCCAAGATGTGATCACTTGCAGCACGTCCTATGCGATATTTAACACCTTAATTTCATCTTGAAAGTTTTAAAAGCCCCAATTGAATGGAGACCCTCATTCGTGACGAAATCATTATTTGTATCTGACTCTGCATCCAAGGTTGCCTCTGTCGCCACCTCTTCCTACACAGCCAACTCTACCTCTGCCACCATCTCTGTCTCTGCCGCGTCTGGGGAATTTGCAGATACCGTTTCACAAAGTTTTGGTTTTTTTCTTTTGCAACAAGCTTTTTAATATGGCGCTTGCCGTGTCCCAACAACTTGTAAATCATAATTTTGTACACTTTATATCTATATTTTTACACATCATATTACAACTTAATATATTAATTATTTATTTTTATGAAAGGAAGTGCGGACTTTGAAGTATTCAATTAATTTACGTCAGACTTTTTGATGATTTGTTTTCCGTTTTTAAATTAATTTTTTTTGACATTAATAATTTTTTTAAGGGGACATATACGTTACAAATTTTTTTAAAAAAATTTTTTATTGTAGCGTTATTAAATATACCTATATACCTTTCTTCTAGCTCTTAGGTCTATATATTTAAAAATTATAATAACTTATGTAATATTCACTATGAGTTGATGTACTAAATAAGACTTTCAGTCTAATTGTACTACCATTAAATCAAATAAATACTAAAATACTAAAATACTAAATTTTTTTTCGGGATTTTTTTTTCATAGAAGGAAAAAGATATCGTTTTTAAATTTTGCATATATATTTATTAACATTTAAAGAATCCAAAAAAATTTTTTCAGAATTTTTAAAGCGGTTTTTGACGTTATTTGATTTTTTTTGAAAACATGTGAAAAAATTAACGGTGTGCAGGATATCACCAGTTTAGAACATCTGAAGAAAAAATAAAAAAAAACAAATTAATCCTGGTTTAAGTCAACACCGCCTGAACTAGGATAATTTTTATCCGCCGAAAAAAACAAAATGGCGGCCATTTGAAAAAAAAAATCGATTTTCGAGATAACAAAATCGGTCGCCATTTTTTTTTTCTTCGGCGGATAAAAATTATCCTAGTTCAGGCGGTGGGCACTTAAAGAAGGATTAATTTGTTTTTTTTTTATTTTTTCCTCAGATGTTCCAGACTGGTGATATCCTGCACACCGTCAATTTTTTCACATTTTTTTTTAAAAAATCAAATAACGTCAAAAACCGCTTCAAAAATTCTGAAAACATTTTTTGGATTCTTTAAATGTAAATAAATATATGTGCAAAATTTAAAAACGGTATCTTTTTTCATCTATGAAAAAAAATTCCCGAAAAAATTTCTTTCTTTCTTAAGTTTTGACCTATATGTCTCCTTAAGTGCAACGTTCTTGTTATGGAAAGTGCTATAAATATAGCGCTATACAAACATCACTATTTGCAAGAAGAATGAAGAGCTCTTTATGTGCATACAAGTAATGGGCATTGAAATTTTTTGCTGGGATGTTTCACTTGATTGCCTCTTCCCTCCAACTAATCTATCACCCCATTTCGAACCAAGGCAGAACTGACTTAATAGGTATTACACCTGAAATCCTTGGTTCACAGCTAAAAAAATAAAATAAAGTACTCGTACAGACAGAAAAAATTTAAAAAAAATAACAGACTCATATAATGAATACTCAAAAAAAAAACCTACTAAAATTAATAAATACAATTTTATACAAAAAATAAATTAAAAAATTTCAGAACTTAATTGTTAATTTTCATTTCATAAATTCAACAAAAAAAAATAAATACAAAAATTATTTTTCATGCTTTTGAATTTAAGTAAGACTTTTCACTTAGCTACGAACTTCTTGATTCAAACTAACAAAAATACAAAACTTCAATACTCATCAGTGGCGGGTCTACATACGGGCTGAAAGGGCTTTAGCCCCACCTTTGGAGAATTTTTTGTATGGAAAAATATGAAAAAAAAATCCAAAAAGAAGTTTCTTCACCCCTTGGCATACAAAATTGTAGTTTCAACCCCTCCCCCCTTTGGCGAATCCTAGATCCGCCACTGATGCTCATTTAAGTTTTTTTTTTTATAATTTTTTTTTTTTTTTTTTTAACATTTGAACAATTTTTCCCAGCATGCGCTCTTTTCTGCACCTTATCGGAACAAAATTCAACGCAACTTAATTATTCTGCAGCAAAAAACAGTCACTTATGCTGCTGATATTAAAATTTTCACCAAATTTTGTAGCATTACTTAAACACTATAAAAAAAAAACGCATAAAAAGTGCATAAATTAAAAATCAACGCTTTGAAAGCAATTCAGAATGATGCTACAAGAGTAAAAACTTCAAAAACAGTTCATTTGAACAAGCAACACACAGACACTCAACGCGTTTGGAAACAAAAAAAAAAACAACACACTCATGTGTCAACTCACTTTGGCACGTAAAGCATTTAGTGCAGCCTTTTGAGTTTTGCTTAAAATTATTGGAAGCATCCTTTTTTGCTGGAATTTCTTGCCCAGATAGCAGCGAGAATGCTTATTGTTTGGCCAAATCAAGCCAACAGCTCACAACAAGCAGAGCAAGCAACATTCTCATCAAATGCCAATTTTTATTTTTATTTTTGGCATTGATTTTTGTTTCAGCTGCAATCAATTAAAATGCAGCACACGTTCAATATTGTTTTAATATAAATTATACTGCTACGCTTTTAGGCCGCATATTAGTTGGAGCAAATAAAATTTTGTTTTGTCTGGCTATTTAATAAATGCAATAATTAAAGCGTGTGCAGGAATTTAAAAATCACACTTTTCCAGGCTGCATCTTCAAATAAAATAAAATCCCCACAAAGTGTTGAAATTTAATAACTTGCCTTATGTGGGCAAAGCCAAAAGGAAGCAAGAAAAATATTTTTTCACTTATATGAATTCCATAGAGAGATGTAATAATGAGCAAATAAATAAATGCCATTTGTGTCGAGAACATCTTTTTTTCATTTCATCCATTTCGATTTATTTTGTGCTCGGTTTGTTAACACAGCCCATCCTAGTTTGTCGCTTAAGTCTTTTGTTTGCTTGATTGTGATTAACGTGCGTTTCGTCTTAATTTACCGAGAGAGAGATTTAATTGTTTTATATTGAAAATCTTCCAGGCGTGCTTGGCATATTTTCACTTTTTTTCTTATTTCGACAACAGTCAAGTAACAATTTACTATCAGCTTAATTTATCTCTAAAAAAATTACCAATAGCCTCTTGGCAAATAAAAAAACACAGCACTTTGGTGATTTATGCACGTCAGGCCTGCCTGACTTGATCGATACAATAATTTTGCATATCACGTAAATGAAATTAAATCATTTTAGTTGAGCACTCAATAGCGAGAACGTTTTGTTTTTTGCGTAAGACTGATTTTATTGTTCATTTAGAATAAAAGTTTTATTATATCGACGTACTTGAGTAACGATTGCGTGAGGCGACAGAGACAAACAAATAAACAAACAAGCAAACAAACATGCAAAAAAAAACACTCAGTCATGGTGTGCTCGGAATTGATTGCTATTTAGTTGAACATTAAGGGAAATTAATTGAATTTTTAATGCTTTTTTATGCACATGTATGTGTTTGTGTTGTGGTCTAGGTATGCCAACCACGCTTTGTGCTGGGGGGCAAAAAAAAAAACAACAACAATTAAACACGAAATTGTGTTTTTATTTGTGCACTTCCATGGATAATAGTTGTGTTAAAAATGGCGTTTAAAATAAAATGGCGTTAAAAAACTATGTTATAGTGCCTTCTATGTGTCAGCAAAAGCAATTTGTGCAAATGTTGAAATTTAGTGGCGAATTGGAAAGCGGAAAATTAATCGATTTTATGACAATTTTAAAATTGAACAGCATGCCTTCAGCATTAATAGGAAACAGCGTTAATAAGAGAAAAACTTTTTTTTTGGATCTTTAATTTATTTCTTATTTATTTTTTTTTTTTCTTACTTTCTAAACAAAAAAACAAAAACTCACAACAATCACCTTTTTCTTTTATGGTAATTGTCTTGTTATTAGGTAGGATAATGCCTTCCGCTTAGATTGTGTTGGTTTTTAAGGATCATATCAACTAGTAAAAGATGAAGAATTGAGTTTTTAGTTTTTTTTTTTCAACACTTTTTATTTTTTTATTAATTTGAATTCATATGCTTTTAAGCTGTTACTCGTACGAGACATATTGTTTCGTTCATATACGAGACATATGTTTATGCCATGCAAAACTCACAACTAATGCATAAACTCCGATGTGGTTAAGAAATGTTAATATTCAACAGCTGAAGCTTCTATTGAACTTATTTAGAGCTTCTTTAGAGCTCGCTAACAAATACATAGTTGATATATAAGCTGTTCAAAAATATTTCTGTATTTGAATTCCTATCTTTAGTATCGATTTATTTGAACGTTTCAAAACAGCTAGGAAAGATTTGCGTATAGAATTTAAGAAAATCGTTAACTTCGATAGAGCTTCGATAAAAACAAAAAACGAAATTGGAACCGAAGAATTTCAATATATCTTTATTAGAAGTATTATCGAGGGCAACTAACTCAATTCTATTTTATGTAGCTCCTTAAAGCCTGTATAATTATTCTGACTTTTATTGTAAAAAGCTGCTTGTTGTAAGAGCTTTATTCAACATTTGAAATGCTTACACAAACAATATTATTTATATTGTTATTAATGTTCTATGTAAATAACTCTCACATATTAAAATTAAAAAAAAAAAAAACTATTCAACCCATGAAAGGACTTTGACTTATTTTTTGATGTTTGAATGGTATTTTACGTGTTGTTAAATGTTTTTACAGAAATTTTCGAGAACTAGACCTACTAATTGTAAACCGACCCTGAATGATTTATGTGCACGTTCTTAAGAAGCTTTACATACAGAGAGATGTTGGAGCATTCCACTGAAAATGGTAATTTTTGACACATACATATCTCATTGTTTTTTTATAAATTGATTGACGGAGTTGGTGGTAACGTAAAGCGACTTATAAGCCAAAAAGGTCGAGGTCAAGGAGATGGTAACGTAATACAAAACGCAAAAGATTTCGTTACACTAGCAGCCCCTTTAGTACCTTCTACGAAGGTTTTCTATATTGCTGAATCAGAAATAGCTGATAAAATCCAAAATGTTCATCCATGGGAAGCTGCGGCCTGTTCCAGGAATATCAAAATTTCATCATATATTAGTTGACGGTCATGAGCGGCAAGAAACACGCTTTAGATAATCATAGTGTTAAGTTTTCATTTAAAAAATGATTCAAAACGAAGACTTAATTTCTGAATTTCGTACTAGTCCCGTACAAACGAAAGTGTCCCGTACAAACGATTTCATTTTTATTTTTTTATACTCATTTTAATAGATATTTTTTCGAACTTGTAGTATTTCGTCATACCATGATCGACGAAGTCTACATAAGTTTATTTTTAATTTTACAGAGATAATTAATTTTGCTGAAATTCTCCAATAATGTAAAAAAATAAAAAGTATGGTGGACTGCGGTTGTTTCATACAAACAAACATCTTTTCATACTTATTACTGCCTATCTATGAATATTTTCAGGAACAAATAATTGATTTTGAAAAGCCTCCGTTACACTAAATGAATGTACTAGATGCTTTGAACAATTACATTTCGGTATATTTTTAATTTAAGATCTTAACTTATCAAATGCGTACGATTTGTCTCGTACCAACAGTGGAATGCTCCTGTTGGTCGATCAGAAAAATTTATTTCATTAAATACTAATAGAACGATTGGGTAGTGTCCTAAACTAGTTTGGGATAGGATGAAGATTCAAATTCGCTGAAGTCATGAGAATAATTTTGTGAAATTCTAATAAATATTTTAGTTTATTTAAGATTTAAAATTATTAAAAAACTGTGCAACAAAAATTACAAAAATCATAATGTTAGTAGTGTCATATCATAAACTCTCTCCTTATGAATATTTACAATACTAATTAATCAATAAAGAAAATGTCAATTCTAATGGAATTGGTGAATTGTAACAAAATTCAATATTCTTGTAAGTCTTTGAAAGTGAATTTATTTCAAATGCATCAAATCGTTTTTATTCTACTTAACATTAAGATAATCGATACTTTTTGATTATTTGAAAAAAAAAACATAACATTGCTTTTCTTTCTTCTTAACTATAATAGCTGCTTACTATATACATATATATAATTTGTGCCCACAATTGCTACAACTATCATATGAAAAGTTTCACGCCTGTTTTCTATGTAAGCAGCAACTCACCACTCCTCATCAGCTAGCGCCAGCAAACTACAGTGCTACGGAATAAAATAATAAAAAAAAAACATAAAAGCTGAAATAAGAAATTTGAAATCATAACAAATTCAACTGCAGGCAATCAATAGCTAGACAGACGAACATACACAGACAGACATACGAAAAAAATGTACAAATTGAAGCCAACGTCTTAAGATCGATCGATCGATTGTTCAAATGTTAAAAGTCGATAAATATTTGCTTTTACTCGTTTATAGTTTGTGGCAGTGAAGTTAAGGATTTCTTTTTTCTTTTTTTTTGTTTGCGATTTTATGTAAAACATTTGTAAATCGTGGCTCTGACTGCCTGCTGATGACCGTTTTGATTTAACTGGACCACATGGAACCAGTGCAGGCAGCATTAAGCTGCATAGCCGCAAGTGAGCAACAACAACAAAAACAAAAGAAAAAAAAGAGTAGAGTAACAATGAATGAGCATCTTCAGCGGCGGTGGGCGGTTGTTGAGCAGCAGTTTGGCATTGTTTGGCAGTAAAAAGCAAAGCAGCAAATAGAAAGGAGCAAAAGGTCAAGTTTTTGGTAACACGCTTAAGATTGCCACCTTTTTCTTTGTTTATGACGGTTTTGTTGTTATACTCGTAGCACTTTTGCTAATGAAAGCTGCAAAAATGCCACAAAGTACAATAAAAAAAACAGAAAAAAGTAAAAAAAAAAACAATTATAATTCGCACTAATGTGACTTCATTATTTTATTTTCTCCATTAAGATCATCTCATCATTATTAACATCAGCCACATCAGCCACATCAACAGCATCGTCATCATGTGCAGCAACAACAGCGTAAATCTGGCACAAATGATCTGCGTCGACAACAAAAACAACAACAACGACGGCTAACAGATAACTGCACTAGAGTGCATCTACGATTGTCTGCCGTGTGGTTTGTTTTCTAGTTTTTTTTTTTCATTTTTTTTTTATATTTTCATTTTATTTGTAATTTTTGCTTTGTTATAAATTCCAAAACGAAGTTCCTCGCAGAATCAAAGATTTAGGAAAAAAGATCGCGCAGTCAGCTAGCGAGCAAGCGAATTAAGCCGAGGTGACCAAAGGCCAACAAGCTGACACACACAATTTCCAACACACGTCGCCCATGGATGTCGAGGAGGGCGACCCAAGATAAGTCGACACGGGAATCATTCACATAGATACACACACACATACACATACAAAAATACACACATGCAGCCGCGTACGTTGTTGATTCCGTTTTGTTGCGATGCTAAAAATGATGCGAATCACAAACGAAATGCTAACTAAAGGTGTTGATGATGACGACAAAGAAGAAAGAGGGCAGAGAGGGGGAGTGATAGCAAAGGCAGGTTGCCAAAGTGCGGGGGTGGCACTTGCAGTTAGGACTGCAGATTGTAGACAATGCGCTGCAACAGTTATTAAAGGCAGTTACGTGGAGTAGTTGCTGGTCTTGTTGTTATTGTTGTTGTTGTTGTTATACAACACATGCAATTGTGCACATCTTTGGTCATCGCAGATATCAGCCAAGAAAATAAAATAATAAAGCTACAAAAAAAGCAACAAAGAGAGTGTGTATGGCGTGCATGAAGTAGATGAAAATTTCCCACGATTCAGATACACCCACAATAAAAGCAATTTTTAATAACTTTGACCAAGAAAGAGCCAAACGTAACGAAGTGAGAAAACAGTTTGGACATGGAAGAAAGAAACTGAATGAAGTGGCGAAGGCGGCAAAGAAGTAGGGAATAGGAAAAGTAGGTTTTTATTTTGCACTACGACTTTGCACAGATGTAATTTTTAGGCGAAGCAATTTTACGAACAATGTTAGAAAGTTTATAAAAATACAGAATAATGCCAAAAAATGCACCCTCAAAATACTCCATCTGTTCACAACTTGCAATAAAACTGAAAGGTACTCAAAAAAAAAAAAAAAAAACTGAATACATAGCCACTCAATGGTAATAAATTAATAAAGTAGCATTATAGTTTTTTTTTTGTTGCATATTTTCGAAGCCGTCGTCATTGTTGCGGTCTAATGGATTCATCAAGATTTCAGCCAGTTGAGCGGAAAATATGACGCGATGAGGTTGAGACTTCATTGTATTTTTTGTTTTTATTGAAAAACGGTCTGTTGTTGCTAGGTATTGCCAAGCAATAATGCATTTTTATACATTAATATATAATTTTTATTGAAAATACTTGAGCTTATTTTGGAAAAAAAGTGGTCAACAAATAAATGGTTTGATTTAATAATATGTTGACTTTAACTATTTATTAAAAATGAACTTGAACTAAAGAGGGTCATGCCACTGTGCAAAGAACGTATTACAACATATTGAAAGCAACAGTGCGATAATATGACAGCTGAATAAATGCAAGAAGAGATAAGAAATATAAAAAAAAATCTTAAGACTGCAAAAATAATAAAGTTATCATTTTGGTAATCATAAAACTTTGAGTTGAATTTGAGTATGGGTTGAATTTCTATATCTATATCTATATCTGTATCTATACTATTATATAAAATGAAACTGCAAAATTTTTGTTGCCGCTAAACTCCAAAATTACCGGTCCAATTTTTATAAAATAAGTTTTAAAATATAACATTTGTGCTACAAAAGGATCATTGGGTATTTTCTTTACGAAATTTCAATAATAAGTATCTTTAATTAAAGATTAAAGTTTTTTAAAAAATCATCCGCAATGCCATGCATTGCTTGATCGTTAGCTTTTTATGCGTTTGTGCTGCGAGAGCTTCAGTTAATTATATGTTCAGTTAATTATATGTTCCGTGGCGAAGCCTCGGACCAGCGTGTCCTGCTTGTATTGATATAAAGGTGGAACTATAGTTCAACTATTTTCAAAAACAAAACTCATAAAATTTTTGACAAAATTCTTGACAAAGTTAACTGCATAAAAAACCTTCCTCACTTCAAATGTCTTACACAAATTAAAAGACTTACTCGTATATCGGTGATTCCATATCAAACCGGACGCTTTTTTCCAAAAATGGATTTTGATGACGCCGTCCATATGCCATTTTGTGGTATATTTTATTTTCTTTTTTCGTTCTCTAATTTATAATATTTTTGACAGTTGGTGCAATAATATGGCATCAAATGTCAAAAATAGTATAAACTGTAAAAAGCAAAATAGAGAATAAGAAGTAAATTATGCAGGTAAATGACAACCGGTTCAAGACATTCTTGAGAAAATACCGAGTTGTCACTCCACCCTACATGATTTCATCATGCATCGCATTCACAAATCATAATTGCCAAACTTGCATGCTATATTACCCTTGCAACATTAACTAAATGAGAACTATAAGAAACCTGCGTGCGATGCTGTTGCTGCTTGTCGGAATATGTGTGTACGTGTGCGATGCTGTTGCTGCTTACTTGTATGAAATATGTGTGTACGTGTGTGGTATAAATAAAATTTAAATACGAAAAAAAAAACGAGTTGTAAGGAAAACTTTTGATTTATCCACGTAAATATTTAAATAAAATTTATACTGAGGCGTGGATAATGCTAATATGCGTTATTTCCCTTAGTGTACTTTAAAAAATAAAAGCTTTTACATATTTTTTTTTTTTTTTTTTTTTTTTGAAAGTTATACACAGTGGAAAATAAAAAAAAAATATCAAAAATTGTGAATCGAACAAGTAGTTAAACAACTATATCTTCAAAACCTTGAGTCCTACAAAAAAATTAATAGAACTTATTTCAAAGATCTTGAATTGGACTTCCTTCTGGTGTACTCTTTTGCTAACACTTTCATAAAAAATTTTATTTTTTTTGGCTACTAAAAATTTCATTCATATTTTTCATGGTCAGCACCACTATTTTTTTTTTTTTTTTTTTGGCGTTTTGAAAACATTGAAGCATTCAATTCATTGTCGTATTGAAGCATTCATTCTTAATGCACTCTCAAAATTTTATGCATTCAAGATATTTGAAATAAGTCCTAATAATTTTTTTGTAGGACTAAAGGTTTTGAAGATATAGTTGTTTAACTACTTTTCCAATTCACAATTTTTTATATTTTTTAATTTTCCCCTCTGTATAACTTGCAAAAAAAAATTATAAAAAAATATGCAAAAGCTTTTATTTTTTAAAGGACTATCGACGAGCAAAGTATCAGATTTTTACAAATATGTGAGTTTCGAAAAGCGTCAGATTTGACATGGAATCACCGATATGAATAAATCAAATATTTAAGAAACTCAAAAATTTTGAGTTAATTGAATATAAATGGTAATGGTGAAGTAATAAATAAAATAAATAACTGGCCATTTCAGCCCTTGAAAGGACTTTGACCTAGCTTCTTATGATCAATTGTGTTGTACGTGTTATTAAGTTTGTACACAATTGACCGAGAACCGGACCTACAGGCTTAACGCCGACTCTCAACGGCGATAAACGGAATATTCTTGTTCTCAAGAAGCTTTACATGGCATTTTAATTGCTCTCTGAGGCTTGCCATTGTCTGCAGAGCCACCTCTCTGCCCGCACAGAAAAATTATTTTAATTCAAATTTTCTGTCTATGCTGGGGTTCGAACCCGGGTCTCCCGGTTCGTTAACAAAGAGGCCACGCACTTTAAGCAACAACGCCACGGTAAAGGTGAAGTATTTAGATAAAATTTTATATGGGATAGGATATGGATAGAAGAGGAATGGAATATGGATGTCAAATGACACAAATCAAATAATTATTATTCTGTCTTATCTTAGATATCTTTTTTACCATTATTAGCTAAACTTAGATGCAAAATTTAATATTTAATATGTGTTTAAAATATTTAATATCTTAAGTTATGTTTATGAGATTTATGAGTTAAATAAATCAACCAATAATCATTAATTATTTTATTGGTGGCAAAGAACTCATAAAGTATGATAACTGATATCGATATTATTGCATGTGATTATTAGTATAAAAAATTTCTTGAGTTTCCATAATCTTTGGAAAATCTACATTAAATATCAATATTTTAAGCTGTTATAAATAAACTAATTCAGTTAAACCAACAAAATTTGACACTTATTAATATTTTATTCATGAATATCAATTTATTTTCTTTCCTTTTGTTATGAAATACAAACGCTAATCGATTTATAAGTATTGAGATAAAAATAGTTAAAAGAATTTCGATAAAGGCAGGAATAATAATTTGAAAAAATTTTCCATATGAGTTAAATGATGACAGAGTTTATTGTTAATATATTGTTAAACATTGTAATTTTGTTAAATATTGTTAATAACTGTGGATATGGGAAAATCGTATCTAAAAGTTGTCAATAAAAATAAAATATTAAATTAAATCAAAACATGTAAGTAACAGAAGTGCTTATTTCAAAATTTAATAAAAATTTTCGCCATTTAAATGTTTTTACTTAATTTTTCAAAATGCATTTTTTTTTTATTTTGAAAAATTTTAGAAATCTTGTAAAAACAATAAAAACAAGCCTGCATAAAGTTTTTAAACTAAAGAGAATTCATCAAACTCGTATTTCCCACATGTGGAAATTGTGAAATTAACAATTTTCATTTCTAGCTGGACATCTTGGCGCTATTTGCTGCCTTCAGCAGAAAAACTATAACAACAACAATCAAAGTCAGAAAATATAAATAAAATAAGAAAACAAAACAACAAATTCTCAGGTTTTTAATTCGATATCAAGCAATGATCGTGCCTCACTTATAACAGTTAAAGGTCATCTCTTGCTGTTGTATCCGAACATGTGTTTGTGGCTGTGTGAACTAGCTTTATAGTCATCTTTTATTAGATGCAAGAGTGCAGTAAAAGCATTGCAATTGTTGTCTAAGTTTTCATTTAAGTTTTTCATCCACCCACGCGGCATTCCAGCACAAGACCAAGTGCATCAAAATAGTTCTACGCTTGTTCCAGTTGTTGCTGTTGTTGTTAGTTGCTGCCCTAAGGGCGTTACGATCGAACTTGTTTTAAGTTTTGATTGCAATTGTTTCTATTATTTTTATTACGATTTGCAGCATCTTTATCGCTGGTTGTTTGCCTTGTTGCTGTTCTTGTTGTGTTTGTTGTTGCTGTGTTCAGTTGTATTTTTTGAGGCATTTGAATCAGATCAAAAATATTTCAAACAAATCGCTTGCAATTGTTTGAGTTACTATTTGAATGCGATTGTTTTAAAATCAAACAATGCTTGTTTTTGGTTTTTTTTTTTTGTTTTGGTTGCTTTTCTAGTGTTACTGCTGATGATGGTGATAGTTATGTGCTGTATTTTTTTTTTTGTTTTGTTTGCTTTTTAAGATTTGTTAGATTTTTTTTTTGTGAACTGCTAGCGCGATAAATGGCGTTGCCCCCAAACTCCTCGAGTTCGTTCAGATTTATTTTCGTTACTTTGTTTCGAGAGTTACAGCGTTTCATTTGCTTGTTTTAAGCTAGCTGATGGAGAAGCTTGGCCATTTGCCGATCGTCAGTCATTTCGATTGTTTGTTGTTTTTATTGTGTTGGTCATTGTTTAATGTTTATCGCTCAGTTATCAATTGAAAGATGGACTGGGGTCAGAGTTTAATGGCATCATGCAAATTATACGTTGCTGTTTTAGTTAAGGCCGCAACATAAACAAAGCAATAGAGAATAAGAAGAAGAAGAAAACGTAGAAGGTGTGCAAGAGGCGTTTGCGGCAGTGTTGAACATTTCGATTTATTTGTGTGAAAAATTGCTGAACTATGTTGTGGCTAACTTTTTGGGTCAAATCATTTAAAGCTTTAGTTTGACTTGCATAGCATTAATGGCCATAGGCTGGGAATATTTCTCTAACCAATATATAAGGGACAAGTGAGAGTGAACGTTCTTATACACAATTATTTTTTATATTAATCATACAACAAAAAAAATTGTTATAAAAATAAACATATTAATGATAATAATAAATAAGAAATAAATTTATGAAAAAAACAATTTAAAAGCTTAGGAGTATAGAGTTTAAAGATAAAAATAAAACTAAAACAAAATACAAAACTTAAGAATCAAATACTAATAGAAATAAAAGTAATAACTTATAGAAGAATAACAGTTTATAATAAGAAAAAATGTAAACTTATTTAAAAAATTGCTAAAATTTAACAAAAATTTAAACAGATTTAACAAAAATTTAAACAATAAAAAACATTACTTATAAGTATGATTTCAATATTCAGCTAAAATAAAATTTTTAAAAAAAAACTTCATTTAATACATATAAATTTTTAAAGCAATTTTAAATAATTTAAAAAAATAATAAGAGCAAAATATAACAAAACAATAAAAACTAAAAACTTGAATTGAAGTAAAAATAAATGTTTAATACAAATTTTCAAATATTACTAAAATGAGCTTTAACGTGTTTTTTTGAAAAAAAAATAATTTTTACAACGGTGCTAACACTGATAAACTAAATTAACTAAAAAAAAAAAAAAAATAATTAAAATTTTCACCAATAAAATGTTAAAATTTAATATTAATACAAAAATTAATAAAAAAAAAAATTAATAATAAAAATAATAAAACTTAAAAATAGAATTCAAAAGAAAAAACAAGAAATAACGCAAAATCAATTTAATTTTAACAAAAGACTTAAGCGACAAACTTGACTGCAGAAGTAAGTTGAGTTTGTTGCTTAAGTCTTTTAAATAGATCAGATCTAAGCTGTTGTGAATCTATAAATTAATCGAAAGTACCAGCAAAAATAATAAATCATAAATATAACAAAAAAAAACAAAAATTAACTCCAAAAAGAAAAGTTTCAAGAAATATAATAAAAAAAAAAACGAATTAATACAACAAGAGAATATTTTACTGTGATTTAAAATCCAATTTCAAGCCTGCTTGAAACATTGTTAAAAGACCCTTTATTCGATTTAATTTTATTCATTTAGCTTAAGACTTTAATTAAAATTTTATCTTTTAAAATTTTGTCACTTTTATGAACTCACTTATCTCTCCACTGCATCAAATTTAACTTCAGCATCCACTGGGTCAATTCACAAGCATGAAATTTTAATTAGTTTCCACACAATGATAAAATCTTATGTTGCTACCATTCAAACTGTAAAACTGTTTCTTTGGAATCACAGCGAGATAACCTCAAATCATAAAATTGATGAGGAAATAAACGTTCGAATATTATTCGACCTACCGCCCGTCAAATAAGTATTCATCATTCGCAGTCAGATAAACATTTTTATTTAAAACTGATTCAACCATGTCGTCGAGAACCAAAATTGCCTAGAGCAAGCGGAGAAAGCACACACACCGCATAGCATAAACATAACTTATTTCCTTATCCGAACGCTCAGATCGATAGCAAAACGACAGACCAACCGAACGCCACATGGTAATCAGGCATCATTAATTTAAGATTGCAGATCATGAGGCACAGCAAGGCACTTGTTGCGTGTTTCTTTGGTCTGGCAGAGCAAGTGTACATACAGTTGAATAGAGCCAACAGTTTTCAGTCAGTTTTGACACAGCGCAGCAATAATTCTCTGTGGATATAAATTAGCAAATTTAATGCTAACATTAAAACATGCACTTAAATCCTATTCATTTAACTCATTTCACGCATGTGCCACTGCAAACTCTAGGCAGTGTACTGCATCCTACATGGAGACAAAGAAGAAAAACTGGCTTTATTTTCATTGCAGTTATATTAAAAATTTATAATTATTATAGAAATTTTTTCAAACTACGCTATTTACACAGTTGAATAAAATATATAACTAAACGTGCTATGACGAAATTAAACAGCATCATGAATGTCATTCACTGTCAATTGTGGCTCACTTTCAGCAGCAATATTATTAAATATACACCATTCTTTGGTCGGACAAAATGTTGAAACATTTTAGTAAAGGCTTTTTTTATTGTTAATGTTTTTTTACAAATCAAAACAAGCTATTCACGATAGCCAGTAGCTCAGCGGGCGTTCGCTGAGATTGTAATTTGAGGCTACTTAATGAAATCGCACGTTTGCGCCCAATAGCGCCACGCAACGACTAGACACAGTCAGTCTTATAGACCATACGCCAGAGAGGCAAGCCGGTATAAATTTTATTTGTCTAAATAAAAAATGTCAAAACCATAACAACAAGCATGGCTTTAATGTGCCTGCCTATTTTTTCATCGCATTTTATGGGCAACTATTTAATGAGCTTAATTTCGAATTTTAATTGGCGAAGTAAAAATGGAAAAAACTAGACATGAGTTGAGTCAAAAAACTGGAAACGGCAGTAGCTCGATACAACAACGATGACGGGTCCGAAGACTCTAATGTAGGAGGGACTCGAAAAGCAATAATAAAAGACATGCATCTTTGAAAATAATCGATATATTTCTGAAACAGTGGAATTAATAAAGCGAGAAATTCGATTCGCTAGCAAGTTTCTTCATCAAGTGGCCAAAAAATTAAAATTAATTAAAAAATGGTAGAAAGTTTTCAGAAGGAACCACAACACTGTGAATAGATAAATAAAATTATAATTTTTTTTTTTTTCATTATAATTTATTTGAAATTTTAAATTATTTTTACTTCTGTTTGGAAAATTTTATTTTAACATACCACCTTGATCAAAAAGTTCCCGGAATCACCATCCAAATCAAAGAATGGATGACCATAGACCACAAATTGACCATAACAGAGATGGCAGAGGAGTTGAGCATTGTTTTTGGATTTGTTCGAGACATTTTGGTTAATAATTTGGGCCTCAGACGTATCGCTGCAAAGCTGGCGCCGAAAGGCCTTTTGACGGCAGAAAAAAAAATTATTCTAAGGCCGAATCCGACCCAATATTAATCAAACGGATCATTACTGGAGACGAGACGTGGATTTGTGGGTATGACACGCAGTCCAGACATCAAGCGAGTGAATGGCGTGCACCGAATGAGCCGCGAACGAAAAAACCACATCATTTTCAGTCGAAAAAGAAGGCGATGCTAACAGTTTTCATGGATAATAAGGATGTTGTGTATCATGAATTCCTTCCACAAATCTAAACAGTCAACAAGGAGTAGTATTTGGGCCGTATGACACGTTTGCGGGAAGCAGTTCGCCAAAAAAGACCGAATTGTTGGGCAAACAACTCGTGCATCTTGCACCACAATAAGACACCATCGCACAATGGCATCGTTATCCGTAAAAATTTGGCTAAAAACGAAACGAATACCATTCAACAACCACCGAATACACCTGGTTTGGGCACCTGTGACTTTTTCCTATTTGGTCAACTCAAGAAAACTCTCCGCGGAAAGCGTTTCGCCACCCAAGATGAGATCATGGAAAAATCGAAGATGGCTCTGATGGCCATACCGCAAACCGAATATAAAAAATGTTTCCAGAATTGAATCAAACGCTGGCATAAGTGCGTTGCAGTCGATGGGGAGTTCTTTGAAGGGGATAATATTGATTTTGATGTATTATCTTGTATTTTTAATTTCCTGAATAAATTCCGGGAGCTTTTTGATCAAGGAAGTATTTAAACTCACATAGCTGACGAAAAGAGATGAACTTTTAAAAAAATGGTTTCTACAAAGGACGTTATCAAAGATTTAGTAGAAACCGAAATTACTTCGGTGAGTTTACTTCAACTGAAAAAAAAACAAAACTGAATCAAAAATGGTTTTAAAATGTTCCTCTAATATTTGAAATACCGAACAGCAGATCTTTTTCTCCATACAATTTGATCTATCAAGCAGAGAAAAATTCGACCAAAATTTCCTTCTAATCATGTGTTTTATGAAACGTGTCTGCGCAACGAACTCCAAATTCCAAGAGACCGAAACTACTTCGCCCCGGACGTTTGACCGAAAATATCGGCACAGTAAGGGAAAGTGTTGAAGACTATCCAAGCACCTCAATTCACCACCGTCCACCAAGCTTCAGACTACCAGCAACGCCGTACGTTCTCTAATTAAGTCTTGAAAAATATGAATTATTACGGTGATTTTTTCAAGACCATCTTGTTTTCTTAATTTTTCCATTAACGGTGGCTACGTTAAAAAGCAAAATTGCCATATTTGGGGATCCGAAAACTCACGAGTGATTCAGAGATGGCAATTCACTCACAACGAGTGACTGTTTAGTGAGAATTGTGGGCCGGAGGCGTCATAGGGCTACACCTCATTTGAAAGATATTTTTGACATAATTCTATATGTCTTCCTTATGATCCAAAAAAAAATTAAGGAATAAGCTTAACAATTGTTCGTTTTATTCAAAAAAGAAATCTTACACCTCTTGTTGATAACCTGTTATGTTTTTTTACAGTAAAACTCAATTGTTAGATTAACAGTACACTGCTAATTAACATTAACATTTATTTTTACTCTGTGCCTTACACGGGCACTTAACATCCATTGAAGCTATTTATGTTAACAACATTCAACTGAACATAACGCTGCACAAATCGCTGAATATGTTATGTTCAAATTATAGCAACTCTCCCTCTCTCTCATTCACTCTATGCTTACAGCAAAGTAGCGAAAACAAGTTGCATATAAACCAGGACAACAGCATAAAAGAAATTTAGTTATTGTGCAACAAGTGCTTGTGGATGTTTTGATTAAGATGCTGCGAAAATATGCTATGACTCCAACTATCGACGCAATAGGACATTTTGAAGAATGGCTCTTGTGAATAAAACGCTATTCAAGGAAAAATACAAATAAATTAGATACGATTTCAACAAACTTATTGGATAAATTAGATGCGACTTAAACAAACTTGTTTTGTTTGAAAACAATTAAATTTGTCACAAGATTTAAAGAAATTTATGTGAAAACCAACATAAAAAATCAATTAAAAACAAATTTTTTGGATATTTTTCGGTATATTTAAGCGCACAGATTAATTTGTCAAAGAATACAAATAAAAAAATAATGTATTTTATATCCATTTTTTTGTTTTTAGTTTCTTGCAAAACCGTTTAGAAAAAAGGTGATAAGAAATGTAATAAATGTATGAAGGAGACGTTGAGAAATTTAAACTAAATTTTAACGTTGTATGCTTCTTAACAGGTAATAATGGCGGTGATTAATTGTTAAAATTGCACATTTTTTCATCGATAACTGATTTATATGAGTTTTAATTTAATTATGTTGGCAGAAAGAAATTATCAGGATAGCTTTTACCCTTAAATTCGTTTAACATTCTACAATTTAGAAGCAATTTTGGAAATTATTTGTTTTTTTTATTAATTTTTATATAAAAATGTCCATTTTTGTATAGAAATCATTATGTTAAGTCACTCAGCTTCAATGTTTGAAATGATTCCTCAAAAAATGCAAAGGAAACTTTCGTGACCTGAAAGCAGAAAATGAGATATTATCTTAGTGAAGGCAACACCAGAACTTTTCCATTAAAGCCCTTAAGTAGAACACCAGTGACTAGAAACAATTCAAAAATCAGCTTTAAATTAAAACTTTATCGCAGATTTAAAAAAAGAAAAAACACAAATCGCACCTTTAGCTGCTAAAAGTATTAAGCTTTACAATAGCAACACTTACCGTTGTGTTGTTGATATTGATTTTGCACATTTATTTCTTTGCTGCCGCCAACTCTATCTTGGGGAGAAATAAATTTTCTTTGGAAGATTCGGTGCCAAAGATAACTAGCGCAACGTTACAGTTTCAAAAAAGCTCAACAAGGTATTTGCTTCAAACTATCGCTTGGGGTCGCTTTTACAATCTTGGCAAACTAATTGATTGCAATTGGTGACGATGTGGGTGACACTCGCCAAAGTGAAATTGTGGGAACCTCTTGAAGCATGGCTTTTACGTGAAGTTTTTAATTATCTCCTGACAGAAATTGAAAGTATTTTGTGACTATCTCCTACAAATGATCGAATTTAATGAATCGTATAAAAAGTCTATTTTTATGTTTTGATTGATGTTAGGAATGGATTTGGTTTAAAACACAAACGAGCAATTAAAATGATACCAATTGGCTTTTAGATTTTATGATACCTCTCAGATGGGTACGTAGGAGTACGTATAAATTTGGAGGAATTTTTTATTCAACAACAAAATATAAAATAATGATGAGTTGTTGTGAATAAACAATATTTTTTTTTTTTTTTTTTTTGCTGTACAACTGTTTTTTACATATGTATGTTTAATCCACAACTTATTCCATAACTAGTTTGGTGAACAAAAAAAAAATTGTTTATAAAAGTTGACTTTATACAATTAACCGCTTTTTTAACAACTGCAAGGCATTTGCATTTAATTCGAATCACTTGCAAATGCAATAATTGAGTTAACCATAAAACTAAAAATACAACATTACGGCAAACATTCGAATATTGCAGCCATTGCTGCACAACTCAGAGATAAATAAATACAAACACACACACACACACACTTGATCATATTAACAGCCCATAGCAAGCTACTCAATTTTCCGTTTGCGCCACTGTGGCATCTAAAATGTGGTCATAAATCATTTGGTCAACATCGAAGCATCAAAATGTCGATTTGTTGCATTTTTAAGCATTTGACAAGCGATGCTTTTATGCTATGCCTCATGTTGGCAGAGCCAAGGAAATACAACTAACAAGTTGTAGTTCTCTTTAAAAGCAAAAAATCCCAACAATTTTATTTATAATCACACACATTCAAAAGAAAGAAAATCAATTTAGAGAAATTTTTAAGCGTTGCATTTATGGGCACATTTTTTGGTGGAAAATCAAAATTCTGCCAAAAAAAATTATCGTATTTTTAAATTAACTAATAACAAGACCACAAACAACATAAAAAAATCAACAGCTTACAAGCTTTTGATTGGCTTAAACATGCTCATCAACATTGTTTTCAAGCGACAGGGCAGCAAACAAAAGATTTAAGAAACAAACTTAGAACAAACTGTTACTTCATTTTATATATATGGACTGTATCAACAAGAGGTGTAAGATTTGGATTTTTTAAGAAAAAAACAAGTATTGAAACTTTACTTGCTCTCTTATAGGATCATAAATTAAATAAATGGAGATTTTATATTGAGTCAAGATTTTTTGAAACTGCTAAACGATGAGCTGTTATTTACCATTATACGCCATTGCAACCCTACACTCTTTTGGTTGTATATTCTTCATATTTGTAAATTTTATTGAATAAAAAATTTAGAACTAAAATTAAAAAATTCATAAAAAAAAATCAATTTCAGAAAAGGCGATACTAGCCCCACTTTTCTTATATTAGAACTTGACACTATTCTAAAACATGCCAGCACTCAGAGCTTTTTATTTTTTAATTAAGACAGCAACAACTGTATTTTTTCTTATTGTCTCATTCATTCATTGCTGCCAACATCGCAAAATATGTCATTAATTTGTTATCAACTTGTCAACGACTTGTCATAATAAAATGCATAAAAAAGTATTAAAGAAATGTCATAAATGTTGGCAACAAGAAACTTCAACAAAAGCAAAAACAATAGCGCAAACGTCATAACAGTCAGCAGCAAAATAAAGGCTACTGCCAGCACAAAATTATCAGCAACCAAGTGTTGCAGTTGCAAGCTACAAATATTTTTACTATTATTAATTTTCAATTTTTTATCGGCTACTGATGTCAGCAACAAGAGCAGACAACAGCAGCAGCAGCAAAAAATATACAGCGACAATAGCACTCGAGCGATTGATGCGCAATTGTTGCAATTGCTATTGACAGCTAGTAAATGTAATAGTGCGGCGTTTTTTGTCTTCAGTTCTTGTTGTTGCCTGCAAGAGAGTTGAATGAAAAGTCATCAATTGCTTGAAGTTGAACGCATTTGTTGCTGTCTGCAACATTATTGCTCTAGCATTGGGTGCGTAATTTATGCAGTCGATGCACATGTTGCTGCGTCCAGCAGTCAACAATTGCGTATGTTGGAGAATGTATGCGACATTATTTTGACATACCAATCAACATGGAAAGCATTGTTTGCATTGCTAGCTGTTTGTATTTGTTAAATAGAATGGTATAAAATAATAATCATAAAACTGATATATTTGTTATTTATGGCTAAGTAATGCGAGAAAATAATTGAGCCAATAATGCTAGGAATGCAAGGCAAGTGGCCAATGTGTACTTTCATTTGTGTTCAAGAAGAGTGAATGTTTAAAATTATTTTAGAAATCTATGCTAACTCATTTATTAAGGTTTGCGTCCTAAATCTCTTGTATTGCATAGAATTTTGCATCAAAATGGCTCTTTTAAATTTAAAATTTTATAAAATCCTTTAATTTCTTGATTCTAATTAAAAATAATTAAATCTTTACTCTGTTCTTATGTAAAAACTTGCTACGCCGAAAAGCTTGACTCATCTATAGTGCCCATAAAGCACTCGCTATAAGCTTGCTGTTGTTATTGTTGTTCACCTTCTAAATTAATTAATACATTGCAATAAATTTAAAAAAAATTCATTACATGTTGCTCCAATTTGTTGCCATTTCGTGCGTCTCATTTGACGTGCAATTAATTAGCAGACGACTTTAATTGACATCCAAGGCGCCAAATAATTAAAATTCCACAAGCATTGCACCTGGTATGTAGCTCGGAAAAGTGTTGAAACGCATTTTAATTAAATGAAAGGTAGCGAGTGAAAAAAAAACTAGCTATTCACGCTGTTAATAAAATAATTAAAACTTGGCGGCAACTACGCGAAGATACAAAACATTTTTCAACATAGCAGCGTACAGCGTTAAGTGAAATAAATTGCATGGCATACTTTTAGGCATGCGTGAGATTGTACACGACAGATGCAGGCAATCGAGGAATCGTGTGATTAAGCTGCTGATACTAGCTGGCAGTTCATAGTATTTGTCATTTTTATTTATACGAAAAATTTGTAAGTTAACTATTTTCAAAAGTAGCTAAGAAGTGAGCTTAATTTGAATTTTTGAGGCTATTCAGCTTTTCAGCGTCAGAAACTCTTAAAGATTTCTGCTCTTGGTAAGGAAATTTCACTACTCTTGCTGTGAGAGGCTCTTCTATGTATTAATAGGAATTCAGCTTAGTTTAAAGTATTAAATAAATCATCCTTTTCAAAGTTATTTCATAAGAACCAGAGCTGATTTATAAATTGATTAGATAAGTAGCGTTATCTGTACAAATGCCACTTTTAAAACATATTTAAAGTTTATAATACTGAACAAGTAAAATTTCGTCCAATGTATATAATATTCAATATGCATTCTTTAACAATTTTTTGGCACAGATGAAAATCAATGGTAGCTTAGCTCCAGAAAATCTAATTAAGGCAATGTTATCTTCATATTTTTTTTTCTTTTTTTTTTAAGCCCTTAGCAATGTAATAATGTCATGAAGCTTGTTTTAAATTATGAAGTTCATTTTATGACTCAAATTAACTCTATAACCACCGTTGCTGAATTATAATTTGCTCAGCTGAATAACTCTTTTAAGCATATTTAACTTTTTTAAGTTTAATCAGCTGAAAAAAATTCAATTCAGCAGTTGAATTTTATGAAAATTTTTTCCTAATGGTATTTCTTATCATGGATTTAGCTATATATATTAATTTCACTTAAATGCAGCTCAACTTGTTTTAATTACTTTATCAAATATGTATTTTTGATATGTTTGAACATTTATTTATATGCTGAATCATGATTTCTCTAGCTGAAAGTAAGCTTATAAAGTAAAATTAATGCTATTTTTATGGGTACAAACTATGAACCTATTAGCAGTGTACAGTTCAGATTGAAATATATGATTCAGCAAATTGTTTTTATATATTTCTCCAAACGAGCACAAAAAAAAAACACCTTAAAAACCGAATCCTCAGATTCAAAATTCACATGTTTCTATGCTTTTCACCACGCTTAGAACATCCTTCACATATTTTAATTGATTGCTCCCTCGCCCCCACTAATCTATCACCTCATTTCGAACCAAGGCAGACTTGACTGAATAGATATTACACCTGAAATCCTTTGTTCAAAGCAAAAAAACTAAATTTCAAACCGCTTTTATGTTAAAAAATGTTAAATGATAAAAAATAACTCTTCAGCAAATCAACTATATTTCTATATTCCTACATACTCAGACTGCCCTTGAATAACTTTCAAAACTGTTTGCATGCATTTAAGCAACCAAAACTCTGTTAATTAGAAACTTAACATTTATAAGTGATATAAAAGTTTTTAATTTAGGAAATATAAATTTGGCAAACCTATTCGACTCAATTTGTTACTTGCAATAAAAATTTATGTACCGCAAATTTATTGAGTCGGCTTAAAATTACTCGGCGCTGATTTTTGTGGCCAATGTTTTTGAGACTATCAACAGTTAAAATACCTAAGGTTGCAATATAATAAAAAAGTTTCTCAAGATATATATGGGTCATTAAAGCAATTGCTTAAATATGTTCTAAGAATATGTTCAGCTCAACTCTTTGTGCACACAAAAAAATCACAACCTGATATTTGAACAAGTTGAAAAATACTAAGCATTCAACCTAAAGGCCTTCTACCTCTGCCCACGTAAATATGTGCTCTTTTGGTTTCAGCTAGAAGAATTTTCTTTTTTGCCCACCAATCAACCGTCACCACCACCACCACCACCACCACCAGCACATCAGCAACGTCGACTATGTTGCTGTTAATTAATTAACCCATTTAAGGCGTAATTGTTAAATTCGTGATCAATTCCGCCAAGGTGCTCCACATAAAAATTTATCTGCTCTGCTACGTGGAGGTGCATGATGAGAACCTTGCAGCCATTTTTAGACAACTTGATTAACTATGTCGGAGCGAGCAGCAACTGCTGCACAGTCTGATCTTTTCTTACTTATTTTTGTGTTTTTTTTTTTTTTCAATAAAACTGAACATACTCTGATTCTCCTTTGGTTCCAAAGATTGATGACTGTTGATTGCAATGCAAGTGCAGCTCAAGTCATTGCTTAAGCTGCTGCCAGTTGTTGTTGTTGTTGTTGTTGGTGTTGTCATCATGTCGATGGCAGCCTAGTCATCATTAGTGCTGATCACCGATCATTGCGTTCGTTGATCGTGGCTGATTGTCGTGGGTGTAAATTGCAGCTCAATTTTCACCGCTATATCTTGAGCTTTTTATGTTAAGCTCATGACTTTGATTTCAAATGAAGACCTTAAGATCGATCAATCGATCGATCTTTTGATCGCATCGTATTCCGTCAGTCAGCAAACGATCGATGCCAACCAAAGTAAAGCGTTTAAAGTAAAGCCAACGATCATCATGGCGGCAGTTAAAAATAAGATTTGATTTAATGTAATGACTATAGTTGAAAGATTAAGCTTCAGGCAGAAAAGTGGGTGACATAATTTGGCATATAATTTTCATGACAGTCAGCGAAATGCAGTTTGTTATAGTTTGCTGAGTAAACAAGCGTGAGAATAAGTTTGTGTGTGGAAGTTTTTGAGCAAAATTGAGGCCAGCAACGCGATGAATTTAGCACGGTAGGGCTCAAACACGATAAACTTTCAAAAGTTTTTGTGTTTATGGATGTAAAATAAAAAAATCTTATGAAATTATTTTATTCAGCTCATTCAGCACACAATTTACTCACACAATATGTGTAAATTTCTTATACTTTGATTAAATTTTTTGCTTCTTGTGCTTTTTTCCGCTATTCAGCTCTTATTATTTGCAGTTCAGCAGTGCTATTTTGCATCTTGAAAAGTTATTCAATAGTTAAGCAACATATTTTCTATAAGCAGTTATTTAAAATCAGTGGATTCTTTTAGAGAGACAATTTTAATCTTAAAAATATTTTTTATAGTAATAAATTTTATTTTGCATTATTTTTCATTGATATTTCCTTTCAATAGTTTTGGAGTTTCAAATGACATGTTCGAAATTGTCAATTCTAATAAGTATGTTTGTTATTCAGCGCACTTAATTATTATTCAGCAGCAATTTTTCAACAATGAGCACAAAAATATCCTTCGAATAGCTATTTTCGGGCTCAGGTATCATTCGACGTCTATTAGATTATAAAGTAGTCACAGTGGTCGATTCTAGTGCGCTGAATAGCATAAAATATAATTTTTACTATGAAATATTAAACTTTGTTCTTCAAATTTTTCGATTCATATATTACCCATTCTCTACCATTATGAATGCTATTCAGCACATGTTGCTCATATTTATTTCTTACAATATGGTCAAATTCATCGATTTAAATAACTTCTAATAGTATTAGACTAATACTATTCAGCTCGCTTTATTATCATTCAGCATAACTTTTTTACCAATTAACATAAAACAATGTCCTTCGAATAGCTACTTTTGGGCTCAGGTATAATTCAGCGTCTATTATATTATAAAATAATCACAGTGTTTGATTCGAATGTCTTTTTATGCTATTCAGGGCACTTAGTTATAAATTTCAATATGAATTATTAAACTGTGTCCTTAAAATTTTTCGATTGATATATTATTCATTCTCTACCACTATAAATGCTATTCAGCACATGTTTCTCATAATAATTTCATTTAAAATGGTCATATCTATCAATTTTAATAACTTTTTATACTATTCAGCTCACTTAATGATCATTCAGCAGCAATTTTTCATCATCAAAGTTTCAATTATGTCTCAAAAGTAGCTAGTTTTTAATAAAAAATTGTTTATATACAACATAAGGATATATTAAATTGTTTTTTGCAAAATTTATCGCTATCTTTATTCAGAACTATAAGAAAAATCACTACAAAACCAGTTAACTGTATTCCGCACATAACTTCATATCAATTCAGCGCCTACTCAATCTCACGCCTGCCACATTCTGCGCTTATACGGTGTTTTTATCGCTACTAAAATTTCACACCACATAACTACGAGCCCCGTTGCCTCCAGTACAACCAGTAAAATGGCGGCGCAACCACCTTTTATTTGGGAAGAAAATATCATAAACTGTTGTTTCAACGTTATAGTACGCCAAAAAAGGTTGCCGAAACACAGCAAGAACAAAAGATATTGCTGCTTAATCTGGCAACACATGCTGCTGATCGCGAGCAAGAATTAACATGTTAAAAGCCGCTAACAACACATTCGCCTACTAGCAACAGCAACAAACGTGCTAACAAACAATTAAAAACCCCTCCCTGGGAATAAAATGCTGCTGCCTGTTCTGCTGCTGATGTACATTACTGGTTTCAGTGGCTGAAGAGTGAATTTTGGCGCAATCGAAGCTGATCAATACTGATTATATGGCATGAAAAAAAAAAAACTAAGCCAAGAAGGTGGTGCGGTGCGTTCAAGTGGGTTACTGATATTCTAAATACTTGTTGCTACTGTCCATCCTTGAGTAAGTCTGTCTGTTTGTCGGCTATGGGCTACTAGCAGCATTTAAGGAACCTTTCGTGCCAACTCTACTACTTAACAAAATGATCGACTCGCTTGATCGCATGTCTGTGATAACAAACATTTTTCACTTTAAGCCGCTTTGCAGCAGCAACAATACAGCCGAATGTTGCTGCAGGAGCAACACGGTAGCTAACATGCTTAGGTTTAATTAATGATAAGGAATCTGTATCTAAGGCTTGCATCGCCGCGTGTACGCCGCATCCTCTGGCTGCTGTTTTTGTGTTGTTTTTTTTTTATTTTTTATTCATTTTTTCATCCTTTGTTGCTGCATCATGCTGTATGTTGCTTTCTGACGTTACCGCACATTGGCATCTCAATAACATGTAGATTTTCGCTAATGTGCTGTTCGCGCGTCCACGCGGCAGAATCGTTACTTTATTCCACTTATTTTCCACATCCTACTCTTTCTACAGCATATAATTTTAGCTGCCTATCCCGGCATTAACCGGCCTGCTTTGGCAGACACATTATTACGCCATTAATTAGTTGAATTTATTAGATTGAAATCAATGTGTGAGAAATTTAGTTGTAAGTAGACAGGAAGGCAAGCAAGCAGGCAGGCAGGCTGCCAAGCTGCATTCACTCAGGATTAGAATGCGTCCAAAGTTCTAACTCCTCAATTCAGCGCTAGGTAATGCATACGCTTGGGAATCTCTTATGTTCGCATTTTGAATACAACAACTATTTGTAGCTTTTAACTTTGAGCCAAGTTTATGCTGGGTGCCCGCTTTAGATATCTTATCTGCATTTGATTGGCAGTTAGTAGCAGCGAAAAATTAGAGACTCTCAAATTGGCTTTTAAATTAGAATTAAGCGGGGACAAGTTGCAAGATGGGATTAGATTGGAAAAGGTTGCATAGATTTGACAAGCATTTTATATGAGTTCGCTATGGTTTTTGACGCCTTGTATTAAAAACTGATATGGGACAATATGATATGATACCATATTGAAAATCAAAACTATTTTGTTTTTTTTTTTACTCCACGGCATTATAGTTAGAAGTAAACTGGAGTTCTATTAAGATTTAGATTCGAAATTTGATGAAATAATGGCCTCTTAAAGGGCTTACACAGCAGCGAACCTGTTCGTCAAACGGCGGCCATGTTCGAACCAGTTCGATAGTTAAGAAGCTGGCTCGACAGTTCGTCGAACCTGTTGGCCAAAAATTTTTGATTTTCTCTGTCGAACAAGCGTTGTTTGCGAAACGTGTTCAATAATTCGAACGTAAGCTTCATACCAAATGAAATTTCGTTGTGGCAACATCGATAAAAACAGCATCAATATACAGAAGAACAAATCAAGTGAAGTAAAGTGATGGCAAAAATTTTGTGTAAAGGAAAAAGAAGGTAATTTTAATAGAAATAAACGCACGCTTTTTTCTTGTCTCTCATCTTGCGCTACCGATGTCTATAACAAAATAATGACGTAAAACAACAAAAATTCATCGCTGGTTTGACGCACCGGTTCGTTCAATTTGAACGCTAGATATTTCCAACACGTTCGAACCGCCATCTTGTTCGATGATCAGGTTCGCTAATGTGTAACCCCTTTTACGATGCAAACCGATGTGAATACGTTACTGTCAAAATTGCATTGTATAGTTCGTCAATAGACTCATGTAAGCCTTTCCGATGATAGCCGAACAAAACAACAATTTAACAAAAACTGAGAAATCAAGTCAAAAGCATTAAAGAATTTTTCAATTTACAGTTTGACAAGTACTACATGTTTAAATTGACAAAGCAATTCAAAGCTTGCTGTATGAGAAGCACTGGAATTACAAACAGATTGTAAGCAGTATTGCCAACAATATCAAACCAACAGGCAAAAACTCAAAAAGAAAATCATGGAATTTCAAATAAAAGCACTAATAATTAAATTGTTGAGGGATATTACTTCACATATTGCATTTCCTTATGAACTTAATCAAGTTATGTTAGAGAATTTTCATTCGTAAGGAATAAGGAAATTAAATTTTTTTATTTATGAATAAAAAATTTAAGTGAAGTTTTTTAAAAAAGTAATATTGAAAAACCAAAGCAACATTTTTAAATTTAAGGCCTTTTGATTCTACGACTCCTGAAGGTTTTAGTGCGGAATAAAAAAAATTTATTTAGTCCTCATTACAGCCAATAAAACTGCTTCATTCCGAGCGGCTTGCAAGCTGAAACATTAAATTAAATTAACTAAAACACTCATTCGTAGCCTTAACTCTTCACCGATTACATTTTGCTTTCGCATACACCCACACTTACTATCACATTCTCTGCAAAACGCCCCAAAACATTCCCACGCTTATTTCCGCAGCAATAAATCTAATGTAGATCATCAATAAGCACAGCGTTGAGCGAACGTTTTGTGTTAATTGCCAACCTTTAAGGTAAATAAACTCACTTGGCAACACTTGGTGCAATTTATCAACGAGCATCGACATATCAGTGACGGCGGCGATCGGTCACTGCTGTAGAGTGGTGGTTGTGTGTGTTTGTTGGAGTGTGTGCTGCATGGCTGCAAAGTGATTGCGGCCAAATAATTGCACCCTAAAGCTAACAACGAATTAAATAGCAGCAACAACTGTTGTCAGCAACTGTTGCCTGCATTGGTTGCTGTGTCGAATGAATTCCTTCATTGCGCTTGTCTTGCTGCTGCTGCACTCCTTTGGGCGACTCTAGCTTTATTGCAATTGATCTTGTCAACAACGATCAGACAATAGCGACCAACAACAATCGCTGTGATGTGTGAGCACGAAAAATAGACCAGGCGACACTAGAGCAAATGCGGCTAAGATCAAAGCTAGGCGCTAGTTGCAGCAGCTATGTTCAGCAGCTATTGCGACAAACTTCCAAGCATCAATAACTACGAGCCTGATGACGACGATGACAAAAATGCAGACGACATGTTGATTTCGAGCTGTTCATAGAACGTACGTCAAGTACTGAGTGCTGCTATTGAGAGCCACACTCAGTATCCGATGCTGATGAGGTGGCGTGTGTATAATTTTCACCTCGCGCAACAACTTGCGACAAATCGTCTCGCTGTGTGTCGTCGTCAGCGTAACACAGATTTTCCCAGCCTAAGAACAGCAACAGCAGCAGCAGCAGGTAAACTGCTGTGCGGCCAGCAAGCAGCCACACGAACATTGATCAATTGTACGCGCGACTTTAGCTGCGCGGCATAAAATGTCCGCGATCAATCGATCAGATTACCGCCGCGGGGTGTTGAACAATTGCGCGCTTGCAAAAGATATGCATCTGGGGCTGACACTGAGTGCTTCTTCATGTGTGAGTGTGTGTATGGATTGCCTCTCAGGCAGCGTTTTAATTCACATCGTGTAACACATAAATCCTTCAACCCAAGTGCTGTTGGGTTCGTGTGCAGCAGCAGCATCATCCAAGTATGTACTGCTGAATGCCCATTCAAGGGGGTCAATTACGTCACCAGGAAAATAAATAATATTGTTGTTGTTGCTGACTATTACCATGTGTGACATGTAGTGTCAGCTGATTTGTTGCTTTAGGTAGATGTTTAGAGCAGCTTTTTAAATATTACACCCGAACGCGGATAATGAACCAAGCGAAGAGAAACGTTGGAGGCAAAAGATTTCTGTTAAAATAAAGTAAGACTAGCTTGTGAGGTCCTTTTTGCAGCTAAGCAGGTTTTTGGCTCAACGTTTTTTAAGACTCTTTGGACATTTTTTTAAACGTACGAATATTTTTATCGAAAATATTTTGTTATATAATAATAGGACTTGCTTAAACAGATATGACAGTTTTCAAATAAATTTTCCTGCGACATTTTGCTGACTTTTTTACCTTCTTTGGAGTTAACAGTGTTCTGAGTGTTTCCACTCTTTGTATTGTACTTTATTATAACACACATTGCCTTTATTAAAAATAAAACTTTAAAAACAAAACACCCTATAGAGGATAATTCTCATAGCAAAACATGCTTGATTTAGACTCTGGTCACAATTAAGCATAATTTTGAAAAATAATTTATCAGAAATGCAATTTAATTAATATTTGTTTCTACGAATTGTAGAGTTATATTGAACATATGTAGGTACTTTTTTCCAGTACCATAAATTCTGCGATAGTTTTTTTACTACTCTTACCCATGTAAAGAGCAATTTTTCGCAACCTCCTCAATTGTAAGCTAGCTGTTGGCGTCTAAGCTAGCTTTGCTAAGCAAGCGCCTTTGGCCTCCTTTCATCCAATCAAATTAAGTCGATAAACACGCCAGCTAATTGCATTTTAATATCGAACAGCAATAAATAATCGAATTACCGCAGCGACAAATTCAAACTTTATGATCTCGGCCCACATTTGCAAACAATGCACCACCAGCAGCATCAATATTCTTAGCAACAACAACGTGGAGAACAGTTGCCGTACAGCACATACGTTAAATATTGCTGCAACGCAGACATGCCACTTAAGCGCTTAAAAGAAATTGTTGGAGCATGTTTGAGTGTATGTGTGTGTGTGTGTGTGTGTGGTTGAATGTGTCCAACAGTTAACAACCAGCGCCTTCACAGTTGCAATCTGCATGCGAGTGTCCATTGTTTGCCGCTGTCTGCTGCCAGCATGGCCAACACGAATTGCTGCTGCTTCTGCTGCTTTTCAACTGCGTGGCTTGTGCTGCTACGCCTGTGCAACAATTGCTGCTGCTGCCACAACTGCAATTCGAACATAATTTTCATATGTTGCCAATGTTCACAGCTCGTTAGAGCGAAGCAGCAACAAACATAAATATGTGGCCAAGATGCAGCGCATTGTAACAACCAACTTCTGTTGTTATTGCCTCTGTTATTGTTGTAATTTTTGCTGTTGCTTGCTTTTTTTTCTATTCTTTTTTGCATTTTAACTGCACTGTTATTGCTCGTGAGGCCAATACCGTTTGGCCAAAATAAAAACGAAACAAAATTACGAAGACGAGAAAATTGAGTTGCGTCTTCATCGATTTCACCTCGTAGCGTTGGTTGTCGAAGCTAAACGATAAAGAATTATAATTGGCGTTCGAATTGAAGAGAAAGAGGGACCGCAGCGCGTAATGTCTACGTCAAGTGTAGCCAGTGTTTTCTTGGGTAACATGCCGTGGTTATGGTTGCCACTAACAAGTTGTTCCGCTATTTTATTTTTAACGACTTTTTCGGCAAATAAAGGATTAACGTGACTTCTGCTTAAAAAAGAAATTATTTCAAAATTTTAACATTAAATATATTAAAAAGAAAATCTTGCAGATTTCAACAAACCACCTATCTCACATTGTTAATTGAGCTGCTTTGCAGGCCCTCAATTACCACAAGAATAACAACAACATCAAACAGTAACATCGATTGCGTGAAGTTAATTGCGGTTATTTAATCCAAACATAAACAGCAGCCACAACATTAACACATTGCTTGCTCTTCAACAATTCGTTCGTGCGTCGCCTTTCATGTCCTCACAACTAACTAGTCGTCCTCCTCAATGAAGTTGTTCTAGAGCAACGGCAGCATTAAACCAAGCCGCCTAGCCAATCTAACCAACTTAGCAAATGGTATGAATTTCATATTTATGCGTAGCGTGTGCAAAAACCTAACACATGATCAAGCACACGCACACTTAAACGCATTCACACTCACACACACCCTGTGTTGCGTTGCGCTCATTGCAGAAGGAATTGATTTAGTTCTGCGGTCTCAGCTAATTGCATGTAATTAAAGCCAGTCTTGTAAGTTGTCACCACTGCCGCCATTTTTTTTTTCTTTATTGTTTTTGTTGAGGTAACTCAGTGCGCTTCAGCCTTGTTGATAGGTTTTAAGGCGGCCGCAGTTTGAATTGTAGCAACATCTTAAAGGAAGCGACAGCAACACGCATGTTGCATGCGTTAATGTGACAAATTATTATTGCACATGCATGAGACGCAAGATCATGTGTGTGTGCGTTTCATATTGATTTGTACACCACAGTAGTAAAGAAAACGCTTTATCTGGGAATCATGAAGAAGGTATCCTATTTCAACTTTGATTATGTTGTTACAGAAATTAAAAAATAATTTTGATTGCGAACATTTGGCAACGGCATATTTTTTTTTTTTTAATTTTTTAAAGCATAGTCTTGTTATTTCACTATTTTATTTATTTAATTATTTCGTTAAACAGAAACTGTTACCGATTACATTAACATGTTATATAATATATTAATAATTTTGTAATTAGATATAAAATTAAAATAACAAAAGCATGCGTGATTGCATGAAAGTAATTAGAACAAAACATTGATGGTAATTGGAAATAATATTGCTATTATATAAAAGACTTATCACGTATCTTCGTGTACGCTAAACTAAAGAACTACTGAACCGATTTTAATAATTCTTTTATTAATTCAAAGCGTCATTCTTAACTTAAGCTATTGCATATTTTATTTTTTAAAACCTACCCTAAAATATTATTAAAATTTGAGATTAAATACCATCTAAAAAACTTCATAGAAAATTATTCATAAACGCTGCATTAAGCAGTACAATTCTTTCTCCTCCATTGTGGGCTTAAAAGCTCTTTTTGATTACGCCTTGCTTATAACCATGATCGAAAAAATGAGCTAATGAAGCAACAACAATGTAAATTGTAATATAGACAGAATCTAATTCTTTTTTAATGAAATTACCTACAGTAAAATAAATTAAATATTAAACATATTATATATAAAAATAACTAAATATGTAAACATACGCATATGCAAATAAATATAATTCAGTGTCTATGGCGTAGTACTTTCGCAAAATAAGCGATACTTCGTCTTTATGTGAAAACACGAACGAGGAAATGAGACAAATGCTGTTGCTGTTTTCGAGTCAGACTCAGTGCTGCCAATCAGTAGCAGCGTTGCTGCCATCTCTTATCAAGTAGCTGAAAAGCTTTTATTAGCAGTGTTGCTGAGCTCACATTACAGAGGTTGAAGTTTTGATACAACGCTTATCAAGATCCTTTTTTGTGCCTCTTTTTTATGTGTGATGGTACCACGGCCACGACAAATAATGGTTATGCTAATTTTATGAAAGTATTTAATCCATATTAGCTAACCAGGAATAGCAGAATACCTTATATTGTTTACAGCTGCAAAAGTATGTGCGCATTAGTTTATAGTTGTAAATATGAAATCTATTTATATAAAAAATATTGTACATTTTTATATCACCACTTACCGCGGAAAAGGGTCGATCGATTTCAACCAAAATTTCAGGGTACGTTGGGAAAGTTTCCACGAAACTGGCCTATTGGTTCCGGAGATATGGCATTTTAAATATTTTCCCATATCTATATATGTGACCCGGTCTACGAAAAGGGACCTTCGGTGTGAAAATATCATTTTTCACTTTTTTGGCGATTCGATTAAATAAAATAATTAAACGTTTACAAACAGCTGTTTTCTCGAAAACTTGTTTTTACACCGACGTCCCTTTTCGTAGACCGGGTCACATATATAAAAAAAGTCGTGATTTGTGTTTGTAATTCCATAACTCAAGAACGGAGCGTCCGATTTGCTTGAGGTTTTCTTTGTTGTGTTCTTATTGGCCGTACCATGGTTCGTATGTGAACATTTTTGCCGCACCTCCTTTTACCACCCACAATTTAATGAACATTTTATATTTCAGACGGCCTGGGTCTTATCAGACTAAAATTTAGTACTTTAGTTTATATGGTCACTGTTGGCAACAGTACTACATATGGGGGGAGAGCTATGCAAATATGCTGAGGGTGCCCCCTCTCTTATATATGTATATCTATCTATATTCTTATCTATCTTGGTTTGTTCGGTTGCTTAAAGCTTGAAAACGACTAGACCAAATTGAATACTTCCTTCTACGAATATGTGATATTGAATATTTATGGAATTATAGGTCACACAGCATCGAAATTTGATATTCGAATGAAATTTTCACGTGCCGTTCCACTGGTTAAAATTTATGGGCGTTGGACGTGGGGTGTGCCACTTTTTCTGCAGCCCAAATTTAAGGTATAACTTTCGAACTATAACTCAAATATAAATTTAACTCGTTAAACGTTCGTACTATTTAATTGTGTACTTTGACTGGCAAAATTGAGGGACCATTTGAAAAGTGGGCGTGGCCCCACCGATGCAATTCAAATTTAGGTATTGAATAGCTTTGGAAGTAGAAGTCACATAACATTGAAACTCAGAATGGAGAATGTATTTCTACAAAAAAAATGAGACGGGCATAGGAAAAGAGGCTATGACTTCGACCACACAAGTCAAATTTTTGATATTGAATAGCTTTGGAACTAAACGTCGTATGACAATAAAACTCAGTATGGAGTTACTAATTGCCAAAGTCTTTCTACTGGAAAACTGGTACGTGCATTGGAAAAGGGGGTGTGGCCCGATTCTCTATACAGAATAGCTATGGAAGCTAAAATCACAGGACATTGAAACTCAATGGAATTGTCACCTGGGAGTGATGTTCTGCTACTGGGAAACAGTAACGGGCAGTGGAACATGAGTGTGGTGTCAGACTAACAGCCCTATTCTGCTTGTTAATTTAACAAGGAATTGTTAAGGAGCTCTTGTTAATGTTCTTGTTATGTAATGTAAATGTTCGTATTCTGGCAAATCATTTACAATTTGAAAGCTCTCAAAAGCTATTAAAATTCACCACGCATGGTGAAAATGTAAATGCCTTAGATATAAAGCGTCAGCTGTTTTTATATTGCTCTTTTCTTGCTTATTTTGATTGCTTATGTTTGTTTTTCTACAAGTAAGATAGAAAATGTTAAGAAATAAATAAGTTACAAATTGTTTTCAATTGTTTTAAGTTTCAAAATTAATTTTTTTAATAGCCAAGCAATTTTCGAGTGTTTTGCAGTCTTCAAAATTTATTTTTTCTTTGATCTTCTTCAGTATCAATGCTAAAAAGAAGTAAAAAGTAAGAATTCATCCATTTTTTTTTATTTTATTTTATTTACACAGCATTTGTTTGACTTAATACTGAACTATCTTTCGTTGTTAAGTTGTTTTCTGTCATTAGCAAAATAGTAAAGAAAGGAGCTTTCAAATTATCACCAGAATACGAAACCTTAACAATTTGTTAATACTAACTATTTTGTTAATGTGGTGAGCTTAGTTAAGCTGCCAGAATAGGGCTGTAAGGGACTAATAAAAGTTTTGAATTTACTTATTATATCCAATATACTTGCCGGGTGCACCAACGCGCGCCGGGTATCGCTAGTATATTAATATTTTTACTATAAAAAATCAAGGCCCATTAGGATGGTATTGAGTTCTTTTTTAAAGTTGTCTCGAGAGTTCGTTGCAAAGATATCTATGGAGGAAAGGACTAAGTCCGTTTCAAAATTTTAAAAAGTCCGTTCATTTTGTGCATTGGTGGTTCTATGATAAGTTTCATGGAAGTGAAACCGGCCGTGCAGGCATCTCACGGGTGAGTAGAAGTTGAGCATAGCCAATAAATAGAGCAGGACAATGTATTTTATGATGCAGAATGTCTCTTATAAACATTATTGACGATGCTCTTCTTCTGAGCTTTAGTGTGCTGATGCCGATTAATGCGCTTCTTGTTTTATAATGGGGAGCCTCGGGTAAATTCCACCTCAGTTGGTTAACTATAAATCTGGTGAATTTCTTTTGAACTTTTCAATTCTAGTAGAATGCAGGTTGGACGATAGGTTCCAAATAATGCAGCAATATTCTAGGTGTGATCTTACGAGTGAGGTGTAAAGAGTAAAAACTCTTGTAGGTGTAGGGATCATTAAATTCCTTGCTGTTTCTCATAAGAAATCCTAGCATCGAGTTTGCCTTATTGATTATGAAGTCAATATGATCACTAAAAATTAGATGTGGATCAAGAATGATTCTCAAATCTTATTTTAAATAAATTCTCTCAAGTTCGATTGAATTTATCTGGTACCTTCGTACTATTGGAGTACTTATTCTGGCAAGAGAGAGAGATAATGGCACTTTAAGATGTTAAGAGTTAAGCAATTGGCCTCACACCAAGCAGAAATTGAATTTAAGTCATCCTGAAGTAGGTTGCATTCAATTTGCGAACTTATTGGACGAAATAACTTGAGGTCGTCTGCAAATAGAAGACATTGAGAATGCTTGACAACAAGTGAATAACAAAGATACAAAGATGAATAACAAAGATAGTAGCGGTCCAAGATGACTACTCTGTGAAACACCTGACATTACTTTGATTGGACTGGATGAAATATCATTGATTTTTACTAGTTGAGATCTATTTTCTAAGTATGTTTTTATCCAGTTGAGCAGATTTGAGTGAAAACCAATTGACTTGAGCTTAGATATTAAAGTTCTGTGGTTAACTTTGTCAAAAGCTTTTGCAAAGTCTGTAAAAATGACATCCGTCTGTAAATGGTTTTCCATATTATTATATTGTATGAAACCAGGTAACTGTCCATTTGCCGCATAGAAAGCCATGTTGATATGGGGACATAATGTTTTTAACATAAAACATTAGTTTTTCGTTTACAATTTTTTCAAATAGTTTAGGAATAGAGACGAGTTTACAAATCGGTCTATCCTTTTGGATATTATGCTTATTACTTGATTTATAAATCGGTACAATATGGGATATTTTCCAAGAATCAAGAAATATTCCAGATGTAAGTGAATCGGTGAAGATCAGCGATAATGGAAATGCAATAGATAGAGCACAATTTCTTAGAGATATCGGCGCTATACCATCCGGACCCTCACTAAAATTGTTCTTAAGGCCAGTACGTGCAGTAATGACCTCTGTTTCATGAAAACAAATAGAACCAAAATTCAAAAGTAGACTCAGGTTTAAGTTCCCTGTTGCTTGCAATTCGGAAGTGAAAACCAATTTGGAGTAATCCGCAAATAAATTACAAATGGTTTGCCTGTCATCGGAGGTTTTATTGAGATAAGTCATCTGGATGAGCAGACCGTTTGACTTCTTTTGTTGTTTATGTAAATCCAAAAATATTTACTGTTCCCTTTAAGCTGTGATTCTGTTGAGACTATAAATGACCGATAAAGGAATTCATTTAAAGTGTCGAATTCCAGTTAGTAAGTTGAATAGATCAATCTTAAAACGGGATTATTGTTATTTCTAAATCGCTTTAAAGCTTTGTTTTTTTTTTTAAGGTTCGACAATCTTTTTTTATACCTATTTTGCTTTAACTTCAACTTCACTTCTGACTGCGGCTTTGACTCCTACCCCAAACAAGATATTTTCAGTTATAGTTTAATAAAAATAAATAAAACCCTTGAAAAATTTTAAAACGGCCAAATAAAATTTTAATATTTGAACTCATGAAATAATTAATTATCTTTATATTATTTTTTTGTCTACACTGAAAAAAAGTAAGTAAGTAAATTTTTGCCTTTTTTCACATGTTTTTCAAAAGTTTTAAACACATTTGCTTTTACTTTGACGAAATTTGTTGCAAGCTATTTTTTAAACACAAAATTCGTCAAATTAATAACAATTGTCGTCAATTTTAAAACATTTTTTTTTTCAGTGTACTCATTGATTCTTATGAAATGGTTTCGTGTTAACCTAAATATATTGTTGGATATAAAGAAAAAGTTTAATTCCGAAATCTTGATGACTCGATAAAAGTTTGACCTATTTTCAAAAATTTTATTCTTTGAATAGAGATAACATTAACATTATCTTAAAATCAATTTAAAAAAAAAAAATAAAACAATAAGAATCTGTAACTTCTGCAAACTTTATTTTTTCTTTCAGCTTCTGAAAATTTGACAATTTCCATTATTTTTGAAGAATACCATCAAAACTATTAAGATTTGATTTATATTGACCATTAAAGTGCCAAAGTATTGACGCAAAATACAGCTCATTAGCTTAGTTAAGCTCTGTCAAACTTGAACTCAGTTTCCTTATTATTAAAATAAATCCTTTGCTGCCAAAACTTAAGCTTATTGCCGCCCATTACCATTACACCCCAATTTTCGAGTTTCTCGTTTAACCAATTTTTTACCAAAACTACCAAAAACTAAAAAAACAGACAAAACATTTTTACTTTTCCACAGCTGTCAGCTGGCTTAAATGAACACTTAAAATATCGCAAAAAAAAAAATAATTCAATACAAAAAGAAGATGTCTTGAGACTGTTGTCCAAATTCAACCATATTGGGATGACTGCTTTGCATTTAACTGTTACTTTTCGAGCTGCACCAGACGCGGTCAAACCGGTGCCAGTGCAAGGCAAGTGGCTGCGTTCGCCATGCAGACTTACTTGTATGCAGCACGCATGCGCGACCTTTGTGCGCGCGTCGGAGCAACATGTAAGCAACGCAAATAAAAACAAAAAAAACAAAGGTTCAAATTTGCTATTTTTTTCCAATTTTAGGCTAGCTACGCCTGTTTTAGCCAGTCTAGCTTTCAGCTACACCTGCTGCAATGTCCGCCAGCAGTGCTAGTTGGGGATTTATCTTCGCCTATTTGCTTTGTTGCTGTTATGCTTGTCTTTGTTGTTGTTGTTGTTGTTGTTGTTGTAATAATAATAATGCCATTTTAATATATTTGCAAGAAACGCAACAACGAAAATATGCAATTTCAATACGTAATAAAAAATTTCTCAATATTTCTTAGAGTTCGAGTGACGGCGCATGCGCTGTGTTTTTTCTAAACATTACCAGCCGAATGTCGAAGAAGTGCAGCTTTTAATTTAAGTTAATGGAAGACACAAAGTTATGTGCCAACATGCAATAGGCATGAACAAAAAACTAACATAAACATTAATGGGTGCGTCCCACTTTGCGGTGTGAGCTATTCAGTAGAGAAGGCAGACATTTATTTAAAAAATGGCTATTTTTATTTTCAATACATCTGAATGGACATTTATGGCATACAGAAAATCTAATTTTTCATATCAATCAATAACGATATGAGAACATTAACACGCTTATTAAGATGTCAAGTCTATATTAATAATGGACCTAATAATGCACCAATACAAACAAAAAAATATTTTCACCAACTAACCACTTCTTTAAAATAGCAAAAAAAACTACAATACAACAGTTTCAATCACTACAAAAATTTGCGAAAAAAAAACAAAGTCACACTCTTAAAGCACAAAATACAACAACAAAAAAGCCAAAAAAAAAACAACTCAAAAACAATCCACTCAAAGTTCATGATACACAATAAATGATTATGATGGCCAAAATGCTTGAACCTCATTTATTTTAAACGTGAATCAGACTAGCCTGGACGAGTGAAGAGCAAGCAAGCATGAGGCGGTAGGTAGGACGAGCTGAGCTGAGTATTTCCACTTCCATTACCATTCATCATAATTTATCAACATCGAGCGTTGAAATGCCCGTAATTCAACACTTTTGGCCATGATTCGAAGAGTAGAAATTGAGGAAGAAAGAAGGCAGGGAGAAGCAGTGAATAAGTAAGAGGGCGGTAAGAGGTAACGCCATGGCAATAGCTTAAAATATTATTGAAAATGGGCAGCCAAACACAATAACAACAACAGAAGAAAACAGCAACAGCACAAAAATGTTGCTGCAGCTATTCTGAGTGGTAAATAGTTTTGGCACGATTTGTTCTGATTCCCACGATTCAAGTGCAACGTTAAGTTGGCAACACCAAATCAACAAAATCGAAGAAGCAGCAACAACAGCAGCAGCAGCACCAGACGAAAACAACAAAGAAAAAACTTTGGTCATGATGATAAACAACAGCAACTGAGCGGGAAATGCAGCAAAATAAACATGAAAAAAATCACAACAACTATTTTTGGGTGGCGTGTGCTGCAGAACATGGAGAAATTGTGCCACATTCTGCTGAGCTCGTTTTTGCAATCTGAGCTGTTTATTGATTTCTATTTAAGCCCATTATAATTTAAGTCCAGTCAATGGGAAAATATTTTGAAAGGTCATGTCGGTGACTGACCTAGTGCGCATCAACATTTTTTCGTTGTTAAAAAAATTCTTGATTTGCATGCGGTTGATTGAATGAAAGCGTTTTTATACACTATCGTCTGTTTATTTCTGTTTTTTTTTTTCTTCTTACCTAGTGTTGCCAATTAATTTTCATGCGTTGCGGCGTTGGTTAATTTTCCCAGCCACACTTTTCCACAGGCAACCAACCAAAGCAATAGAAAAATTGCGCTTCATTAATAGCCAACTTCGTTAGTTTTGGCCAACAATGGGCCATGTTGTACACTACAAGAAGGCATCTAAGTACCAGCATTCCAACAACTGCTGGAAGCCCAGTGAGCCAAGCAACTTTCCGACCAACCAACCGACCAACCGACCGACTGAGCAACACTCTCAGCTATGCTTAACACCTCGAGCCGTTGTTGAAATTCTTGGCCGTTGACAAAAAGATGCGCATTTTTCGATAAAGTTTTGCCATTTCTTGTTAGTCTTTTTTTTTTTGTCTAAAAACAACACAAAAAACAAAACAAGAAGTTACTCGCTAAAGTATAGGGGATAAAATAAGCAGTTCCGCATATTTTCGATTGATACCGCCCTGGCTTTGAGTTGGTTTTTATTTTTGTTTCTAGTGACTGCTTCTTCTATGCACGCCTATCTTGATAAAATGCAACGTAGCTGTTGCAGGGTTAGAAAAATGTTGCGGGTTCATTGAAGTATTCGACAGAGGCGGCTGTAACTAATAATTGAAAAGGGCGGACAGATAGAAATGAAGGTGTAATAATATTCGTAAAGTTTAATGGATTATAAAATACAAGATTCTTACTAATATTGATGGTTTTCTTCACAAGCTTTTACAACAATTTCCAAATATCAGTTTACATACACATGAAGTCAAAATTCGTCAAGAGCAACTCTCTTTAATGAAATTTACACTCTCAAGTCATAACTTAAATCTATATCTATGTATATCTATATCTATATCTATCTATCTATATCTATCTATATCTATATCTATATCTATCTATATCTATACTATTATATAAAATGAAAGTGAACATTTTTTGTGTCCGCAAAGCTCCAAAAGTACTGGTCCGATTTTTTTGAAATAAGTTTTAAAATATCACATTTGTGCTACAAAAGGTTCATTGGTTATTTTCTTTTCGAAATTTCAATAATAAGTATCTTTAATTAAAGTGTTAAATTTTTAAAAAAATCATCCACAATGCCATGCATTGCTTGATCGTTAGCTTTTCATGCGTTTGTGCTGCGAGAGCCTCAATAAACTGCATGTTGCTCTCTACTACGAGTATACTCTTTTTGTTCTCAGCAAGCACAAAACAAACAAACAAATACATATACATACATACTTTGCTGCGCTTAAAGCTAATTGAATCGAAGTACATTCTAATATGTTCAAAGTTGTTTTGTATGTGGAGAATTAATCTAACACAGTTTTGTTAAAAGGGGATTCACTGACCACCTTTAGCATGTTGAGGATTTTTTTGATGAGAATAAGATTCAATCCGACGATGTATGTATGTATGTATGTATGTATGTTTGTATGTACGTATGTTTATTGGTTTCACTGCATGCAAATTTTCTACACATGTTTTGACGGTGGTTTTCCTGTAATTTCTAAATGAACAAAAGGAACGGGTGACTTTTTACTTTATAAAATTGACATTGCGTGATTCAATAAGTTTTTTTATAAATAAACAAGATAACTGGGACGGGCATAGGAAAAGAGGTTATGGCTTTGACCACACAAGTCACATTTTTGATATTGAATAGCTTTGGAACTAAACGTCGCATGACAATAAAACTCAGCATGGATTTACTAATTGCCAAAGTCTTTTTACTGGAAAACTGATATGTACATTGGAAAATGGGGTGTGGCCCGATTCTCTATACAGAATAGCTATGGAAGCTAAGATTACAGGACATTGAAACTCATAATGGAATTGTCACCTGGGAGTGATGTTCTGCTACTGGGAAACTGTAACGGGCAGTGGAACATGAACGTGGTGTCAGACTAAGGGACTAATAAAAGTTTTGAATTTACTTATTATTTCCAATATACTTGCCGAGTGCACCAACGCACGCCGGGTATCGCTAGTAAATACATAAACGCTCTGTATATGTCCTAGATTAACTTTCGAAAATATTCTCTCAAAACAAAAATTTCCCATTCATTCACTGATTATATTTATTCCAATGCATATTCATATTCATATTCATATTCATATTCATATTCATATACACATTCAGAATAATATTCATATTCATATTCATATTCATATTCATATTCATATTCATATTCATATTCATATTCATATTCATATTCATATTCATATTTATGTTTATATTCATATTCATTTTCATATTCATATTCATATTCATATTCATATTCATATTCATATTCATATTCATATTCATATTCATATTCATATTCATATTCATATTCGTATTCTTATTCATATTCATATTCGTATGCATATTCATATTTATATTCATATTCATATTCATATTCATATTCATATTCATATTCATATTCATATTCCTATTCATATTCATATTCATATTCATATTCATATTCATATTCATATTCATATTCATATTCATATTCATATTCATATTCATATTCATATTCATATTCATATTCATATTCATATTCATATTCATATTCATATACATATTCATATTCATATTCATATTCATATTCATATTCATATTTATATTCATATTCATATTCATATTCATATTCATATTCATATTCATATTCATATTCATATTCATATTCATAATCATATTCATATTCATATTCATATTCATATTCATATTCATATTCATATTCATATTCATATTCATATTCATATTCATATTCGTATTCTTATTCATATTCATATTCGTATTCTTATTCATATTCATATTCATATTCATATTCATATTCATATTCATATTCATATTCATAATCATATTCATATTCATATTCATATTCATATTCATATTCATATTCATATTCATATTCATATTCATATTCATATTCATATTCGTATTCTTATTCATATTCATATTCGTATTCTTATTCATATTCATATTCGTATGCATATTCATATTCATATTCATATTCATATTCATATTCATATTCATATTCATATTCATATTCATATTCATATTCATATTCATATTCATATTCATATTCATATTCATATTCATATTCATATTCATATTCATATTCATATTCATATTCATATTCATATTCATATTCATATTCGTATTCTTATTCATATTCATATTCGTATTCTTATTCATATTCATATTCGTATGCATATTCATATTCATATTCATATTCATATTCATATTCATATTCATATTCATATTCATATTCATATTCATATTCATATTCATATTCATATTCATATTCATATTCATATTCATATTCATATTCATATTCATATTCATATTCATATTCATATTCATATTCATATTCATATTCATATTCATATTCATATTCATATTCATATTCATATTCATATTCATATTCATATTCATATTCATATTCATATTCATGTTCATGTTCATATTCATATTCATATTCATATTCATGTTCATGTTCATATTCATATTCATTTCATAATTCATATTCATATTCATATTCATATTCACATTCATATTCATATTCACATTCATATTCATATTCATATTCATATTCATATTCATATTCATATTCATATTCATATTAATATTCATGTTCATATTCATATTCATATTCATATTCATATTCATATTCATATTCATATTCATATTCATATTCATATTCATATTCATATTCATATTCATATTCATATTCATATTCATATTCATATTCATATTCATATTCATAGTCATATTCATATTCATATTCATATTCATATTCATATTCATATTCATATTCATACTCATATTCGTATTCATATTCATATTCAAATTCATATGCCTATTCATATTCATATTCATATTCGTATTCATATTCATATTCATATTCATATTCATATTCGTATTCACATTCATATTCATATTCATATTCATATTCATATTCATATTCTTATTCATATTCATATTCATATTTATATTCATTTGCATATTCATATTCATAATCATATTCATATTCATATTCATATTCATATTCATATTCATATTCATATTCATATTCATATTCATATTCATATTCGTATTCATGTTCATATTCATATTCATATTCATATTCATATTCATATTCATATTAATTTTCATATTCATATTCATATTCATATTCATATTCATATTCATATTCACATTCATATTCATATTCGTATGCATATTTATATTCATATTCATGTTCATTTTCATATTTATATTCATATTCATATTCACATTATATTCATATTCATATTCATATTCATATTCATATTCATATATTTTTACTATTTCTACTATTTTCCCTTATTTCTTTGCATTACGGAACGCCACTGGTGCCACCTTTTTCAACTTGACGACAGCAAAATCAGTTAGAATCCGCCCGATAGCCTTAATTGTTGCTTATGTTAATTTAGTGGTTGCACACGATCAGTAGAAGAAGAAGAAGCGCACAAAAGAAAAAAAAACTGTCAAAGCAGCTCTGCAAAAAATCGACAACAAATACAACTTCTAGCAACGCTTATTTACAACAATATGAAAACAAAAGTATGCTTGTAAAGAGAAGCTAGAAGGTAGGAGACGTTGCTACTTCGGCAGCAAAGTTTGATATGAATCTCAAAACTGGTGCGGATTTCATTGGGAATGCAGACAAAAAGGACTGAGTTCTGACAACTTATTTGAGGCACGTTAAAGTAAAGCGCGGAATATATTTTAATGCATTTATATTTATATTTAAAAATTTTAAACTAAAAATATTATCATAAAATTAAATTTAGAAAATAAAGCATAACTTTAGGCTGTCATTAAAATAATGCCGAACACAATTACACGTCATGTCATTCGGTTCTCTTTGAATGCAATGTAGAATCCTTTTGCATTTAATCTCTCATACTTTGCGTGTATAACGTCCCATTAACTGGGCTAGTCTGCATGTCACGGCTAACAAGGCTATTTAAATGTTGTATGTCTTGCTGTTTTTCCCACATATACCCACAGCTGTGTACAACTGAGTTGCTGCATAAAATCATGGCGACATTATTTATTCCGACTTAATTTTATTTCAATTACATGATAAACTATTTAAGGTATCCCATAATGATTGCGACTCTGACTGTTGGAAGATGTCATTTTCTAGTTTGTTCACTCGGCTGGCGATTCAGCGATTCCATGTTATTGCTTGGCTGTGTATACAGCCGATATACTCTCGACAGGCAGATCAATTATGCGAATTACAACTTAAGGTCCATGGCAGCAAAGAAATAGAATTTGAATCGCTGCAATAATAATAAAAAAATAATAGTATTCATATCGTTATTATTCCTTTTTCTTACCCAAGAAGTTTGTTGTTTAATTGTCTTGTTTAAAAAGTTATTTTAATATGTTGTTTTTTTTATAAATATTGATGATTATTTTGAAAAAATTTCAAAAATTGTTTTACTTTTTTTTATTCTGGAAGTCATTTTAAACTCGCATTATTTTCAACTTGCTTTTGATTTATTTGCTTATATTTGTGTGCCACTTTCTTCCACTCCACCTAGTGTTTGCTTGTGTATTGCTGAAGTGCTGGCTGCTTCTTCTACTTACGCTTTGAACCCAGCAAACAAAGCTTAGCGCACAAGTGCAACGCGCGCCCATCTATGCGCGGAATCTGCATCAACATCAGCCACGAACGTGCATCCTCAAATGGTATGCAGGAACGGTGCCTTTTGTGCTGGCTTTTTTGCCGGAATAGTTGGCAGCCACACACACATACATCCACACACACACATATGCGCACTCACACCATATTAATAATTTCTGGAACAACGCAAAGTTATTGAAAATTGCAACTTCTTGAAATTTTATTGCTTACCAAGAATTTCGACATGTTGGCCATGCAGTTGGCTTCATAAGGACAACAAGCTTCAAATAGAATAAAACAAAAAAAACATAGAAAACAAACAAAATAGAAATCGTTGCTTTATTTCGCTGTGACAATATCGTGATTGAGATTTTAAGTTCCGCATTTAAGTGGCAACACAGCTTTGCACAAAAAACACACAATAAAAAATAAGAAAAAAAAACAAAAATCTGACCAACATATCGCAAGACGTTGTTATTTGAAATTTTAATTGAAAAAGCACAGCAACAACGGCAATTTGCTGATTTTTCAGCTAATTAAATTAATTCACATTACGGTGCACGCATTCCAAGACATTTTGCTCGATTTCATTTAATTAATAAATTGCACTAAGCACAGCAGCAGAGCAGCAACAGCACACAACAGAAGCAGCAGTTGCCGCCACTCACTCAAAGCAATACAATGCAATTAGTTGAGCTTAAACGTTAATATGGCATAATTTAGTTATTATAACACTTAAACTATAAAATGCGTCGGCACATATAGAGTTCATCAGAAAAAAAAGAGAAAAAATCAAACAAAAACTAAAGACTTAAGCCACGAACTTGTTTGTAGACATTTAAAGAAATCATTCAATTTAATAAATATGTTTAACAAAAAGTAACGATTTCACTCGAGAATCGTAAAAAATAAATGCGTTCTGCCCACCAACGTTGTTGTCATGCAATCTTTCAACAACAACAACAACAACAACAACAACAACAAAACCAACAATAATAAAACCTATAAGAGAGTATGTTTCATTGCTTGGCATTTGGTGTTATTTTGCCTTGTTTTACGGTAAAAATATACATCAAGTTTCATTCTGGTTATTATCATAAATCAACGAGATTCATATTTTTAATTTTTACATAAGTTTTTTTTTACGGCAGGTCGGCGCAACATTCAACATAGCTAGTACAACAATGGCTCTAGTGCGAGAAAAATTTCCAGAACGTGTTATTGCTCGAAATGGAGAAATTCCAAATGGCCGCCGAGTATTTATCCCTTTGTATTCCTAAATATCCTCTACTATAAGTCTGTTATAATACAAGGATTGGCTTGGGAAAGGCTAATATATAGTGGGATCCTTATTTATATCTTCCTTATTTCATAAAATTACACTGGGTTTCAATTCGAAATAAGAAATAAGCAATAGTGCGTTAATATTTGATATGAATTCATAACGAGTCAAATCTATAATCTTCAATTTCCTATGTTTGACTGAAAGCCTATTATTTGTTGGTGAAGCGAATGATATCGCATCTAGTCCAAGTCTACACTAAGGGAAAAAAATATTAAATTTATCCAAAAACTTTTTTAATTTATCCAAAAAGCGAGTCATTTTTGCACCAATAACGCATTTGCATAAATCGACTACGTAAATATTTAAAATTCATTTAAAAACTTTTTTTAATTAAATAAAATATTAAAATATTTAAACAGAAATAATAAAAAAATATATTAAAATTATGCACGAATTTTTTACATATCTTTTAAAAATTTACTATTTAAAAATAAAACTATCACATCTAAATGAAATTTATATAAAAAATATTGAAATTAAAAAACAATATATTCAAATATTTCTCACGAGCTGCGTCCATTAATGCCATTAGCATGGTTACTTTATTTTCTTTTTTCGTTCCTTGATATTATACTATTTTTGACAGCCGGCGAAATATTATGGCACCAAATGTTATAAATAATATAAAACTATAAAACGAAAAATTATAAAGCAATATATGCAGGCAAATGACAATCTGTGCGACAATTTCGTGGGAAAATGTCGAGTTGTTACTCCAACCTACATAATCGCATAAGCAATCGCTCATATGTACGACCAAATATTTCTGTTATATTACTCTTGCAACAAAAACGAAATGAGAACTATAAGAACTAAGGTTGCAACTGCAAGAGAACAGAGTGCGATGCTGTTGCTGCTTGTCGGAATATGTGTGTACGTGTGCGATGCTGTTGCTGCTTGCTTGTATGGAATATGTGTGTACGTATGTGGTATAAATAAAATTCAAATACGGGGAAAAAACGAGTTGTAAGGAAAATATTTGATTTATCCACGTAAATATTTAAATAAAATTGATACTCAGGCGTGGATAATGTTAATATGCATTATTTCCCTTAGTGTACTGATTGCACTTCCGAGCTTTATGTGATTCCATGTTCCATTGCATGAAAAGATTGTCTGCATTCCTAGATAGCTGAAACATAAAATTAAATTGAAATAAAAAAAATATTTTGATTTAATCAAAAATTTATCCAGTTATTGAAACAGTTAAAACATATGGGCAGATCCCGAAAATAATCCACCAAGTGTGACAAACTAACTAATTTTTTTCAGGTTGTTTACTGATCTACAGAAGCTATCGATATAAAAGCTTTACGCATAAAAGTTTTTTTATTTCCCTTTGCACTTCTTTCTTCGCAAATTGGCACCATAATAGGTTTGACAAAATTTTGGTATAACGGAGTATTTTGCAAAATTAATATGATCAACTCTGTTCTGACGTCCGACACATAAAAAGGGTTTTATTTAGATAAAATTGTTAAATCAAATTAAAAACAAAAATTGAAACCTGTAGCAAAGCAAATTTTTGCACATTTTCCAGAATATAACTGATGATTCAAAATATAAATAATTTTTAGCTCATATCAACTGGGTAAACTTAGTGACGTCCGAACGGTAGGTGACATTTTTAAATAGAATTAACGTGGAAATAACTTCTGTATATTACTTTTGTAGATGGTAAGCCAAATATTAAAAAAAAGTGCGGAAAGATCCAAAAATTAGCGAAATAATTAAAAAAACTTGATGACGAATTTTGACGGATTTTGAAATATATGGGGGGCCGCCAAATACGGTAGAAGTAAAACTTGAACCCAAAAAAGTAGATATTTTTTTGTGATTAATTCATTTACTCTTAAATATAGTCTTACTAAAAAAGTCCAATTTCATAGAATTGCAAGATAAGATTCGTTTTAATATGTTGAATTTCGAAAAGTTAAATGTTATTATAACATACCATCATACCATACTAACATCCTATACCGTCATATTGTATCATAAAACTATACCATGCCATCATTCCATGCTCATCTTACCACCATACTATACCATCAGACAATACTATCATACCATACCATCATATTCTACCACCAAACCATACCTACCATCATACCATATATCTAACAATCATATCATCGTATCATACCATAATACCGTACCATCAACTCTAATCATACTATATCCATCATACCATACCATCATAATAAAAAAAAAAAAATAAATAACTGGCCATTTCAGCCCTTGAAAGGACTTTGACCTAGCTTCTATTGATCAATTATGTTGTGCGTGTTATTAAGTTTGTACACAATTGACCGAGAAATGGACCTACATGCTTAACGCCGACTCCGAACGGCGATGAACGGAATGTTCTTATTCTCAAGAAGCTTTACATGGCATTTTGATTACTCTCTGAGGTTTGCCATTGTCTGCAGAGAGGTGGCGGCCGTACAGAAAAATTATTTTAATTCAAATAATTTTCTGTCGCTGCTGGGGTTCGAACCTGGGTCTCCAGGTTCTTTGACATAGCGGCCACGCACTTTAACCAACTACGCCACGGACGCCACTGATATGACCATACCATCATACCATCATTATAATAATCATACCATACTATTAACTTTTATTGCTTGTAAGACCTTTATCCAAAAATTTTAAATAAAGAAACTTCCTTCAAACTAATCATACAAAAACGAAAAGCTCTTTGTCTAGCTCTGAATTCTCGAACTCTTTCTGTAGACGTATTTCGCTGAGGTTTCAAGAATTTGTTTCTTTTAAGCAACTTTTAAATTTAATTGTCGCTGATACCTTTTAAATTGGTCATGCCTTGAAAATAATTTGGACAGTTTGTTGGTTGGATACACATGTCTTTTTACCGCCAGTTTTTTGTGAAGAAAACACAATGTATATATTTCATAAATTAAGGTAATGTACATAAACGTAAAACAAAAAAAAATTGAAAGCTCCGTAACATCGCTCCACAAAAGATGGCAAAATATTAAAAATATATCTTCAAGGACTACAAACATCTCATAAATTTTGTTGTATCGAGATGCTCGAACAGCCTATTTTTTTTAAACGTAACTTAGATGTAACTCAATTTAAATCATATTTTATTAACTAAGGTGTCATTGGAATAGTTATCTTCTCTATTTTAAGGATAAAATATAAAACTTTTAAAAAAATTGCTGTAAATTGACCCATTGTTCATTTCAAAGTTTAATGCCATGCCAACAACAGACGGTATAATTTTTTTTTAAGGTTCTTTATTTTTGTTTTTTGTACGTTTCAATACCTTTCCAACGATATAAAATTAAGGTGTTTTCTTAAAGGGTTCAGAAGTTATGGCGTAAAACGTGCAGTGTTAAAGAATTTTCAATACAGCTGATTTCAGCTCGAATCAGTTCGCTGCAAATAGCAGATTTTGCGATTAATATAAAAACTACTTCTTTTTTAATAACGTCGGAACGCTGAATATCAAAACCACTGTTCATGTAAAAAAACAAAAAAAAAATAAATAACTGGCCATTTCAGCCTTTGAAAGGACTTTGACCTAGCTTCTTATGATGAATTGTGTTGTGTGTGTTATTAAGTTTGTACACAATTGACCGAGAAATGGACCTACAGGCTTAACGCCGACTTCGAACGGCGATGAACGGAATGTTCTTATTCTCAAGAAGCTTTACATGGCATTTTTATTACTCTCTGAGGTTTGCCATTGTCTGCAGAGAGGTGGCGGCCGTACAGAAAAATTATTTTAATTCAAATAATTTTCTGTCCCTGCTGGGATTCGAACCTGGGTCTCCAGGTTCTTTGACATAGCGGCCACACACTTTAACCAACTACGCCACGGACGCCATTTTTATTGTATTTTTTTCTGGTATTTATAAATACCAGCCCCTTAATACTTAATGTTGCACTTGTTCTTTTTTCCTAAACAAAACATTTTCAGCATATAGATTGGAAAAAAATGCTTCCGAATGTGACGTCCGACACGCAGGATTTGCCTATATGTGTTTTTATCTGTTATTTATAGGGAGCCCACCATTGAATCCCTTTAGAAGTATCTATTAACTATCAAATTTTGTTCTAAAGTTGAATTTAACTTTCTTAAAATCTTCAGCGTTGGTTTAGGCAAATCAAACATTTTCGGCAGCTTTTTTGTATTGAATATGTAAGCGAGAAATCGATGATTTATAATTGCTAAGTTATTATATATGTATAACTTAAAACAGTTATTGCTCAAGTAAACGTTTTTAGTTCAACATTATGTGTGCTTTTTTATGACTTCAACTGATTACTTTTCAAGCTCCTGCAGGCTGTTAAAGTAGAGCATAATTAAGACTTACACCTCAAGCGTGAATTTTATACTTAACAATAAAACAAACTGGGTATTGAAAAATATTTTGTGTTAGACAGTAAATTCAAGATATTTATGCTTTTCAATTACCATTATGAGTAGCCGCTTTTATTCTTTTGCCACATTCTATGTTTAAAGTATATCTCTAGTACAGCACGCAAATATGATTTATGTAGGTTTCTACACTAAAGTTGGCTTTAAATTTTTTTTTTTGTTTTTTCTAGCTGGCAGCTCATGTGTGTATGCGGCTGATGAAGTAGTAAGTTTGATAATTGAAACATGTTGGTTTCATTTAAATAGCTTTAAATAGTTGTGAGCTAGTTTGTGTCTTAAGTCTTTTGTTTTTAACAACCACTTCACTGGAAATACAAAAATGCTTCGCCGCTGGGATATTTGTACTTGTTTATAAAAAGAAGTCAGCATTCAGAATTCCAGACTATCGATTTACACAATGCATACATTTTCTGCTTTCCATTGCGTCCCAGCTTCACCATAAAAATGTTCTTGCAGCGCATAGTAATTACAAATTAATATGCGTACATGTCAAAGTTTACAAAACGTAAAATATACATGCTGCAAACACGCACACACACGCACACATACTCACCAAGATTCAAAACAATATCCAAAATGCAACAAAATGCTGCAAGCTACGCCGTCGAAGGCAACGCACCATTTAAATGTGTGTTTAATATCTTGTTTTAACATGATTTTTGCATTTAGCTAATCGGCTGCTGGAGCTGCGCATGTGCGCACTTGCAGTTTTAACAGCTACAACAACAACAACAAGTGCCAATCTTATTGCTGCTGCTGATATTGTTGCTGTTATGTTATGCTTGGCAAAATGCCATTTAAAAGCGCGTAAATTAAATGCGGGTTCACGCAGCAACAGCAAAAGTAACAACTTAGCAAATGCAGCGTAAAAGCAAAAGAAGCTGTGCAAAAATGCAGGAAGCTTGGCAAATGTGTTGGCTTGCAACAGAAAAAAAGTTACAAAATAAAAAAATTAAAGCTAAACTAAATTAGCACAAAATTAAAAGAATACAGAAAAGTGCAAGAAAATCAGCAGCGGCAGCAAATTATGCTGGCATTGAACAGTAGGCAGCCAGCAGCAGCAGCAGCAGCAACACTAACAACAACTATGACAATAAAAGCAATGGCAAAAACAACGGCCAATTGCCAAAGCTAGTTGCAGTGGCATTAGAAAGGTAAGCGATGCGCAGTCAGAGGAGCACTCAATTTAAGACCCCAAAAGAAAATAAGAACGTGAGACATTTGCAATTGACTTTCGCCGCTTGCAAGGAGACAACAAAAACAACAACCACATCAGTAGCAAAAGCAAAAAATAAACAACTTTAGCAGACTTCTGGGCGCTGCAGCATTGTTGAGTTGCGCCAGCTAATAGTACGGCTAATGCTGATGGCCTGCATTATATTAAAATAGCTGTATTTTGAATTTTTTTAGTGTTGAGTGTGCCAAAAATGCCGGAAAGACAAATAAATATTTCAAGAATAAACTGGAATAAAATGTAAAAATATGTGCGTTGTCAAAATGCGGGATAGAAATTATATGTGATTGTCTATTAAATAAGCAGCAAAACAATAGACTTAAGGCACAAACTTGCTCAAGCAAAGCAAAAAGAAGGAAATTCATAGGAAAGCAAAAGAGCAATGCGTGAAGGCGACACAACAGTAGTAGGAATGTAAGAAATTTTGTGAAATTCTACTTTATACAAATGTTATATTTATTATGCCAAGAATTATTGTATTCCAACATACGTTTGAAAAAATTTAACTTATTTTGCACCAAAAAGTTTGATAAAATAAATAAGACTTTTTTATACACCAAAAACAAATTTTTTTATTTTTTTATTTTTTTTTTATTTTTAAAAACAAATCTGCTGAAATTGAGCACTACGAAATATATATTTTTCAATTTATATAGTTTGATAAAATATACGCAATCATTACAAATTACTTATTATAAGCTATTATTTTGAATTGTTTTAATAAAATTATTTAATAAAAACATCTAAATTACTTTGAACAAAATCCTGCCTCAGTGAAGTCTTCCAGCTAAGAGGGTTAAGTCATTAGAAAATGTAAGACAAGCAGTTCTTGAGAATGTGACACATTGACTTAATATTCCTCCAACCCACAAGAGCTGTCTGTAACACTCTCCAGCCATTATGTTTTAACACATCCAACATATTTTAATTGCAATCATTATAATCGAATTTGCACACTTTCAAGACCTCAAAGCTCAAGTATTAACAAAAATCTAAAAAAAAAATTGAAAACTCATCCGTACACAATGCGCGATAGCCCGCTGATAACTACAATTTTATTACAATTAAAAACGTATAAACTTTAATTAAATCTGCCACAGCAATCGACTGTTTATTGACTTCAACTTCACTCCAGCTTAAAAAAAAAAACATATAAACCACAATAAGCCGGCGAAATTATAATGGCAAGTTATGAACATTAAATCAAGCAAAAGTGCTGCAAACGTTGTTAATGTTCAGGCATCGGACATAATTAGAGCTGCGCTTAAACTGCTACCATTATTTTGAGCACCGGTCTGTACATCGAATACAATGACTATCAGTGTTGTCTGTGCAAGACCATAACAATTTTTGTATCGACCATATGTCAGATATTTATGTCGGAAATTAGCAAAAAAGACGAGCACAATTTATGACATGCCATGCACACATATTAAATATTTTGTAAAGCAAACTCAAGTAATTGCAAAGTGCGCTCCTGCATCTAGCCCTAGTTGGTGAACAATGCGCTGTAGAACGTAGTAGAAATGTTCTAGATTGTTGCTGTGATAGACACATTTGAAGCAAAGCGCCAAATTAGTTAACATTGCCACAAATAAGGTAGACACGATAGCTATCGATTGGCAGCTATTAGGGAGCCGAAAACAAGCAAACATACAGCAGCGAAAACAACTGAATAAAATTCAAAAACTAAAGATATTTAAACAAAAGGAAACTCTTGAAAAGTGAATGCATCTCATAAGAATTAAATTAAGATCAGGAGTATTTTGCAAAATATAAGTCCGTTCGTTTATCAGAAAAGACATAAGTTGCTTCATCACTTTGATGTAAATGATGTAAAAATATATTTAAAAAATCTATGTTAACATTGTTCCTGATGAATTTATTATATATCACCTGGTCGCATCAATATTATTGTGTAAAAATTCGGCAAAAATAATATCGAAAGGAAGAGATAAAGGCCATTATAGTCGATGAAAATATATATTTAGTCTTTATTTTGTTCTGTTAATGTGCAGGCTTTGAACCCAACACATTCTTAGAAATATTACAGATAATTGACGAAAGAAGACATATCTTATGTGCAATAAAAGGTTTAGATGCAATCAAGGAACCTGGACCAGACTTAATTCCCCCAACGTTGCTGGTGCGATACTTAGACCAACTACTTTTGCCCTTATATATATAATATTTAACAAATCACTCTCTTTTGGAAAACTTCCCACCTAATACCAATATACAAAAACGTTAACGCTAAATAATAGCTACATAGCTATTTATACTGATTTCAGTAAAGCCTTCGATTGTATTGATCATGGTATATTAATATATAAATTAAAAAAATTTGCTTTCTCTGGACCTTTACTTAGTTGGCTATCAACTTATCTCCATAGTAGATCTCAATATGTAAAACCCCAAGGAATTTTTTCGAAAAAAATTGAAGCCTTCTTGGCCCTCTTCTCTTCAATATCTTCATACCCGACTTGTCTATAGTGTTTACGGATGTTCCACATTTTATGTATGCAGACGATCTAAAAATGTACCACGTAATTAAATCGCAGGGAGATGCTAATTTCTTAAAATTAAACCTCTTATCTCTTGAGACCTGGTGTACCCAAAACAAACTTTACCTCAACGTTAATAAGTGTAACGTGATAAGTTTTTCCCGTAGAAACCAAGTTATAAATCACAACTACCGCCTCAACAATATCGAACTTAACAGGGTGAATTATATAATTGATCTTGGAGTGGTATTGGACAACAAACTGCGCTTTAATCTACACTATGATAAGATTGTGTACAGCTCGGTTTTATTAAAAGACGAGCATATGAATTCAAGAATGTATGGGTGACTACATCCCTGTATGTTGCACTAGTGCGCCCAATATTCGAATATGGCTGCATTATTTGGAATCCACCTTTTGAATCCCATTGTGATATAATCGAATCCATTCAAAAGCAGTTCTTACTATTCGCTCTAAGATAAACTTATAACCCCCGCTATTATTGTAGTCTTCCACCCTATGAACACAGGCTCAGCCTACTAAATTTGGTGCCGCTATCAAGTAGAAGAAAGGCATTGGATTCATGCTTTACTTTCGATATTCTGAAAGGTGTATCTAGCTGCGAATACATCTCTAACAAGATTACTCTCAATGACCCTATAAAACATACAAGGCATACTAGGCTGAATATCATTCATTAACTGAATATCAGCGTCATACTGCATATGCAAGTAATTAACCCATTAGCCGTTGCTGTAGAAAATTTCACAATACTAGTATCGCCTGTGGTCGAAATTTCACCATACCAATATCGATATTTCTGTTGTTTTTTTTTTTATTTTTATTGAAAGACGCTTGGTAAAGTTAAAAAGAAGTTGGCTGTATCGTGGACACATCGGTAGGTTTTGAAGTGACAGTGTATCTTTATTCTTATCTTTATTCTTGTCCCTATCCCTTCATTAGTTCCAAAACTTGTCTTCGTTCATATTCTTATTCTTATATTTGTTCTAATAATTGACCTACTTCCAGTCCAAGCTCTTGTTTTAATCCATGTCCAAATTCCTGACCTTATCCTTGTCACATTTCCTTTTTAAAGCTTTGTTCTTATTGCGTTAAAATCTTTGTTATATTTCTTGTTCTTATGCTCTTCCCAATCTTGTCCCGAACATTGTTTTAGCTATGTTCCAATCTTTGTCCTTACCCTTGTCTCAGTCCTTGTGGAAGTCATCCTTTTCTAATCCTTATTATAATCCTTGTTCTAATAATTGTCCTTATTTTAATTTTAATTTAATTTTTTTTTTTTTATTTCTACTTTTTTTTTTTTGCTTTTGCATTTGGTGCATTCTGGTTACTTTAAAGAGTTCCCTGAGAGACAATGTCATGCAGTTAATTTAAAAAAAAAATTTCCTAATAAGGACGTATAACTACTTTTTAATATTGTTAATTGTCGTAGCTTTATAATTTTTGTTTTTTCAGATTTATCGTGCCTCATATACACCCCAAATAATAATTGTATGCCACTCCGTTGAATGATTAATGAATTTTGGCTCTCTCCGCGGTCTCATGACGGCATGAATATATTGTCTATTTTTGTCATGAGGCTATCGAAGAGAGAGAAATTAAGAAAAAGCAACACCAACAATGCTACTCAGCTCTGTTAAAGTTTCTGAGTCAATCTAGCGTTCTACTCTTCCTCGTGTACGCTACAGCAACAATGTTTAACAGAGCTGGGTCGCTATGTATTTTGTTGTTGTTTTGCTCTCGAATAAGAAAGAGCAAAAGATACAGCTGTATTGAGGCGTTTTCTTTCTCTCTTACCTTCTGCTCTAAATTGTGTGGCATTATTTGTTGTTGTTTTTTTTTTTATATGAGGAAAGAAGTGTTTTAAATTTCTAATTTTTACATATCTTAATGACAAAACATTTGGATAAAAATTATATTCTGCACTTGGTATAAACCAGACCTTTCAAATGATATAAGTTTCATTAAAATGTGTTGCCTATAACTTGCGAAAAAGGGGGTTCAAGTTTTGTGTTAGCGTTTTAATATATAAGATATCCGACCAGTACTCACCTTCCTTGTCCAAATCCTCGTTCAAGCGATCTCTATTCAAGTCTCTTTCTAATTAACTCAAGCTTTGAACCCTCTTTCTATTTACTTTCCTTTTCCTCTTTTCTTTTTAACTTTGTTTTAGAAAACAATATCAACCCATTGGGCGGAATTTGCCCACTCCAAATTGTAATACAAAAAAACATAAAAACAAGGAAAAGGAGAAAAAGAAAAAAACTAAACCAGAAAATAGAATACAAATCCCTGATAGAATAAATAATACCTGTTAGAATAAGAAATTGCCTTGCTTGGCCAATAAACAAATAAATAAAGTTAGGTCTTTTAGAACCAATCGCCTTTAGCCCAGGCCAACCAGTGCATATATTATATAGTTTATAAAACGATTTTCTTTGGAGGCAAAGAAAGACAAAAAAAGCAAAATTAAACCGAGTGGGAATATCATAAAAAAAAATTATTTTTGAGGGCACAGTACAACTTTCAGGGCACAGTCTGCATTTTAACTCAAACACATTTCTCAAAACTCTTTTGAAATTGATACATATTTTAGCTTAATAAATGCCCAACAAGCACTGCAGCAATGCATCAAAAGATTATTAATTGTTGAACGATTAATTTTGAGTCTCTGCTCCACTTTTAGCTGCTGCGCCAGCTATGGTCCGCACAAGCTAAAGTGATCAGTTCAGTTTCGAAAAAGGCGTTAACTTATTTCGTTCCAAATGAAGGGCGTGCTTTGGTAACACTTAAAAATTGCCGGTAGATGTGATGAATGAGTAACATTAATTAAATATTATTGCCGGTGAGGCTTAATTTGCACCCATCGCTCATTAGTTGGTGTTAAATTTGGAGCATTTTAATGACATGCATTTTTGGTAACCAATTTGTGTTGGTTTTAAAATGGAATGCAAAAGAAAGTCATTTGAAAAATAACACCAAACTGTGTGATTATCAAATACATTTTTGAATTGAAACCATCAACTAATAGTAGATTTTCAATGCCAAGCCCTGCTTGAAACACAATAATTCCCATAACTCATGCAAACTTAAAAAATATAGACATTAAAATATTTGTCAACAATGGGAATTGGTGCACCAGGATTTCCCACCCACCAGACGATGAATCTAATCAAATGATCTTAACAACTACAACAACAAACACAATAGTAGGCAAAACAAAGCCAAGAAACAGCATTTATTATTGAATTGCATTTAAATGTGGCAGCAGCAGCATCAGTGGTAGCAACAAAAACAATAGCAACAACATTTATTTGTCGTGTGCAATATTCAGCAGAACAAGCCAAAAACTTAAAGATAACAGCAACAACAACAAACAAAAATTCGGACCAATATTTCGTGACTCAAATGAACCGCAAAAAATCACAAACAGAAGCAATAAATGAAAAGTTAAACAACAGTTTAAGCAGAAGAGTGAAAAAAAAACAAAAATAAATAAACAAAAGAAAAGTCTGCAACAACAGAAAACATTGTAAAGAAACATGTTGCAGCTACTGATAGAGCAGCTTCAGCAGCAGACTGTGGGTGAGCTTTCTAGGTTACAACAAAATATTCTTGCTATAGCTTTATAGAAGTAAACAAAATCAAAAAATTGTTCAAAGCAAGAAGACATCGAAACAGAAGCAGCCAAAAATTGTAACCTCAAAATTATGCAAAATTATTTAAAGCATGACTTGGGCCAAAAAACAAAAAAAAAAAAAAAAAAACGAAAAACATTGCGCCTGCTTACCTTGGCTAAAATTTTTCACCACGTTCATAGTCAGAACAGTTTGAAGTTAATTTCTGCTTCCTTACAAGCAAATAAAAAGGAATTTATTTATATTGATATTTATTGCCAAAAAGCGCCATTCAACAAATCATTTAAACTCAGCACAATATTATCAGAACTTGCCATCATATCAAAGACGGGCCAATAAAATTCAGCTGATTAAAATCGACGCTCCTTTAAAGACCGATCAACCGATCCACCAATCGACCGACAGACTTTGAAAGCGCGGCGGCGTTGGTGATGACAGCAACATATTTGAATGCTAGAGCGACTTTGTTGGCTATGGCGGATGGGTTGGCGGCAAAAATTAAAAGCATTAACGGACAACGAAAAAAATATACAACAACAACAAGAACATTGCAGTAGAAATTATATGGGTGGAATGTCAAGTGGTTGACTTTGGAAAATATCGCCAAAGCGATCGCATCAATTTGCAGTAGGTGTTGTTGCTGTTGTTGTTGTTGATGTTGTTGCCACAGCAGCTCCAACTAATAGCATTTCTCGTTATTTGTTGCGCGGTAGGCAAGTCAGAGGAAATTGAACTGTCGAAACTATTTCATGTCACAACGATTTGGCAAACAATTTGTGACATTTGAATGGGCTTTGATGGTACCTTTTATTTTATGCTACTGCTGCTGCCGCTGCAACATCTATTGCCTTTATTTTTCTTTTTTTTTTTTAAACTATTGGGCTGTGTTGTCTTTTTTTGGGCGAGCACAAATTTAAGCCACTCAAACAAAAAAAAAAAAAAAAAAAAAAAAAATTTGAGAAAAATATTCAAGACAAATCTTGTACTATTGTCCAACTCTGGCTGCTCTTTATTGATGCGCCTGCGCGTACGCACTGTCAAAGGCTGTTAAATTAACATTTCAACGCGTTCGACTTTTGACAATTGTTCGCCGGAGCGCAGAGAGAATGTATGTCACGTGACTGCTTAATATGGCCAACTTTGGCGCTCTTGTGGGATGGCTGTTTGGAATCTGTGTGTGTTTTTTTTTATTCCACTGAAACGTGTAAATTTTATTGCTAAATCAATCCGTTTGACATTTGACATTAGATGAAATGCTTAAAAGCCGGTCAACATTGTTGAGTATCTTTTCAATGAAGACAACGTGTCACAGGAATGCCATATAAGTTCATCGTTGACCGCAATGGCGCCAACCGGTATTGACACGTGTCATTTGCAGTTGCATGGACAGCAAATATTGTTAAATATTTCGGTTTGAAAAAAAAGAAAAACAAACATCCTCTTTAACCGAAGAAATTCTAAAAGCTTGCTGATTGTGACACCAAGAAGATTTTCACAAAACTTCTACATTGTTTCCACTCTATAGGAAAATTTATGCTTGATTTTAGCCTATGTTATTAGACGTACATTTTTCCATTGAATCATAAAAGTATTTTGTAATTAATACGTATTGGTTGGAATTGGATAAAATAAAATTGAGAGATATCTATGGAAAATGGCGAAGATATTTGTATCAAAAGTTGAATTATAAATTTCATATTTTGTTCAGTTTGTTTTAAGGGGCTTAAGGAGGCATATAGGTTACAAATTTTAAAAAAAATTTTTTCGGTAATATTTTTTTACACAGAAGGAAAAAAATATATCGTTTTCAAATTTTGCACATATATTTATCAACACACAAAAACATATTTTTCAGAATTTTCGTAGCGGTTTTTGACGTTATTTGATTTTTTTTTTTTAAAAATATTCCAAAAAATTGACAGTGTGTAGGATATCACCAGTCTTGAACATCTGACGAAAAAAAACAACTAAATTAATCCTTGTTGAAGTGGCTATCGCCTGAACTAAGATAATTTTTTTCCGCCGAAAAAAACAAAATGGAGACCGATATTGTAATCTCGAAAATCGACTTTTTCTTCAAATAGCCGCCAGTTTGTTTTTTTTCGGCGGAAAAACATTGCCCTAGTTCAGGCGATAGCCACTTCAAGAAGGAATAATTTAGTTTTTTTTTCCTCAGATGTTCCAGACTGGTGATATCCTGCACACCGTCAATTTTTTGGCATTTATAAAAAAAAATCAAATAATGTCAAAAACCACTTCAAAAATTCTAAGACAAATTTTTTTGTATTCTTTAAATGTTAATAAATATACGTGCAACATTTGAAAACGATATCTTTTTTCCGTTTATGAAAAAAAATTTCCGACAAAAAATTGTTTTTAAAAAATTCGTAACTTATACGCCCCCTTAACATTTTAAACCTTTCTCCTTATGAGGATGCATTGACTCTAATAACTAGTAAGAAATGATCTTCGACTGTGCCGAAGCTTAAATACCCCCCGAACCAGAGTATATTCAAAGTTTTAAGCAGTCAATAAAATGTTTTGTATCGGAGGTAGGCGCGGTTTTCATCCTATTTCGTTGAAATTTATACTTTGAGTGCATATCAAATATATAAGCTTATTGGGAATTTCAAGTCCATATATTAATTTTTTTCTGGAATTCTTACAGATTTTCCGTTTTGATAAAGTCACTTCATATGGAAAGTAGGCGTGGTTTTCATTCGATTAGGATTTCAACTAGGAGTTTATATTAAATATCAAAGCTTATATCCAAAATTTCAAGTCAATATATTAATTTTTGTTGAATTCTAAGAGATTTTACCGATTTATCGGAATACTTACCGATTTTAAGAGATTTAATTCTAAGAGTCACCTTGTATGAGAGGTAGGCGAGGTTTTCATCCGAGCGAAATAAGTCTGCAGATATGACCTATTAACATCAACACATAACCACTGTACTCGATTTTCCAGAATTTGTTTCTCTAATAAATTTTAACTATTTTAACTATTTAGTACCATAGAAGTAGCAGAAACGCTAACAATATAATTTATTTACCATTTATTAGAACAGCAGGACTATCTAGTTAACTATTTTAACTTTTTGATGTTTGTCTGTTTAATGACTTGTTGAAAAGTCAACTCCAAAGTAGATTAAAAACTACAATAGTTATATGGTTATGTTTTCGAAGCTATGCATTTTTTTTTTTTGTTTTGTTTAATACTGAGAGAGTGCGAGAAAACAAAGAAGCTCAACTCTATTATCATATCCTGACTGTTTGAGTCAAAATAACGAGAATCTTTTGAAATTTATTATCAATGATAAGTTTAACTGCTCAAAAGAGTAGATAGAGAAATAAAATCCGACTGTGTAGAACTTTGTATATCGCTCATTCCAAAAAAGTCTACCACACATCCGTTCAATATGTTAATTACAATTCATTTATTTTGAAGATAACCAAGAGCCAACTGGCCAAAATGGTTGCCAAATACGTGTTCAGCGGGTCAAAGTACATGGGTTTAATATGTGGGTTTACCTTCTCGCACTAAACTTTTTTTTTATATGTTGGTTTAATAGGAAATTATTCATGAAAACACGGAAAAGTCCCAATGCGTTACAATTTGTGTCGCGATGCCATACGAGATAAATAGCAGATATTTTTTCATTGAACTGACCTCTTAAGATTATAAAGCTATATTATAAAGTTGTAATCCTTAACACAAAATTCGTGGATAAAATTTTATTTGTAAATGTATCCAAAACGCAGAGATTTGAGTTGCAAAATGTCATCTCACAAAAACATTCTCCGTGTCCCGATACCTGATGTTATTTGAATTCATAATTCTAAAAAACTTTTTCACATTTAGTATTAATATAAATGTATTTGGGAGGGACATAAGTAGTTCTATTATAGAAAAAATTAATAAAATGTTTCAAAAATATTTCTGAACTTAAATGTATTTAAATCCATTTGCAAAATATGTACTCCAAATGTCACAATGCCTTATTTGGAATGAGCGATATTTTTACCATTCAAACTTTTCTAAATAATTTTCTGTTTCTATTGGAAGCACTTTTTTCTTAGAACGATTATATATTAGGTCAAAGTTCTTCAATCTTAAATCTAATATTCTTTTTTTGCACCCCAGACAGTAGACTGTGCCCATAAAAAAGTTGGACAAAAATAAAAGGAGTGGTCCTATGATAATGAAATTTCGAATGTTCAGTTAGTTTAAGCTACATAAAAAAAAGAATCAAAAATTCGATTAGTCTTGGTCCTTTATGCTTTTGTTACATGATTTTGTATGGAAAGTACATACAAAAGTTATCCGATATTAACGAAACTCGTCAAAATGCTTGAAAATTAAAGTAATAGATATGTACTAAAAATTGTCAAAATCGATATGAACCTAGAGGTACCCCTCTCCCCCTTTGGACCTATTTTAGTAATTAATATGATTTAATATGGGAAGTACATACAAAGATTGACCGATTTTATCGAAACTCGGTAAGAATACTAAAGAATAGTCTAATACATGTGTACTAAAATGGCTTGAAATTGATTAAGCCCTAGGGGTACCTTCCTTTATATTTATTTTGACATGAAATTATATTTTTAAAAATTTATTAGTTTGTTCAGCGATGTGTCGGTGAATTTTTTCACTTAAACTGAAAGAAAAACTCTCACTCATTATCTTATCTTATCTTATCTTTACACCTATTCTCTTATCTTTTGTTGAAATATGTTTTTGATCATTTTCAAAATCCTCTGAAAAATCCAATTTCATTTTTTTCTTCCAAATGATGAGAATGTTTTTTTTCATAATTTTTATAAAAACCAAAAATAAAGTTCTAAGTTTCCAAAATTTTTTACAAAAATATTTTTTCCTAGACACTCAAAAACCAAGAATCTATGGCAAAAGAATTGTCCAAAGGTAGTGATTTTAAATGGTTATGAAATCCACCTTTTTTTTTTTTTTTGTACTGATAAGTCACTTTATTTTAAGAACAACGATACCCATTTTGTTGGGTATAAAAAAAAAAAAAAATAAATAACTGGCCATTTCAGCCCTTGAAAGGACTTTGACCTAGCTTCTTATGATCAATTGTGTTGTGCGTGTTATTAAGTTTGTACACAATTGACCGAGAACCGGACCTACATGTTTAACGCCGACTCGGAACGGCGATGAACGGAAAGTTCTCGTTCTCAAGAAGCTTTACATGGCATTTTGATTACTCTCTGAGGTTTGCCATTGTCTGCAGAGAGGTGGCGGCCGTACAGAAAAATCATTTTAATTCAAATAATTTTCTGTCGCTGCTGGGGTTCGAACCTGGGTTTCCAAAGTTCTTTGACATAGCGGCCACGCACTTTAACCAACTACGCCACGGACGCCACCGTTGGGTATCAAACATTTTCGGTTTTTGTCCACTACACGATCAACTCGATTATTATATGCCGCGTTATATTTAAAATTTAATTTTCATTTCTGTCCACGATAAAATTGCTAGCAATTTCAATACGTTGTTCACCATTCTTAAACATCTCATTTAGGATGTTTTAATGCTACCAAAATTCACTTTTACTTTTTGTGAGTAGATAATAGAGATATGAACTATATAGTAGATCCAGATTTAATAATCCAGAAGCTATACTGACCCTTAAAATGAATATCGTACGAATTATTTGTGAGATAGAGCTAGAAACCATCAACAAGATTTTGGAAAATTGAAAATTGAACAGTATGGTCTCATGAAAGAAATATTGTTCCTTAACATACTAATACACTTTAGAAAGAAAATTGATTTTTTTTTCATAACTATGATCTATAATATGTCAGGAATATGTATCTGAAATTGTTTTAAAAAATTTTCAAAAACAAAAAAGTTATAGCTATATGTATATAAACGGATCGAGTAGGTAGCGTGCTCGACTGCCACACCAGAGGTCCCGGGTTCGATTCCCGGCCAGGCCATAGTCCTACGCTTTAAAATACCTTGCACATTTGCAATTTTCTATCCTTATTTCTAATCAACTATTATTTCTAATCAATTATTATTATTATTATTATTATTTATTTCTAATCAACTGAAATTGAAAATTTATCAATATATACGACATGAAGTTGCAGTTGATGGTAGAGAAGTTTGTTGATGAGATTGCTTTACCTTCAAGAAAAACACATAAAAACTCAAAAATTTGAAAATTTCGATATGATATAAAAAAAAGGATTCTTGTATTTTGCACAAAATTTTTTTAAAATTTGTTTTTTTTTTTTTTTTTTTTTTTTTTTTTTTGAGGATTAACTTATCATTTCCCTCAAAAGTTATGAAGGTTTCAAAAGTGAATTTCTGCTAAAAATGGTACATTTTATATAGAAAAATATTAATTCACTTTAATAGTTTCCTCCTAAATATAAATGTGGGGATGGCCTTTCAACTAATGTTAAATATGAACGCACTCGATTTTTGTTAATATTATTAATTCATTTTTATTCATATATTTAAATGTAACATAGTTGAATAAATTACAAACTGAAAATATTTAAAGTATTATTAATGAAAACTGTGCATAAGCTACGTTCGTACGCGTCAAGTGTAAGTTTGCGACTCTCTCGCGTGTCGTGCGTTTGCAACCTTCGTGGCTGTCGTTTATGTATTGTATGTCTTTTTGGTTCTTGGTTAATTACGTCGTTCGTCCACTTCTTGTCACTCTCTTTGTAAGTCCGTTTTGCTCAATTCCCACATTCGGCCATTCTGCGCTGGAATTCGACCCGAATGACGATCTCCATGGTTTCATATATTCGGCCACCGTTGTCGTTCGCTTTGGCCCCTCTGAGTCTCCGAGTTTCTCGACATTATATCTACCATGTTTGAGCTTCTCCGTAACCCTGTATGGCGCTAAATATTTTGGTTTGAGCTTGAGGCCTGCTCCGAACTGGGTACGCTTGATGGCTACAAGTTCGTTGACCTCATAAGTCCTTTCCGTGGTTCGCTTTTTATTAAATGTTCTGCGATTTTCTGCCTGTATCTCACTTATGTTATGGCGTGCTTCATCGCGTGCCGCGATACGCTCATCATCGAGCTCTGTTATAGCACTTTCTTCTAGCAAATCCTGCAATTTACTGTCGATGTTCTTTGTCCTCATCTCGATCCCAGTTAATAGCCTGAATGGCGATATCTTTGTGCTACGAGGTGGTGTGTTGTTGATGGCTTGTTGCACGCGATCGACATGCTTGTACCAATGGTCTGGATTCTCCACACTAAGCTTTGTAAGCATTGAGATTACCAATTTGTTGGCCCGCTCCACTTGCCCATTTCCTCGTGGTACGCCTGTGGCAATTAAAAGATGTCGTATGCCTTCGTCTTCGCAGTACTCTTCAAATACAAGAGACGAGAATGCTGTGCCCCGATCCGAAATGATCCTCTCCGGATTTCCGAATATTGTTGATTGTTTACGCAGCTTGTCTATAACTTCATGGCTCCCTGTGCTCTTTGTCGGGTAAAGCCACATGAACTTCGTAAATGCATCTACCACAACCAGAATATGGTTATATCGCTTTTTTGTGCATTCCATCGGCCCTATGTGGTCGATGTGATACGTACTAAGAGGCTTATCGGCTTTGTATATAGAGTTGAGGAAACCCTCCTTTTTACCCGCCTTAGCTTCTGACACTATACATTCCATACAGCTCTTCACTACGCTGGAAACCTTTTCATTTAGCTTTGGTATGAAAAATGTTCGCTCTACCAAGTCTTGAGTCTTCTTGACCGCAAAGTGTCCCTGGCGATGTGCAATTTGTATAATTTCAGGCTCCATAGCTGCTGGTACTACTATAAGTTCCTTGGTGGGATCTTTATAGAGTATGTCGTACTTCAAAAAGTAATCGCCATAGCTTTCTCTCTCAAGAATCTTTCTCACCGCTCGGATCCACTCGTCCTGTAACTGAGCCTCTTTAAGTCTGTGCTTTAGGGAATCTTCCATCATCAAACAGGAAACACGGCTAAGAGCATCAACGTGCCTCATTTTTGAACCGGATCTATGCTCTATTTCATAGTCGTAGTCCTGCAAGAAAATCGCCCATCTGGATACTCTAAGTGGTACTTCCTGCCTCCGCATTGTCATCGCGAATGCATTACAGTCGGTTACAATTTTAATTCTTGTTCCAAGCACATAAACTCGCCATTTTCTTAGCGCTTCAATTATGGCAAGGACTTCAAGCTCGTAGGAATGATATTTTTGCTCAGAACTTGTCGTCTTCCTACTCATGTAACTTATCGGATGGAGTTGTTGGTCATCGGGGTCCTTTTGGAGAAGTACTCCACCATAACCATACATACTTGCATCGCAGTGAATCTCCGTCGTTGCCTTGGGGTCATACAGTTTGAGGACTGGTGCCCGAACTAAAGCTGCTTTCAACTGCTGAAACGAGGCTACTTCGGTGTCTCCGATCTTGAAAATGTTTTTCTCTTTCAGCAAGTCCGTCAATGGTCTGGCTATCAGCGCGTGATCGGGAACGAAGCGCCTAAAATATGAGGTTAGACCTAAAAATCGTTGTAATGATTTCTTATTAACTGGCAGTGGGAAGTTGCTAACTGCCGCTGTTTTCTCTGCCGATGGCTGTATAGTCGAGTCCTCTATTATATAGCCTAAAAATGTCACTTTTCTTTTGAGGAATTGACACTTTTCCCATTTAATTTTAAGGCCATAGTCCCTAGCGACTAATAAAACTTTCTCTAGTTTGTTGATACCCTCTGTATCGTCTTTGGCTGGTATAATGATATCGTCCATATAGATAACGATCGTGCCGTCTTGCACTAAGTCTCGAAATATTGCGAATATGAATCTGGAAAATACCGCTGGAGAATTGGATATACCAAAAGGCACATAAAGAAACTCATATTGCCCATTATGGGTGACAAACGCAGTGTATTTTCGGGAATTTGCCTCCATTGGAACATGGAAAAAACCATTACGCAAATCCAATGTCGTAAAAACCTTTGCATCCTGAAGCCTCTGTAGCACGTCGTCAATGAGCACCATTGGGAAATTATCGCGGATAATCTTTTCATTTAACCGACGATAATCACAACAGAGACGCTTTGAACCATCCCTTTTGGCCACCAACACAACCGGTGAGGCATACTCGGAACAGCTCTGTTGAATAACGCCTTCCTCCAACCAGTCCTTCACTTGTTGTTGCACGATGCACTGATCTGAGTATGGCAATCGTCTTGGTCTTTGGTAGACTGGGACTTCATCGCGTAGAATTATCTTCATCTCAACCGGTGATTTATTTCGGCAACTCGGCTCATAATTTGATATTAAACTGGATACTCTCTCTTGGACGCTTCCGTGCAACTCTTCTAAAGCTCCAGCTACTCCGCTTGTATTGAAGTCATTTTTCTCGGCCATGCATAATGCGTTGAATTCTTGCTCTAATTCTACGATGCTTGACAAAACATTTTTATCTTCGACTCTTACAAATTTTTTGACTTTATTTGCTGCTTCGTCTCGAACTTGATGGTGCTTTTTGATGAAAGTAGCCACCTTGCCGCTGATTTGAATATCGACATCCTTCAAAACATCGTTTCCGATCACCATTGGATATAAAATGTCAAAATCTTTTGTCACATGAAAGTTCATAGTTAGCATTATACCATCGATCTTAGCCGGAACTGTAACCATGCCCAACGTTGTTATCTCTCGCTGACCGATGCCAACTAATGTTTTAGTTTGACAACGCAACTTAACGTTTATCAAGCTTCGCAAAATACTTGACCTTATCACACTGATGTCACTACCAGTGTCGAGTAATGCAGAAAATGTTAACGCTTCGATTTCAACTTCTTTGAAAATACGGTTGGTATTTGCCCAGTTTTGAATCATCTGCAAATTCGCTTTTTCTGGTTTCATTGGTTGTGCCTTGCACTCTGAAGCCTTATGTCCTATCACCTGGCATTTAAAACATTTTAAATTTATGGCCTTGCAGCCTTTGGCCATATGCCCAATCTCCCCACACTTAAAACATTTCAAAGTACTCTTCTGCTGCTTGTCGAAACTGGTTAATGTTTTACTTTGATGTTGGGGCGGAGCGCCTCTCAAGTTTGATGACTGTGAGTTAGGTCCCCGAACCCTTTCATAGACCCCTATCTGTCTCTTCAATTCATCGATAGACCTAGCTTGATAAAGAACTGACTTATTTGACCTCGAGTCCGGAATTCCTTCAATAAAATATTCTATGATGCTCTCTTCGTCGAGCTTTACCGGTTTTCCAATTTCCATTAGGCAGTAAAGGTACTCCCTCAACGATTCTTGCGGCCGCCTGCGTCGACCACTCAAGATACGGTGTATCTCAGCTGATGATGGAATAACCCCAAACTCTTTCATTAGTTGAGCCTTCAGTGACCTCCAGTTGCTTATGCCTGATTGGCTTCGGACATAAATTCTGGCAGCGCCTTTTAGCAGCTGTTTAGCATATATAAATTTTTGTAGTTCATTCCATCCAACAGTAAGTGCACTCTCCTCAAACTCATCCAACCACTGATTCACATTTGGCTGATCAGTCCCCGAAAATGTCGACAATGACTCTTCAATGTCCCTCAATGTAAATATTGATCGCCCCACGCAAGCCTCTCGCTCTACGCTGGATGCCGCTTCATCATATTCGGAGTCATCCTCTTGCCTCTGCAAACCGTAATGCTGAATGAGCCTGTCCTGCAAGTCTGTCTTGCGTCCAGTTATCGCTAAACCCAACCCATTCAAATTCGTCTTCAGTTCCTCCACGGTCAACCTCAAAATCTGGTTAATGTCCATTTTGAATAAAATATTTAGTAATTCAAACAAATAAATCAAATTATTATCAGATTATATACTTAGATACTAAAAATATATTTTAATTCAAATAAATGTTCGTTTCTTTCTACGAATCTTAAAATAACTTAAAATAATTCAATTCAATTTTATTTTAAGATCAATCTTGTATTGCAAAAAAGTTCTATCTATTTTATTATATTTCAAATACTTTTTTTCCAAAAATTTAAATTAATTATAAATCTTTTATTTGAACCTTTAATCTAAACTTTAATCTCGTTATCAAATTTTCTGAATATTTAATAATTTTTATTTAATTCTTTAATAAATCAAACAACATTTTGAATACTTTTGCTGCTGCATGAATAATGTGTCTGTTTACTTTTACTTGCAGCTGTTAAATACAAATTCACCTTTTTACCGCAGCTATCAGAAAATTTTCTTGCTACACATAATCGCCGCTCATCAAGTTACTTCGTAGAGTATTTGCAGTCGCTCTCCCTCGCCGCAGTCACACAAAAATTAACGTTGCTTGGTTGCTTCGTTGAACATTTGAACTGCTTTTATTCGCTGTCGTTGTAAAAAATGCAATTACTTTAAATATCGTGCTCGTTGATATTCTTCGCTGTTATTCTCTTGCGCAACCATCACACAAACTTAACGCTGCTTTGCTTTTTGGTACTCACTTCGACCTGCTGTCGCGCAGACTTTGAATTTTGTCTTTGCTTTTGCGCTCTACCCCGCTAGTGTGAGTTTCGTTGACTCTCTGCCACCGCTGTTTCACAAACTTCGCTATTTGTTTGCTTAAATTTTTGCCACAAGCTCGTTGATTTTGTGAAGTCAACACTTCTTCTCTGAACGCTTTTACGAATTTAACACTTTTCGCCGCTGTCACTCTTGACGTCTCCGCTCGTTGGTTTTTTACGAAGTCAACACTTCTTCGCTGCTGTCACTCTTGACGTCTCAGCTCGTTGGTTTTTTACGAAGTCAACACTTCTTCGCTGCTGTCACTCTTGACGTCTCAGCTCGTTGAATTTTTTACGAAGTCAACACTTCTTCGCTGCTGTCACTCTTGACGTCTCAGCTCGTTGAAATTTTGGCGTCAACTCACCATGAACTCTCATGCAAACTTCTCTCGCAGCTTCGTTGAAATTTTGGAGTCAACTCTCCCTCGCTGCAGTCACTTACGCACTCGGTCGCTGGCTCTTTTTTACCCCTTCACTTTGCAGACATGCGCTATTCTGCCGACGCAGACGCAGTTTTTTCTGTTTGTCGCTTAAGACTTTGTACATGCAAAAGCTTGCTGGCGCAGCCGATTTTTTTTCGCTGCCTTTACTTTAACTGTTGCTTACCAAACAAAGATGATGCTATTATTTGATTGCAATGTACAGTCACTACCACTGATTAAATGTTCAATGCACAAAATAGTTTTGTAATATTGTTTCTAACTTTCTTTAACGTTTTTTAGTTAGCACACTTTTCAACTTTTCTTCGCGATTTAAAGTTTTAATGAACTTAATGCACAAAATAGTTTTGTTGAACTTATTCGCACGAGTTGCATCCCACTTCTGACACCAATTGTGGGGATGGCCTTTCAACTAATGTTAAATATGAACGCACTCGATTTTTGTTAATATTATTAATTCATTTTTATTCATATATTTAAATGTAACATAGTTGAATAAATTACAAACTGAAAATATTTAAAGTATTATTAATGAAAACTGTGCATAAGCTACGTTCGTACGCGTCAAGTGTAAGTTTGCGACTCTCTCGCGTGTCGTGCGTTTGCAACCTTCGTGGCTGTCGTTTATGTATTGTATGTCTTTTTGGTTCTTGGTTAATTACGTCGTTCGTCCACTTCTTGTCACTCTCTTTGTAAGTCCGTTTTGCTCAATTCCCACATAAATAGTAGGAGGGAAAAGCTTATGAACCTGCTGGTTTGTTGCTTTATGCAATTTTAGCAATTTTGTCAATAAGAATACAAAAAAATTTAAAAAATGTAAAAAAAACAACTAATTGCGTTTTCCTCTGAAAAAAGTTTTTTAAAAGGCAATGACTTAACTCCCAAAACCACTTATCACATCGTGATAAATCTTGATGTATTTTGTTTGAGTGTTTTGTAAGACAATTCACCACATTAAGACCCAAAAATTTTGTACGGGTAAAAAATACCGAAAAATGTCTAAATTTTTGATTTTAAAAAGTTTTTAATTTTTTTTTTTTTTTTTTTTTTTGTTAATTCTTGTAACTAAATGAGGTGAATTGCCCCAGAAAAATACCTCTACTTTAAACTGCCGCAGGATTTTTTATGATTTTTTTTTTAGTTTTTGTAACTAAATGAAGTGAATTGTTTCAGAAAAATTTCTCTACTTAATATTACCGCAGGATTTTTTCATCTCGGACTTCTTGTTTCTGAAATTAACTGTGAGCCGTAAAACGATGTTTATATTTTAAAGTCTACTGCAATGCCTTCCAACGGCACCAAAAAAAAAAATTTAAATAGAAAAAAATTGTAAATTTCTTTTCTTGCAAGTTGTATGAATGTATTAATATATTTCAAAAATTTATGGAATGCTTGTTCTTTCTAATAAAGTCATAATATACTCAAGAAAATAGAGTTTTGCACAATACAAAAAAAAATCTTTGACCACCAATTTACCAATGACAAATCATGATATTCATGAAATAACAAATTAGTTGACAGGTCTTTTTTCAAATAATCGACACACAATTTTCTTCAACCCTCTTCAAACCTTCATTAAATCTTCTGAAAAACAAAAATTCAAAACAATCTTAATAACTCAACATCATGAATTAAGAAAGTTAAAGAAATAAATTCACCAGACTCTGCTGCCAGCAGAAATTAGTTAAGAAATTATTGAAAATTATTTCTGTTTGTATAGCTGGTCATGTTCTTCTTAACAAAAAATGCCAAATTTCAAAAAACTCAATGCCGTTCTCAATATCCGAGCCATGTTATGCAGTTCAGTCAGGTATGAAAATATCCTTATTTTATGCTTAATTAATTTCAGTCATTTACACCTTCAATTAAAATACGGTGCATCCAAAGCCAGGCAATCTGAGTGCCACCTAGTATATTGCAAGGCGTTGCTCATGACTTTATTTGCCACACCTCAGCGGAAGCATTAACAATATTTTCACAGCCACTTGTTGCTGCCTGCTGGCTATCCTAGCAGCCAAATTGCGGCTGCTGCTGAACGTTAGCTGGCTATAAAAAAACAAAAAAAAAATTGCCTGCAACAATTTCAAAGCCACTAAGGAAAAAACTTTTTTCTCCTTTTTGCTGTGTTGTTTCTGTTTTTTTTTTTTTTTTTTTCATTATTTTTTGCCGACAAATATCAATATTTATTCAAACGATAACACTTCATGATTTACTCCTGCGGTTGTTCGATATCTTCTCCACTGGCAGCAACAAAAACACCAACTAGCTAGAAGTAGTCACTGTTGTTGTTGTAATCATAACAAAGTTGTTGTAAAGAAAAAAGATACGCTGCAATTTTTTCTATTAAGAGCTCAACAGCAATGCAGGCAGCTACTGCAAAACGCAGCCAGGCGCTGCAGCAGCAACAGCAGCAACAACAGCAGCCTGTAATCGAACATGCGGAGCAACACTTGCAGACATTGGGGCGATGCACACCGGAATAAAAACGGTGGACCAAAAAAACACCGAGGAGCAGAGAAACAGACAGACCGACACTCAGCTAGACAAACATACAGAAAGTAGCAATTTTCACGTTAACGCCTCAATTTGAACTCACTTAAATCGTAGGTTGTCGGCCAAATTGCATGATAAGCAGCAGATTGCGCGTTGTTTGTTGCCCATGCGCAGCAGCAGCACCATTGTTGGAGGGGTGCAGCGAAATGCAGCGGATGCGACGAATGAAAACTATAACATGTTGGACATAATAAACATTAGCATAAATTTAGACAAAACTGCGCCGATAAAAACTAACTAACTGGCTGATTGCTAATATTAGCTGATATAGTAGCTGGCAACAAATGCAGGCATGCAAGAAAAATGGCAGCAACAAATCGTATGTTAAACAAACAGCACAAGAAAAAGAGTAGCAGCAACACCAACAGCAGCATCAGCATCAGCAACTACAGCTACGGCAACATAAGTTGTGTTGTTGCTATGGGAAATAAAAGTTGTAAGTAATATTTTTCCACTTATGCAAATTTAACGCTGTATTTAAGCTTATAAATAAAAAAAGTTGTTCTTGTTGTTGTTTCATTTTTACACTCTCCTTCGCAGGCAAAACTTTAATAGCAATTGTAAAATTATTATTTATTGACTTGTTTTTAGTGCAACTGATACATGTTGCCAACTTGCATGTTGCTGCTCAAGGATGCGCGCGCATTCTCATTAGAATTAAAGCGTAGCAGCAAGTAGGCAGCTAGTTTAAAATTAGCATGAAACTTAAAAGCTAGAGTGTGGCAAAGTGTGGCAAAAATGGCAGCATAACTGTTAAATTTTTGCTTAACTTTCATAAACTTAAACAAGACAATTATTAATAATATTCTTTCACAGCATACAGACAGACATATTAAAGCTATGCCATATGCACGCATGCGCAACACACTTTCACACAGCGCGCAGTAGCAGCAAACGCCATTCTTGGCATGCCATGCCGCACATACCATGTAGAACACCAACAAACAACACTAGAACTAGTACGACTGTCCAGCTAATGCCAGTCAACAACTACGTGTACTACTCTAGATGCGTCGCTCTGAAGTGCCCCGAAATGGTAACAAACGATTAGATAAATTTATGCGAAACACTTTTAAGTAATTTTCAGCTACATTTATAGCAGCAAGATTCTTCTTCTAACAACTAAACATGGACTAGCTGCGGCACATAAAGATTCCCAGCCAAAGATATATATGTAGTGCACTACTACAAGCAGTACAAGTGGAGAACAAAATGCGCACAATAACAACTACTTTTGCTGCTTAAAAACTGCTGCTAATTTTGTTGCTTGTACCGCTTTCTGCATATTTGGCTGTTCCTCTCTAAGCAGCCTGCATAAAAAGCCACACAACATAAACAAATGCAGTGGACGATGAGTGTTTTTTTTTCCACCCATTTCGCTCCGACAAGTGTTAATAATGCCACTTTTGGCATTGCTGTTGCATCCATAATTGTTGCTGATTACTGATAAAAATTGAGATATTAATTAAATGTTGACAGATTGTCATGCGATAGGCTTATGAAAAATAGTGTTGTTTCCAACACTAAAGAATATCTTGTGATGTTTATAATTTGATTTGTGCGCTGATTAGTGATAAAAATTCGCCATAAAATACATTGAGCTAAAATGGGTTTGACTGCAATAATTGGCATGACTTTGATGTGCGGCACCAAAAGTGGCTAAAAGATTAATATGGAGAACTGAATGCGCTCAATTCAGTGTTTATTAATTTTTATGATGGTATTTATGAAGCATTGCAGAACTGCATTTAAGGGGTTTGTACCGGCTTTCCTAATAATATTTTTGTGTTTAAGAACTGCACAAGCATAATAAAAATAACTTCCAAGCAAAGGCGTCAGGAATTTTTCAAGGGGGGAGGGGTAGGAAGATATGCATTGGTGTGCAAGTATATGAAAATTCATATACACATAGGAAATAAAAATATATAACATTTTTCCAGTTCAGGGGGACAAGTGCCCCTCTGTACCTCCTGTGAACGCCCTTGCTTCCAAGACATATGCTATGATTTCTAATACTTCCTTTCATATGCTGTCGCATAACAAGCAGTGCAGTGAGGCGCTGTTTTGAATTACACTCAAATAACATACTGCGGCATGAACAAACAAGTAACATACAAGCAATTAGAACTAATTACAATATTAACCGTATTTTTATTTTTTTTTTCTTTTGATTTCATACCGACCCACCCCTTTACTAATGCCCCACAATTTTGGATTCACTATTATACAAATCGTTTCTTTTTCCTATCGTGCTTTCTTTACAAGATAAGGCGTTTGTTTCTTGTTAAGGTTATGTTTAACTGAATATATCAACTGAACCCCTGTACGCCCCAATTTTGGTATACCTTTAGAACCTCACGAAATCCATTATTTTTATCATATCTTGATACATTGTAAGGATATGACGCCTTTTCTTACGGTTATGTAATCATATCAACCGCACTAGGGCGTATCGAAAAATTTAGATCGTATTCTAAGAGGTCTCAAAAGTTGCATGGGGCTATCAAGATCACCCAAAAAGAATCGAAATTGAGCAAAGTTTCTTCGGTACCATTTCTGGTACCCGAGATATAAAATCTTATATTCATTTTTTTGAAAAAGTTAAAAAATTGCATTCAAGTATACATTTCTCAAAAATAGGAAAATGCATATGCAAAAATTATGATAATTATTAATTCAGCACCTTTAAGGAATATGTTAACAGTATAATCAATACCACCAAAATTTATTCTATTGGGTAACAATCAAAAGTTCTGTGCTATCTCGATTTCAACTTAAGGTTCGAATATCCTTCACACAGGACACTGTGGATAAAAATCGTGAGTGGCATCGTGTTTACCAATAGATTGTAAGTTGAAGCCTATACTTACTTTTGCTTTAAGACACACGTTTTTTTTTTTATAAAAGTCAAAGCATTTTAAGATCGTGATTTTTTACTATTTTCCTCAAAAAACGACTTTGTCCTTGTGGGGCAGGAAGATATCCTTTTTTTTCTAAAATTTTTTTTGGGTGATCTTGACAAACCCATGCAACTTTTGAGACCTCTTAGAATACGATCTAAATTTTTTGATACGCCCTATTGTATATTGCATGTTATTTCTACTTGCTACTAGAGGTCGTTATATCCTCTATCTATGAAATTGCGAAAATGCTTCGCTTCTCTCGTGTGTCCAGTGACGCACCTGTGTTTTTTTTGTTAAGTGAAACTTCTTTAGCCTCGATGGGGAGTAAAACCGATAAATGAATTCGCCGATGAAACACTTCGACGTGAAACACTACACCATGTTTTTCACATTGTGTTTTGCAGAATTAAATAATTATAATATAGTATGGACACAGTAGCTTTTCAACTGCATGGTTCATGCATCGAGTAATTATAATATTGCCATAAAAATTCGACGCATATGGAGCATGTCTTTGATATTCATATTGAAAACATCAACCTTAAACCAAAAGGCAAACACTGACTGCTGCTAAGTAACAGAGTTGTAATGTACAACATTTAAAGTATATTTCAAATCTTTGTGCAGTAATTTCACAAAATCGAAACGAGCACTGTACAACATTCGGCTGGTTATACATTCTATGATTTACCGCAGAAGAGCAGATTGCAGCGTTGCTTGTTTAAAAGAACATTGTGCTCACCAAGAAAGAGTACACGGTATATTTCTTTATAGAATTATATTTTATTTATATCTTTATGTTTTTAATACAAAATTTTACATATCACATAGTTTTATGATACAGTATGACGGCATAGGATGATAGTGTGGTATGATGGTATGGTATGGTGGTATGATGATCATGGAATGATGGTATGGTATGGTATGGTATGGTATTGTATTGTACGATACGGTATGGTATGGTATAGAATGGTATGATATAGTATGGTCTGATGGGTTTGGTGTGTGATTGTATAACTCTGAAGTTGTTCTTAAAAATAAAAAAATAAATAAATAACTGGCCATTTCAGCCCTTGAAAGGACTTTGACCTAGCTTCTTAGGATCAATTGTGTTGTGTGTGTTATTAAGTTTGTACACAATTGACCGAGAAATGGACCTACAGCCTTAACGCCGACTCCGAACGGCGATGAACAAAATGTTCTTATTCTCAAGAAGCTTTACATGGCATTTTGATTTCTCTCTGAGGTTTGCCATTGTCTGCAGAGAGGTGGCGGCCGTACAGAAAAACTATTTTAATTCAAATAATTTTCTGTGGCTGCTGGGGTTCGAACCTGGGTCTCCGGGTTCATTGACATAGCGGCCACGCACTTTTACCAACTACGCCACGGACGAAGTTGTTCTTATTTGTCTTAATAGTATTAAACTTTTCGAAATTGTATTAAATCAAATTGAATTTACTCTTGCCATTTTACGAAATGTGACATTTGTAGTAAGACTATATTGAAGAGTAAATTAATTAACCACTTAAAAATCAACTTTTTTGGGTTAAAGTTTCACTTCTACCGTGCAAGGTGGCCACACGCATATTTTTTTACTCTTGATTTCTAGTGAAAAAATATCTAAATCTACATTGCAGACTGCAAACCTCAGAGATCTTAGGACGCCATAAAAAGCCCTATAAAGCCCAATAAAAAATTGCAAAAAAAGCCACTTGGAGTTAGCATAAAACTAGTAGGTCAAGTTCTCGAACATTTCAGCAAATACATGCACAACAATATTAATCATTAGAAGCTCTATCAAAATGTTTTTAAGGGCTTAAATGAAATGGAATTGAACTTATAGAAAAAATCGTGAGCGTCGTATGATTATTATTTGAACACATTTTTGAAAACTTCTCTTATATCACATATTTTTTCTAATAAATCAAAATATTTGGAAATATTTGCATTGAAACTAAATTTTAGTCCACTAGATCAGGTCCATATAGTAGGAGAGCTGGTAGACATTTTAGGGTACGTGTTTGAGGCACTCTGAAAACTTGTATAATACTTCCTTTGTGATGTCTAAATATAAAAACCGAGACCTGGCTGAGGGGTAGTGGGTCTCAACCATACAATTTTTTTTTTAATAAGAAAAAAATGTCACGCTAAAAATATTTTTGAGGCATTTTAAAACTTTTATACTTTAAAAATTTAGTATTTGAAGAATGCAAAAATAAACAAGCCAGATTATTTACTCGGGTATAAAACTTTGCCAGGTGTTGGTAAAGTTGTATTAAAAAGAAATCGAAAAAATATATTTGAGGCACGTTGAAATTTGAACTGCATATTATTTTTAACTAAAAATAAATATTTTCAAAAAGACAGGTCATTTCGGTGGGAAATTTTATCTGCCAGGTGATCGAGAATGTTAGAAATTGTCGACCTTGCTTACTTACTTAAATTTAATTTTATTTAAATTCTTAATTAACATAACAGCCATTCCATTTTGAACGTATCGCTCATACAGGTTGACCACCTCCGATGTTGCTCAAACTTTCAGAATTGAATCTTCTCATGAAATAAAAACACTAATTTGAGTAAAAAACCTTTTACATTTTTTTTCAAGTTTTTACGTAACATTAAAATTTCGTCAAAATGGGAGAAAAAGTGAAACTGCCTTACTCTTGAAAAATCATTAATTCAACAAAACTAACTCGATTTTTACGTTTGAGGTATTTTTGAAAATAAACAGACAATAAACAGTTGTTTTTTATAAAAATATAAAAAAACAAAATTATATTTTTTAAGTTTCTTCACTTGAAGGTCAAATTTTGGAAGTCATAAAAATAGGATTTTTCCCCACTTTAAAAATTGAAAAAAACTATTTTCAAAAAGTTTATTTTATTACCTTTCCATCTGCCAAAAATCATTAGGGTGTTATTTTTCTTTCTATTTCAATAATTTATTTAATATTTTTTAAACGACCACCTACCATACTACTTCCATACAACCATACTATGTACATTTGACTGTACCTCAAAAAAAAAGTGCGCCGTATACCAGCGAATATGACGCGTTTTTGTAAGACAATTACGAAAAAAAAATTTTTTTAACCGAACGTAGGGGTCGCGCATTGACATATTTCTTCATATCTCTGGTGCTTACAGCCGGATTTTAAAGTTTGGTACATCAATGTTTTTGTCTCTAGGAAACCAATATGACCTCTAGGTGCACCATTCTAGTTCTTACCCTCCAGATATTTTTTTTTTATTTTGGAAAACAAATAATTGGTCTCCTTCAGATAAAAACATCAATATGTCCTTCAATATGATCAGACTTTTAATACCGATGATATGATGAAAATGAAAAAAGGGAGCCCTACGTTCGGCAAAATATTTTCAAAAATTCTTTAAAAATAGTTCTGTTGGAAATATCGATATACTTCCTGAGCAAAAGATTAATGATATTTTAAGAGCTTTATTTTTTGATATTAGGGTATTATTATTGATAGTAGAAACTGAGATAGTAGAAACGGAGGCAAAGCAGAGGGATCACCATTTTTTAATGATTTTTTTAATGACAAAGCTAATAAGATAGAACAGCCTTTTAAAAAATCATTAAAAAATTGTGATCCCTCTGCTTTGCCTCCGTGTAAAGCCGAATTAGATCAGCACCTTTTAAGGTCCCAATATAAAACGATCATTTGGCGTAATGCATATTTGCGTTTCCCCACTTCGTTAACACCTGAACGAAATGGATGGAAACGAACTGCTGATACTCTTCAATTTCACTGGTTTGGTGTAGATTGCATCCCGAATTTAGTATTCGATGCTATTATAAATGCAAAACTCAATAATACCGACGAAAATGATACATCAGGTGAGCTTTTATTTTTTTTTTATAATCGCATTTTTTATTTTATTATTTATTTAATAAATTTGTATTACTATTCACATATAATTCAGAAGAATCCGATGAAGAAATTGATTACTCAAGCTCTGATGAAGACTTCGCTGAAGATGAAGAACCAAGAAATTCTGACGCTGAATGAAAAAAATAGTTTCTTTTTAAGTATATTATTAGTTAATCGAATTTAATTTTATTTTTAATTTTTTATTTAGGTTCATTTACTTTTGCATTTGATAAATTTTGTGAAAATTAATGAAATTTTAGTTATGTTAATTAAGAATTTAAACAAAATGAAATTTAAGTAAGTAAGCAAGGTCGACGATTTCTAACAATCTCGATCACCTGGCAGATAGAATTTCCCACCGAAATGACCTGTCTTTTTGAAAATATTTATTTTTAGTTAAAAATAATATGCAGTTCAAATTTCAACGTGCCTCAAATATATTTTTTCGATTTCTTTTTAATACAACTTTACCAACACCTGGCAAAGTTTTATACCCGAGTAAATAATCTGGCTTGTTTATTTTTGCATTCTTCAAATACTAAATTTTTAAAGTATAAAAGTTTTAAAATGCCTCAAAAATATTTTTAGCGTGACATTTTTTTCTTATTAAAAAAAAAAAAATTGTATGGTTGAGACCCACTACCCCTCAGCCAGGTCTCGGTTTTTATATTTAAACATCACAAAGGAAGTATTATACAAGTTTTCAGAGTGCCTCAAACACGTACCCTAAAATGTCTGCCAGCTCTCGGACTAATAGAGCAGCCCATAATCTAAAATTAAACAAAAATATTTTAAGAATTTCCCAAGAAAGGTTTGGGCTGAACAGTTATGGCTCTTTCGCACTTTCCCAATGCTCTAGAAAAAATAACATAGTAAGATGAAGCTGGTATAGTTCAGTTATAGTTATTGAGCTTGTTGGTGTGTCATTTTTAAAATCCAGGTTGTATATTTTCAGGACTTACAAAATTATTTCTGGAAATTTTTTTCATGCTTTTGATAGAATAACTTGCGATATTCCAAAATTAGTGGATTAATTATTTAAAAAAACATCTATAACTTCATAATGCTGGGCACAAGATATCTTTTGGATATGATGATAGTATTTTTGAAAAGTATTCAGGTGTATTATGTGTCAGGTGACTTTTCCAAGGTGTCAAGTTCTTGTAAGTTAGAGTATGTCACTACCTTCGGTTATTCTTTCAAAATCATCAAGAAAAAGTATTTTTTAGTTCTACATTTCACAAGGTTAAATTGAATATGATTCATTATTTAGATAAATTCGTATTTTAATTTTTAAATTTTACTTTTCTTACCGTTAACTGTATATTGTCCTTCAGGAAAAATTTCTCCAAGTATTCTCTCTATTAAAATTTATCCTCTAACGTTGTAATTGTTTTTGTGTTAAGCCAAAATTGTCCATGGTAGTCACCATCGCCTCCAAGCGACTTTGTATTTGTTCTGCTTGTTGCTATGCATTAATCCTGTTACGCATTAAAAGTTGAGCTATTTTGTTTTTTCTTGTGGCTTGTCGCCACATTTGCTGACAACATGCATAGCAGCCACAGCAAAATCTTAATCTGGTAAAGCGATTTAGTAGCTCTAGATTTCCGTATCCTACATAATCATAATTAAAAAAATAACTCAAATTCCGTCAAGTGTTGCATTGATGTCACTTTAGATGTAAGCCAGGGGCTAGATAGAATGCTTTCAATTCAGTTATTCTTTTATTGCTATTTTTTTTTGTTCTTGTTCTTGTTTGTAAATGAAAAGCAAGCAATTTGCTAAACATGCTGCCTATTTAGATGCATTCCATGTTGGCTGTAGAAAGCTCTGCAGGCACTTGACGCACTTTTTCATCCAAGCTGTAGACTATAATTAAAATGAAATCAAAGTTACACACTAACACAGACCTAGTGCATACATGCTTGAATTTATTTAAATATGCCGCTCGACATTAATGTCCAACACAAATGCACGAATGATTGGATGAATGAAAGAATGATTGGATGAATGAGTGAATGAATGAATGCATTCATGACTACCTGCATTGCATGTTGTCTAGCAAGGAGCTAGACTGACAGTCTGTCTGGCTAGATGGCCTGGCATTTGTGCGTAGCTGAAGTTGGCTGTAGTTTAACGGCTAATGCGCAACTTGCTCCAAATCTGTCCGTTGGCTTCAACTATTTTTTAAACTCTTAATCTTAAGCTGTGCGTTTGTGTAGCTGTGCGTTAAAATTAGATACGCTGCTCAGCTAGAGTCAACTACTTCATGGCTATGGCTATGTTTTTAAGCGTTTTTCACTTTGTTGTTCAGCCAACTTTTTTTTTTGTGCGTGATAATCTTGTCATTGAGTAGCATCTTTCTGGAGCATCCTTGATTTTGTTGCTGCTGCTGTTGATGTTGTTGTTGTTGTTGTAATTGTTGGAATTAAAATTGGCATTTTGACAGACGTGTAATTAGTGCAGCTGCTAGTTTTTTTGACAGATCATATCTACGTGTGTAGAAAAATCGCTGCAGTTTAAAGCTGAGCGTCTTTGGCTATAAACAGTCAAAGGAAAAAACTAAGAAAGAGTTACAAAAGACTAACCGAATGGTGAGAAATCTTAGCAGAATATATAACAGTCAGTTCAGTTTAAAACTAAGCCTGCACCCATACGTTACAAGCTCGGGTTCTTATGAGTATTTTTATACACAACAAAGTGGAAAAGGTCAAAGCAATGAATTCATACTGATAAAAATTAGCTCAAAACTAAGCTGTCTGGATCAAATTTAAATGTAGAAATTTTTCTGCAATAGAAAAGTAACATCGCCTAGAAAATATTGCGTTATATATCTATTATTTTTTTAAGTGTATTGACGTTATTGTTGCACTTATTTTGCAAAATATTCTCTAGCACGCAATTCGGTTATAAAAGCATCTTGCCATGAAAAATGATCGCCTATTAAGACGCACGTTTACTAAATGGAGCATTTTTTGATTGTGTGGCTTTTTATAGACACTCATAAAAATTAAATTGTAAGAAATTCTCTTGATGAAAATGATCGCTGTAACCTACAAGACATACCTGAACATGGAAAGCTAGTAAGACTACTCAGCAGGTTTTGATCCTATTTTTCATTTATAAAAAAAAAACATTAAATGGTTAAAATTCTGCAGAATAACTTTTAAGCATTTATCTTTAACACCAAGAAATCTTGATATCTTTGAGTAAAATTAAAAAATTAAAAATGTTGAATGTTTTTCTATACCTCTTAACAAAATTTACGATATATGAAAATAGATGATGGATTAGAATACACACGGATAGATTCAACAAATAATGGAACTACTCAAAAGCATCCATAAATCGCCTCCGTAACAAATATATGTATGTATATAAGCCACCCTAGTTTGGATAAGCATTCCTACTTCCTCCCCATAACACAGCATAAGTGCTTAAGAAGCCACGCCCTTATGCACATAATCGATGTTGACCTTTACAGAGTACTATTTAGTATGTTTCACACACTATCCTGTACAAAAACCATTCGAACCAACTGCTGTCAGCTTTCAGCAAATCTCCACTCTTCTATATTCCTATAAATTCTCATTAAATACAACTCATTGACTTGGTTGCGCTCGGCATGCATTAAAAAGTCAAACACAAATGAAAACGCTTCACACTTCGCGGCAGCTGTTAAAGGACGTTGCCCATTTATCTATATTTTTATTTTTTTTTTTGTGTTGCTCTGTTGGCACAACAAAGAAGGTGCTAAATGGGCTGCAACAATAGCAACAACAACAAGCTTAACTAATGTTTCCACACCAACGACTACAAAACTAAAAACTGCGACATTTCAACACGAGACACATAATAAAATAGTTCATTATCTGTTGGCAACCTTTTGTTGCTTTTGTAGCAATTGTTCTGATTGTTTTTTTTTTTTTCAAACAATAAATAGAACCAGGACTCTAAGAACTATAGAACAGGACTTTTGTTAGCAATCTTCAACAGTAGATTGACGCTTTTGTGCGTGATCTATAGGGGAAAAAAAAGAAGCAACATTTGTTTGTGGCTTCCAAGCAAATTTATTGATTAATGTGATGATGTTTTGGTTGTTGTTGTTGTTGTTGTTATTGTTAAATTACAAACAAAAAAGGAAATCACAACACATAAATTATATCTGCGAGTCTGTTGGAAAAGTGAAAACACTGTTATAACAATGATGACAACAACTGCACAAAATCATTTCAAAGCCATTTTCATTAGTTTTTATTATGTTTTGTCCCGCGCAGCTGTAACGAATTCTCAACAATATTGACTTCATTATTTTGCGATAAATTTTAAACACTCTGCGCAAGCATTGTGCGAAATGAAATAATTTTTGCAAAATTGTTTTTAAATATTTTGTTTTAAATGAGATGGTGAAGCGTGCTAAAAGCGAATTTGCAACGCTTTGGATGCAATGAATGAATGGATTTGTGCAATCGTGAAGTTGAAGAGAGAAGCAGAGGTTCGATTAATGCGTTTTTAAATGTTTTTAAATATCGAATGGATAACTCAAATGTGGTAGTTATAAAATTTAACCTTTAAATTTATCAAATATCTACACTGAACAAAAAAAAAATGTGTTCAGTCTGGAAAATAATGTTAAAGATAAATTTGTTAATTTAAAATTCAAATTCAAATTAACCAAAACATCCCAAAAACACACATTTATAGTGAAACAAAAAAGAATTGGTCGACAGATTACTTTTAAAAAAAAAAATGTATATTTTATGTGAGAAAATTCATAAATAATATGAAAGTAGCATCTAATTGTAACCAAGGAGTAACAGTTTCATATAATTTATGATATGTTCACCATGAAAATATCTTTGCTATCGAAAAGTCAAGAAAAGTTTCACAAGATAATATATCAAATGCGGAGCTAAGAGCTAAAAGTGTTTAGCGCTAACTACTTTTAGACCAAACTGTCCTATGTTCAAATCGGGACATAATCAAAAGATATATTTCTTTAATATTTTCTATAATTGTTTTATAATAGAGTAAAAATATTATCAAGCAGTTTTGAGCATTTAAAGTGTAACAATTTCAAGGAGTTGTTATTATGACGGAAAAGCTAAGAGAACTTTTGAAATACTAAAAGCTTTGAAACTAACCTTAGTCAGGATTGGAAGCCAAGTTCTACGCATACCAGTATTGCATATTTCCATTGGCATATTGGTTAATCTAGAAAAAATAATGCGAAAAGTATTTAGAAACTGATCGTTTCAAATAGTTTCAGCAGTAATATGAACTGAAATAATAAAATAAAATTAAATAAAAATAAAAAAAACAATAAAAAATACTTTAAAATCTTAAATTTTTAATGCAACCTTTCAATATAAACAATGAAAGGTCACATTAAAAATTTGAGTTTTCTGGTAGAGCACGCCCGTATTAAATGTTAAGGAAAAATATGATTAGTTGTGTTTTTAGCACAAACAACAAACTTTTTCATAAAAAATTTTCTCCACACCGTTTTTAGCTGAACCCTAAAAAACTTAAGTGTGGAAAAAAGAAGAATAACAACAAAATAACTCAACCTCATCATGCTCTGATAGCAGTAAAACACTGTGATCGAATTTCGAAGATACACATGAGTTAAGGATATGCTTGAAAGTTTGACACGATCAAAGTTAACATTGACATAGGGTGCATTATAAGTAGATAAGAACTCAGTTACTAATGTAAAAGCGTTATCTCTGTCAAAATAAACTTCCGGGTAACTTTTTGTGGCGTTCGTGGCGTAGTTGGTTAAAGTGCGTGGCCGCTATGTCAAAGAACCTTGGAGACCCAGGTTCGAACCCCAGCCAGCGACAGAAAATTATTTGAATTAAAATAATTTTTCTGTACGGCCGCCACCTCTCTGCAGACAATGGCAAACCTCAGAGAGTAAGCAAAATGCCATGTAAAGCTTCTTGAGAATAAGAACATTCCGTTCATCGCCGTTCGGAGTCGGCGTTAAGCATGTAGGTCCATTTCTCGGTCAATTGTGCACAAACTTAATAACACGCACAACACAATTGATCATAAGAAGCTTGGTCAAAGTTCTTTTCAAGGGCTGAAATGGCCAGTTATTTATTTTTTTTTTATTTTTAACTTTTTTGGCATATTGGCAGTATAAGTGGAACCTAAGTAACTTGAGAGGGTCACAGTGAAAATTCATACAAGACTGCTGATGAGTTGGTGTAGAGGCCTACGAAACATTCTGTCTAGTCTGCTGTGTAATTCGTTCTATACAGAGCCGTTGTGGTTGTTGTTGGTTGTTACTTTAAAATAATAAAAATGTCTATTAAAAAAAAAAATATGGACTCCTGTTAAAAGTTCAGCTTTTTTTATAGCAGCCAGGGTCTGCTTGTGAAACTTGATCTTGATTCGTTGTTGGCATTAAAAAAACGTGAGTTCCAGTCTTTTTCCAACATCACCACCATTTTGAAGACTGCAAAAAAAACATTTCTAGACAGTTAAGGATGGGTTATTAGATTCAAATTAATTGGCACAAGATAATTTGTAATTTTTCTGTAGTTCTTCAGGATGTGGTTAAGGATTGGTTGACAAAAATAAGTTTTTAAAAAAAAAAAACATAAATTTTTATTAGGCAATAGGGTGTTTATAAAGACTGTAAAATTGATTAATCTTAAGCTGGGTAAATCAACTTCAATGTTTTCCGTAATATATAGAGGAGGATGCCCACCTACTGAACACGTTTCGCTTGGAGGCCATAACTTTGGTTCAAAACATAATTTTTCTGAGTTCTAAGTTTCGTTTGAAAGCTGAATTCGACAGCTTACAAGAATATTGAGCGGAATTTGAAATTTCCGAAAAATGCAATTTTGGCAGTCGAACTAGCACAAGCCTTCAAAATCGACACCCGAAAAAATTGGCCCAGCTACTGAACACCTAAAACAAATCACTGTTTACATTAAAAAATTAAGTAAAAACACTAGTTTTTGAGAGCTTATGAAAAGTTTATTCTTTCAATGGTTCACAATGATTCACTACGTGGGCGAAACGTGGGCGAAAATCACAAAAATATCAATTAGATGCAAGAGAAAAATTTTAAAATAATTCCAAACACCATTTACAATCGTATAAATGACACTTTAATGTATGCATGCTATCTGAAAATCTGTTCAGTAGGTGGGCCGACATTTTGTTCAGTAGGTGGGCAGTGCCGCTATCATGACATGATGCAAAATATTTTTTTCCCATTTCACAATATTATTCGAGTGCTCATAGAATTGTGAAATATAAATATTAAACTATGAATTTCACTCATAATCACATTTTTTATCGATAAAAAAACACTTAAAAATTCACTAAATAGAGATGGACTATTTTTGTTCAGTTTCATTTTATTGGAATTTTTTCTTTTTCAACGGCCATGGGGGCAAAGCAGCACGTGCATTCAATTCAATGATTTATGAAAAGTGAACATTCAATGAGATGTTACTGCGTCACTATACATATTGGTGATGTCACCTATACAGATGTTAGAACTGACAGTGTTCAGTAGGTAGGCCTATTCAGCAGTGGGCATCCTTCCCTATAGATAGATAGATATCGCTACAACTTTATTATTATTTACAATTTCGTAAAAAAATATGGGGTGTTATTCTTGAAGCTAACAAACAAAGATATCGAACAAATTTAAAATATTTTCAAATGTTGCACATTATCTTGAAAACAACTTATTTATATTTTTTCACTGTTCAAGACTTATTGGTTTAAAGACCTTGGTGGTCAAGTGGTAGCGCGTTTGAGTGACACCCCAGAGAACCTGAAATCGACCCCGGCTAAGCCATGGTCCTACCCATTAACCATTTTTCAATTCTTTCCTTATTTCTAATTAAATGAAATTCGAAATTCATCAATTTTCACGTCGCAAATGTTATAGTTGGTGGTAGAGAAAGTTTATGGGGAGGACCGCTTAGTTAAAAGAATTGAAACAACTTTCCTCAGTTTCAAATTCAAATTTTTTAAAACTTTTCTCGCTAAAGAGATTCTACATACATATGTTTCATTAGAGCCATTTCGAGCCAAGGCAGACTTAACTGAAGTCCTTAGTCTAAACTAAAAAAAAAATTAGAGAGGAATGCACCATGTAGTTCTATTTAGATAAATTCAAGTCAAAGTGAATTAGAGTTATAACCTATTCAGGGATTTTTCTTTAAAAGTTTCTTATAAAATTTTATTAAAATTTTTGCAATTTTGCCCCGTTATAGAAGAAAAATTTCTATAGAGAACCCTTTCGAGCCAATGGTATCTAAAAGATGTTCATATGGTTTTGCATTTGTTTTTTTTTTTTTATTGGATCGAGTCAATAAAAGTATTTTTTTTTTCTCAGCTCAGCTCAGTTCAATTCACTTAAAATTTATTAAAAAAATAACACGCAGTGACATTAACGCACCATTTAAACACACAATTTGATCTCAATTAATTTTTTGTAATTATCATTAATTTTAGCCCAGCTATAAAAATTGAATATATAAATAGAAACAAATTTGGGCCATCGCCAACCAAACTGAAAATTAAGAAAAACTTTTTGAACAAACTAGAATAATATTCAAATTTCACACAAAAGCGCCTTTTAAAACATTTTATTACATATTTTATTGCTCTAAATTAAGGCATCGTTATTCATTGTTATGAACCAAACCCGATGAATTTTAAATACGGTGTTTCTTTTTTTTTTTCCTTCGCTATTGTTTTTGCATTGTTCGGAGTTTAAAATGTAACAATAAGCTGAAAATAAAAAGAAACATACAATATTTTACGGCAGGTGGGAACATTTGCATATCAAAACAAAAGATCAATTTAAATGGCTTATAATTTGCATTTAAAAAAAAAAATCAAAAACAGAAATAATCTTTGTAGTAAAATTTTAAGTTTCTGCTATTAATATTATGCAAATAGAGCAAAAATTTTAATATCGATTTAAAATACGATTAAAACAAGATTCGGTCAGTTGTTGGCTTTTGAAGTGGAATGATTGTGTTTTAAAATGTAGTTTATGATGACAGCAGCAACAGCTAAAACCACAACAACAACAACAAAAACACTAGGCAAACTGCGTTCTATAACGATTCCTCTTAAGATGTTGATGTCATGGCTAAAAGTAGCTAAAAGTTTAAAAAGAAAAAAAAATCTAAATTAAAGCACGAAATATTTAATAAGCTGATAAGCAAGAAGTTTGAATGTGGCTTAAATAGAACTGGTAGCTGGCTTTAGCACTTTAATTAAAATTAAATTCGGGCTTAACATGATAAACAGTGATTATAAAAGTTTTTGAGAGCAAATTTAAATCAATATTAAAGCTTTATATAATAAAGCCAGATATAATTAAACAAATTTTTATGTTGTAGAGCAGGCGCAAGTGTGACATGTTGAATTTGTTTGGAGGATCGAATTGGTTTTTTATATTTTGGAGTTTATTATTCATTATAAACTATGTTATTTTCTGTTTTTTAAAATCATTCATGAACAAAGAGGAATAAATCACTGATACTGACATATTGGTTATCTAGTGCCCACCAAGAAAATCAATTGACTCAATTAGCTGAATTGGCTAGATTGGCTAAATTTAAAAAGAGATATACATACTATATGAGGTCCATCAAAGAACAAAATATGTATTTTTTATAATGAACTTATATTTTTCTGCATCTTTTATACCTTCCATTGTAAAAGGAGAACTGATAAAAACGCTTAAAATATCTACATCACTAGTGTCCAACTATTGACTCAATTGGCTTAATTGAATCGATTTTCTAAATAAAAGTTTAATACATATTCTGTGCTCACTAAAAAACAGTACCATTACCCTCACTGATGATCAAAACGATAATGAAAAGTCTATGATACAGCTTATTTCTTTTTGGTTATAAGTTAGACGACTCAATATACAATATTTCTTTAATTATTACAAAAATGTTTTTTTTTGTGCCTTAGAGTTCTTCAGTTTTTCATCTTTGGACTTATTTTTTAAACCCCTTCTGGTCTGGTTTTAAGTATTTTTAGAATACAACCTTTTAATATCTGTTAAAGTGTGTTTTAGATTTCGGAAGTAATCACCGAATTAACAAACTTTACGAATATTTTAGAAAAACTATTCTAGGTGCTTATTGTGCACTTAATACAAAATTGTTTCTTATAGTTTGGCGAAGCACCGGAATTTACCAAAAAAATGATAACTTGGACCTTCGATTTGGAAACAAGGGTGAAAATAATCAAAACAAAAAAATATATATTGTCACATGTCCCTATTGTACAGTATCTTGCCAAAAATTCGAGAAGTAATGGACAATAGGGTGTTTTTTTAATACCTAAGACAACTTTAATACCCCAGGCGCAATATCTTCTCACATATGAAAATTATAACCTAAAATTTGTGAAAAATGAGACTGAAATCAAAACAAAATTTCAAAATTTCCATCCTCACAAAATTTAAAAGTGGCATTGAACAATGGAGTGAGACAGCAGCCTTGCAACATCGTGGCACTTATGAAAGCTAGAGTCATATACTTAAGAATACGGGTGATTTTTATTAAGACCTAATTATTTATAAGCTCCCAATGGTGGGACTCTGATGGTTCAACAATTTGTTTTTACAAATTCGTGTTAATAAATTCCTTTGGTTTTTTTTCTAACATAACCTAAGAGTCTAATGCAGGGGTGCCAAAAACTTTCTTATGGAAGTGCAAACACTAATACATATAAAATCCTACAAACTTTCTTAAACGAAATCATACTACGTTAGACAACAACAAAATCTACGTTGAAGATCAATGTCACCAAAAAATATCAACAAAGCATATGAAAGTGTTGTTGCTTGCACTTCGGTATAGGCAACGAACAAAGATCAAAAACATAATAGACAAATTTTTTTGTGTAATTTGTATTGCTTAGTGTGGAGTGCTATGTGTGTATATTAGAATACACAGCCTATGCCTGAGTGCTTTTACAAAAACAAATGTGCACCTAGTGCATAGGGTTTGGGCACCTCTGGTCTAATGATTAAAATAAAAGGAGTAAAAGTATGATTAAAAAACTTAAAAAATTGTTATTCTTAGAATTTAATTGTTAAAAAATCAAATGTAAATAATAATTTTACAATTGTCAAATAATTCTTTATATCATAAAAAATATCATAAATTCCTTTAGAAAATTATTTTAGAGCAATTTTTTATAAATAACAACCAAATATTCTACATTTGCACTCAGATCTTCATAATCGGAGATTTTTGCAACCAGTGATAATTTTTAGATTCCTCAAATCTCAGATTTTTTTAAAAATGTTCAAATATAAGATAAAATATGACGTCCTAAAAATTCTGAAAAATTTTAAAAGTTATTTTTATCTTTAGTTAATTTTTTCTTTGAACAAAAACATTTAGTTTCATTATTATAATTATTCTTATGAGTGTTTTTATTTTTATTTTTTTTTTTTTTTTTTGTAATATTCTTTTTAGTTTTATTACAATTTTAATTTTATTTTGTATTTTTAAGCATGTATATTAATATAATATATCTTATAATATGAACTAATTATTTACGTATTTATATACTTTTTATTTTTATTTTTATTTTTATTTGTATATTTATTTTTATTTTTATTTTATTTTTATTTTATATTTATTTTACTTTTATTTTAATTTTAATTTTAAATATTTAATTTTTTGTGTTTATATTTTTATGTATTTGCACATTTAAATAATTTTCTAATTTTTATTTTTATATGTATATTTATATAATGTATTTTATAAATATTATATATAAATAAAATATTTATGTATTTATTTATTTTTATTTATACTTTCATTTTAATTTTTATATGTATACTTGTTTTTATTTTTAATTTAATGATTTTTATTTTAATTTTAATTTTAATTTTAAATATTTGATGTTTTTTTTGTGTTAATATTTTTATGTATTGTACATTTAAATAACTTTTTAATTTTTACTTTTATTTTATTTTTTATTATTTAGTTTATATTATTTATTTTTTAATTATATTTTAATAACTTTTAAATTTTTACTTTTATTTGCATTTTAGTTTTCATTTTAATTTGTATTTATATGTATACAATATATATAGTCGACTATTTATATTGTAAATTTTATATATATTATTACATTATTTCTATATTTACGTATTTATATTTTATTTATTTATTTTTGTTATTATTTTATGTTAACTGTTTCTCATTCTTATTTCTTATTTATATTTTTATTATTATTTTCATTTTTAGTTTTATTTATTTGGTTTTTTTTAACATTTGTTTTTTGTTTTTTTTTTGTTTAAATTTATGTTTAAATTTCTTTTTAATTTTTATTTTTGTTTTAAATTTATTATAATTTTATTGAAAAAATTTTTATATTGATTTATAAAGCTTGATTTTGGAATGTGTGTGCTTAAAAGTCTGTTTTTTTGGAAAAAAAACTTTTACAAAAAAACTTTTTTAATTTTGCATTTTGATGTACTGATTACGAATCTGAAAAAGTGGTAAAAAAATTGGCGGTATTCTTTCTTTTTTTATTCTATTAGTCTATTACTTCTTTAATAACTTCCAATAGGCAGCTATTTTGCATATACCTTCTTCGTCTATCACATCTTGAACTGTCATATTCGGACATTCGATTCATTATCACCAGTTAAATGTATGCTTCAAAGGTTAATGCAAACGTTGTTTATAAGGCATACAATTTTTTTTTTTTTTTTGCAAAGTTGCGCTAAACAGTAAAATTTGTGGCATGTTGTTTTATAACTTGAATTGATAGTGTAAAATCCGAGCTCAAATCCGATCAAAAACAAACATTTTTGTAGTTAAAAATTATTCAGTTGAAATTAATTTGGACATGAAAAGCTACTTGTGCATATGAACATTGAGCATTCAACTTGTGAATAATCACACACATTAGAAGCTCAGTCAAATTCCCTTAAAAGCCTAAATGGTCAATTTGGTTTGATCGTAGATTTTTTTGGCTTCAGCGAGGTACATAAAATTATTTAGCAAATCCAAAATAAATAAAATAAATCAAGCACGATCTTATGACTGGCAGTATCTTAATTATGTTCCTTTTAATGAAGCAAAGCACTGTTAACAAACAGAGTTCTAACTGCAACATGTTGGAAGTTGAACATCAATGGCAACAAATGATCTAAATTTGCTTATGTTAGTTAACATTGCATTTACAGTTCTGCATAAAGTAGACGGCAAACTATTTAACAGAACTCCACAAGTTACCATTGGCAACAAATGTGCTCTGCAACCTTCGATTAGCTGTTCCTTCAAATTCTTTATTATAACTTTTAAAACTTTTTTTTCTAGAATTTACATCATCTGTAGTTAACGTTTATAGAAAAACTCTACTGTTTACAATGGTCCAATTACAATGGTCTTAATTTTAAAAGAGCCTTGTAAGTGCTGTGTTAATGCACAGAAAGCATAAGAAACCATAACATCAACACTGCAACAAATAATCGTTAAGACATAAAGATAAATAAGAGCATAAGAGAAGAACACATAACAAAATGCGCGAAAACACATAAAAATCTAATGGCTCGCAACTGAGCTACAGTGTTTGCAATTATGTTACAGTTATACAGCAAGTAATGCGCCTACTTTGCTTAAGTTCGGGTTAGAGGGTTGTTATATTTAGAACCACAGAAAAAAAGCAAAGAACTGCTGATAATTTTTATGAGTTTTTCGGCATGGGTGTGTTACTTTTAAGTAAGTATGGCTCTGAGAAGTACCAGCAACATGGACAGCAACGTCTTGTTGGTCGAAAGCAAATATTTTGCCTATAGGAGAAGAACCTTACATGAAAAAAAATTTAAAAAAAAATGATTTTGTGTTTATTACTTTAAAGTCGGTTAGCTAGAGAGTTGCAAAAATATTGCAAACTTATTAAGCTGAAGCAAGCCAATTGATCTATGGGCCAAAAATGTTGAAAACAAGCTAAAAATGTAACTTACTTCTGACTACAAGAGCTGTCAAAATAACGTTTGAGACGCACGTACAACTGCGTCATACATCATTCATGGAGAAGCAACAACAACAACTGCTTCATGCTGCGTTTTTCGCGTGTTCACTTAACAAAAGTTTACTTTGTACGCTCAACATTTGGCTGCCTGTTAGTTTTCATTGAATACGCCACAGACGTTGCAGCAGTCGCTGAAGCCATCTACCATATCAGTGTCCCCAGCTGCTCTTGAAACTCTAGCTGCTACAGCCGCTTTTGTAGGATTGCATTGACCTTTCCCGCTGCTGCAATAGACTCATTGCAATATATGTATACGACACAGTCGACGCAGCTTCTTATGACATTGACAAATGTCAGCGGACATGCTTACGCATATTTGATATTTTGCGTTCGCTTCAAGCTTTCGCTCAGTATTAAAGTTGTTCCTTATTGCTTCTGCAGCATGTTGAAAAGCGTCGTTTTAATAGCGACAACAATTCTTACAATGTTAGCTGCTACAGCTGGCGTCGAACCAAGGCCGATGACTACAGACGTTATATCGTGGCAAACTTCACTTAATTAAGCTGAATCATTAAATGTTTTTTCAATTTTATCGAATAAAAATTTGAAGATTTATAGCCGAAATACGTATTTTTGTCATTTTCTGCAGCTTGGTGCTTTAGTAGCCATAAGGTCATTTACCACTCATATTACTTTCCATGTCTTCTCAGGCCATTTGCTTTGAGTTCGTTCTTTACCTTCAAAATAATAATAATCTATCAGTAAGAAAAACAAATCTCGAAGTAAATATGGCCAGCGAAAGTGAAAATTGATATTTTTTTTTGTTTTGTAATTTTTATAGAAATACTTATGGAAAACATATTTTTATTACAGATAAATTATGCCAAATAAGATAAAATAGATATAATGAAGTGAAAAGATCGTCCTTCTTTACATTTAATAAGGGGGCATATAGGTTACAAATTTAAGAAGAAAAATTTTCGGGAATAGTTTTCCATAGAACAGTGGGGCCCAAGAAATTTTAAGCGCGGGCCAATGCTAAAAAAACCAAAAAAAAAAAACACAAAATGTTGCTCATCGTTGCTTTTGACAAAAAATCAAACAAAACAAAACAAAAACAATAACAATGCAATAAAATTACATATCATGAAGTACACTGCCAGTCTTAATTTCTATTACAATAACAATGCTTGCATGAAAAATTACTCGCCACACAAGTAACGGGACAATCAGCTTCAGCATCGACATCATCGAGTGTGCGTTTTTTTATTTTGGCTTTACATGCATTTGTTTTTGTAAAGCTCGCTGGAAAATGTGCTGAACACTGAACGAGTGAGGTTTGTGTTGTGGTTTTTTGCATGCGTTCTTTGAATTTGGCTCATCGCAAATACAAAATTAAGATAGAAAAAAAATTGTATGAAGGCGCACGCGAGCCATATGGGCCACTACGTGGGCATGTTTGCCATAGAAGGAAAAAAGATATCGTTTCCAAATTTTGCACATATATTTACTTACATTTAAAGAATTTATTAAAAATGTAGGTAGTAATCCTGATAGTTACATACAATTAAATGCCTGTTTATCTGTTCGATTAGACTGATCTCCACAGTTCATTCGAGCATTTGTTCAAATGATTTTAATAAAATATCAAGCAGGTATTAGCGAACATAACATGATAACATATTACCGTATCTTACAGGGCTCCTCGATAAAAAAAGGGCGTGGGACTTCCAATGACGTTTGACTTTTATCGTAATTCAGTATGATAAGATTAGGCGTCTTAAAAATGGAAATATGGTGTAAGGTTTCAGGGAATTTTTAATCAAAAGCTGTTGATTTTCAGAATAATGGATGAATAAATGGAATGTGAAATCTGAAGAATTATCTAGAGACTTATAAATAATTTTAATAATTTTCAGAAATTTTTGGTGAAAACTTCGTATTTCTCGAAACGAGAATTAAGGGCATCAATGGGTTAAATAGTTTATTTATTATTATATTGGTTTAGGTTAATTTGGAATAATTTTTCTCAAAAAACAATTAATCATAGTAACATATCAATTTTCAAAATTTCATATTATTTCTTGTAATCTTGGACCATTTTGTTCAACCAAAAACGAAGTATCGATGAAGTAATTCATTAAAAAATGGTGATTATTATAAAATTATGTTTAGAGGCCAAACAAAGTCCAATGGGCACGTTAAATGTTTCTCTTCAAGAATTTCATAGAATATAGTACGTGCTTTTTCAGAGCTCTGTATGATTAGTAATCATTTGAATTCTTGAGGCCCCATAAAATTCCCTTCATGTTTGAAATAATACCTTTTTAGTGGATCTATGGATATTCGAAATTCAAGAGATAACCGTGCAGTTATATTTAAGTTCTAGTCTGTCGAGTTAATAATATGTATCTGCATAAAATGTTAACAAAACACAATTTTAATGAACGTAAGTAAGGCCAACATTATGATTGAAATAATTTTTGAACTTTCAAATCTCATATCTCCTAGGAACTATAGGAATTTATTTTTTTCTAGAAAATTTTCTCATTGGTTAAGGCATGTTCCTACTTGACAAAAAAGGTTTTGGTCAATTTCTTTTTTTTTTTTCTGGAACAGGTAGGTCTTATTTATGGCGCAGGCATCGCTGATAAGACTTAATCAAGGTAACTTTTCTTTCAAATTTTTATAAAAAAAAAAAACTTTAAACGCGTTTTTGTCGAGACTACATTTTTATACCTGGTTACCATAGTTACTCAAAATCATCCTTGTCCTTTTATCTCCAAATTTTAACCGCATACTTTCCACATGTGTAGTTTTCGTGTGAACTAAAATATTGCAAAAATGTTTATTTTTTATATATTTTTTGCACAAAATCCAGAAAAAGACTTTTGTTTTTTACGATGTTTTCAAATCTTCATAATTGTTTTTTTTTTTTTTTTTTTGCCAACTTAAAAATTTTAGTTCACACGATAACCACTTACTTCATTTTTTTTTTTTTTCTATGTGCTGCCAAACTTTCGTTATTATGGTAACCATGAGCTCTTTCTGACATCGACACGTCAATATAAAATTTAAGTTTCATACATAAAAAAATGTTAAAAATTAATAAATAGAAATAATTCATTCACGTCAAAAAAAATTCCATTAGCTTTTGCCGTTTTCCTATAAAAAAATTTTAAATTTTCACTCGAATGTCGAGCGCGCCAAGTAGGATCATCATGTCTTTATAGGAAATTTCGGAGCCAAAAACTGTTCATCTTATAATACTTTACAACTTTACTTAATAAAGTAATTATTGTGATAAATAGGCTTTCATTTGTTTTTTAGAGAATGTAAAAAAGTTTTAGGCTAAATAAAAAATTGTAACCATGCCATGCCTAAAATCGGCACTTTTCCTAGAAAACAGAGTACACAAAAGCTTGAGAACATGAACATTAGTCATTCATTGTCGGAATAAAACTTAAAGATGCTGTATAGTGCATATAAAGTATATGAAAAAGTTTCTTTCTTAGCTAGCAATTAAATTCGGTATCTACCTGGTCAAAATCATTGAACAGACCACACTTTTTCACTCGTCCAGCTACGGGCCCTAGTACATTCATTTTAGTTATGTTATTTGAAAACCCATTCACCAAATTCTTCCCACGGTGTTAATTTTTGGCCAACTGGGTTTTTTCGAGAAAGTTTTCTTTTTTCTAATAAAGAGGCTATATATTTACTAATACTATATATCTATCGACAAATGTTACTCTTAATAGTATAATTTATGAAAAATATTTTCATTCCCATGACTTTTTTTTCTGCACAAATTTTCTAAACTTTTTACTGCTGTCAACTAGTGATAAACTCAACAACAACAACAACTTTCCTTGCTTTACCATAACGCAGTAGGTTGGCTGACTAGCTGGCTGGCAATCTTATCACATGCACATGGTGCTAATTCCTGCCACCATATTTAATGTAACTGAGGCATTTATTTTTGACACGCCGTCGTCGATAGTCACGTCAAAGCGCAACTCTTAGTTTGCACACAACTATTTTTCCTAGGATAATTGTTGGTATCTGTAGCTGTTGTGTTGACTGTTGTTGTTGTTTTTGCTGCACTTGTTGTCTTTGTTGTTGCCTTGATGACATTTTATTCATTTAGCTTGTTGATTTTATATGGTTAGAGCAGAAATTATGATTAGTTGTAGTATGTGAGCAATGCGCTAGATGGCGTTGTGTTAAAAGCGTAAAATTGTGGTAAAACTTACATTACGAGAGCGAAACATTGCCATATTTGTATGATTTGTGAAATTGTCTAAATAGTCGGCTATAAATTACGCATTGATTTATTGTCAGGTTTCATCAATGAATGATCAACCAGAAGAAAGATCAACAAAATATGTTGTGGTGATGATGTGGTCGATGTTGGCGATGTTCGCAGATGATGTTGACGACGATTGTTGCCATATATTGTCGGAGTGTAAACGAAAGAAAAAATTATGGTAGAAATGTATCTGGAATTAAGTAAAGGATCATATATTTAGTGTAAATCATTTAACGCATACAATTTATTGCAAAAGAATTAAATCATCTAATTATAATAATCATAATAGAAATTGTAAATATATATAAATTATAAAAAGCCATACTTTTCAATTTATTTATTTTAAGATAAAATAAATAAAAATAACATTATTATTAAGCATTATAAAAAAGCATAGTAAAAAATAGTATTAATCCTAATAATAAAAGTAATAACAATAAAAATACTAATAATAATAAATAATAATAATAATAATAATAATAATAAAAATAATAATAAAAATAATAATACAAATAATAGTAATAATAATAATAATAATAAAAAAAAACACCCTAGGATTAAGAAATTAATGTTAAGTATCTGCTTGTATTAAGCTCATAATAAATAAATAAATGAATAAATAATATTAATAATAATAGTTATATTAAAAATAAAATTAATAATAACGATAATATTAATAATAACAGAAATACTTATAATAATAATAATAATAATATTAATAATAATAAAAATAATAAAAATAATAATAATAATTATAATAATAATAATAATAATAATAATAATAATAATAATAATAATAATAATAATAATAATAACAATAATAATAATAATAACAATAATAATAATAATAATAATAATAATAATAATAATCATCATAATAATAATAATAATAAAAATAATAATAATAATAACCATAATAATAATAATAATAATAATAATAATAATAATAATAATAATAATAAAAATAATCATCAAAATTAAAAAATAATAAAAATAATAACAATAATAATAACAGTAATAATAATAATAATAATAATATTTATATTGGAAATAATATTAATAATAATAAATAATAATAATAATAAAAAAAAGAACAAAGTATAAATATTACTTAAAAAAATATTTTAAAAATATTTGAATTTGGCTTATTTCAGGGCAAATTTCCGGAAATTACACTGTTCAACACGAAAAAAAATAATAAGGTTCTGACAACGAATTTTGATAGAGGGGACACAAAAGAATACACCTTCGTCGGCGTTTCTAAAGTTTACATCTGAGTCTCATTTTAGGGAGGATTTAAATTGCCCGCTTTCTGAACATTCTTATAGTGAATTAGCATAGGAAATCATGTAAACCTAGTGTAGGGTAGGTAGTATGTTCTATTATTTTACAAGTTATTTTTAACACTGTTCAAAAATAACTTGTGGTGCTTTTAGAGCGCACCAACGCTCAGGATATGATGGCTTAAGAGCCGCGCTTATTGAGAAAATAAAAAGATAGTTTTAAGCTAGTAGAGCTCAGAATTACCATCAGATAGATTCTGTCTTTATTTTATAAAATTAAAGATATTTATACAATTTTTAACACTATTATTTTAACATTATTTTTACCACTATTTCCAAGACTCCTCCTTGAATTCCAATATTTCATAATTTTAATTTAAAAATAGACAATTAACCAATCACTCTTGGTTTGGTAAAATTCTTCATATTTCCCCTCAAATTGATATTCTCTAACAATAATTGGTTCACTAAACTTACGGCCTTGATTCTAAAGTGTCATAGGCACTTGTTCAGTTCATTAGCTTGTTGTTGTTGCGTAGAGTTTCTCATGCACATGCATTTGAAACACAACACCCGCTGTCGCGCTTATGCTTGTGCGGTATCTAGCGGCAGAAGTGTAAAAGGTGCTAAGTGCATCGAAAAGAATTTGAGTGCAATGTTTTGTTTACGTTAACATTTTTGGGGATTTAATTTGTCACAATATTTTTGTTGATATCTTTGGGTTTTATTATTGTCATGTGTTGGACAATTGTAGCTACGCATGAAAGTCTTTTGGGTGGTCGGTACACTACACTAGCATTTTGGGTATCGGATGTGTTCTGATTTATGTAAAATTCTACGAAGAATATTTTTGTGGAACATTTTAACCCCTTAACTTCTCAAGGTATGGGTCTTTTTTGACCCTTTTGTGATAAGGGAAAAAAAGACACATAAAGCAAGGATATAACGGGTTTAAATATCCCACAAAAAAATTTGTCATAAAATTCTACTATAAGTCTTTGAATACACCAAAGCTAAAAATTCATCTGCAATGCCAGAAATAAGTAAAAACTTAAAATGTGTTTGAAGGTTAATTTCGCACTTACTCAGAATTGATGCTATTCTATACTGTAAAATTTTATAAAATTTACATAGTGTGCGGTCAAATACGAAGAGCGCCAGTGGCGGGTCTGTTGTAATTTAAAAATAGTTAGTCTTCTTTCTATCGGGTATGCAGGCTAGATAGTAGCCAGGGATACGTTAAATATGGATGATTGTTATGCAAATGGGATTTCTGTCATATCAGTTGAATTTTCAGCTTTGATGTATTCAGAGACTTATAGTAGAATTTTATGAAAAAATTTTTTTTTGTTAAAGATCTTAACCCATTATATAATTGTTTTATGTGTTTTTTTTCCATTTTAACAAACAAGGGTTAAAAAACCCCTAAATGGAGAAGTTTGGGGGTTAAAATATTTCACGAAAATGTTTCTCGAAGTATTTTGCGTAAATCCTCAGAACATATCTTATACCCTAAATGTAAAGATAACATGATTTCCCATGCCGATTCACTATAGGAATGTTCAAAAAGGGGGAAACTTAAATCCGCCCTAAAATAAGACTCATAAGTAAACTTTCAAAACGCCGATACACATATATTTTTATTTTGTCCTCTCTACCAGAATCCACTGTCGGAACCTTGTTATTTTGGAAAAAAAATTGATTTTGTTGTTCAGTGTTCTTAATGATCCTAAAAGAGACAAGATATGAATGAATTATGAAAAAAAACGGGTTCCATCACGAAAATAAGTCTACCTTCCAAAAAAAGTTACCTTCTCCAATTGTTTTAGATAAATACGTCTTAGGATTAAATGAAAATCAGATATTTTATTTTGTTAGCTAGTGATCAATTATGAACTTTAAACTTTTATAAATAGACTTAATTAATGGGACTTAATTAAATAGACTTAATTTAATTTTAAAGTTTCTTAAAGTTTTAAGTTATTTTAATCTTTTTTCTCAAACGAAACCTTGTTCTTTTAATAATACAAACTATGATTTGAAAAAAATATTATCAACAAGTCCAACCTTCATATCTTAAGTGGCTTTTGGCTGCCTATAACTCAAATGACCGTTGGAAAATTATTTTTTATATTCAAATCGACTAAAAGCTCAGCTTCTTTCAGAGATCGATCTCATCATATCGCAGCCGTTTTTGACGTTGAATGCAATCGATAAAATACCAGCAATTCTCATATTTATAGAATATTCTTAAATCAGCAAAGAGCAACATTATTATATTGGCTACTCTGCATGGGATAGTGTTCATGTCGGTCACACCAAAGATATGACTCTTAAAGTCTAAAATTTGCCATGTCTGATTTGTATTCAAATTTGTAAGATAAACGATAGCATAAAAATAAAATACACGAATATCTTCATCAGTGTAACACTGTTTACAAGAGTCATATGGAGTGAAAAATAAAAAAGAAAAAGAGAGAGAGAAGCACAAAATAATGATCTTCAGAGCTTTATATTTTGACCATATCAAGCAATGATTTATTGCTACAACGTTTTCATATTTATTTCAATTCAAGCTATTAACTATGTTGTTCGACAAGCAACAACAACAATAACAACAACAATAAATCAATAAAAATAAAACGACAATTTGATCCAGATAGGTGATCATAACATTGATCAGTTGACCATTTAAAGCGCACAGTGTAAATCTCAGCTGGGTAGCGAACTGATAATGGGCTCATAACTGACAATCAAATTGAAATGCTCCAAATGTCATTAAAAAAATAGAACCTTCAATGTTAACAATTAAATAATAATTCAAATTTTAAAAAGTGCACGTATTCAAGCTCAATTGTTTTTTTTTTCTTGGTGTAAGTACACGCCATTACACGTAATGGCATAATTTTTAGGCAGATATCATTAACTTAACTTATAATTTTTACTTTGTTGCTTAAAACCCAGACTTACTTTACGTTTTCTGCACTCAACATCGAGATCCTTACAATAACAAAAACATCAACAACGAGCTCACTTTGGCAAATTTATATCACGTGATGACGTGCTGTCAACACGATCTTGTTCAATGAAACGCACAAAAAACTTTTCAATTTACTTATTTTGCGTTTGATTGCAACACTTGCTGCGATCGATCGTTGATCATTTTTACAAAAATGGTCTCCAACAGCGCATGTCCATAAAGCTGAAGTACCCAGCAACAAGTTAAAGCAAGCAAGAGCAAAAGAGTTAGAAAAATAAGGAACAAAAGTAGAAAAAAAAAAGAATTATTGTCAAATGCCTGAAAAGATCGCGATCGAGCAAGTGATATATAGAGAGAAAAGGTTGGAAAAAAAGTCACACCAGACAAAAACTTTGCTCGACTTGTGATTGGAGTGCGTTTGTATTTGGTGTTCAGCAGAGCACCTACAGCCAATGCTGCTACTGATGATGCTCTATTCTACGAGTGCTGCTGTGTTACTGCTGCTACTTCTGCCACTTCTTGTGCTGCCTCTTGTCACATGGCAGTTTATTTAATATTTTCGTTATTTATGAGCTGCTGTTATGCCTTTTAGGTATTCGAAGAATTTAGTTGGTCGTGAGCTCACATGCAATTAATGCCCAAATTAGTTGTGCATCAGCAGATCCTACTTTTTGCAGTTTCTATTACAATTTTTTTTTTTTTTCATTAACTTTTTTTCTGTTGGTTGTATTGTCAAGGCATTTTTTGTGATTTACGAGTATTTGTGGCATTGGACAGTGGCATGGAAAATGTCAAAGTAACTGTCAATTTTATTTTAAATTGACAATAATGAACTTTTTGTTCAGATATCTTCTTTTAATTTTTTTTTTTTATTATTTTTCATTAGAGCCTTAATGGGCTATATGAAGTGCTCCAGTGTTGATAATCAGCTGCAGAAAGCTGCGAATTAGCCAAAAATGGCTAAGAGACTGCATTAATATTAGGCCATGTTGGCCAGGATGGAGCTAGTTAATGTCGGAATATAAATTATTATTATATCAGTCTGTTATTTATTAAGACAGTAAAATGTATTGTTTATGAACTTTCATAATCAACAATGATCATGAAAAGAAACACATATACATATAAAGAAATACAAAAGGCTCTGATTCATTGATTCTTTTAATATAAAAATCACCATAAGGAGTCGTTGAGAAGTTTTAAAGTCTTCTTTTTTATGGTGCACAACATAATTGTTTTAACATAGCGATGGTCCTACGTCCTCAGATAAACTTGCCTCAGATTCTAATTCGCGTATTTTTACGGCTTCCGGCCACGCTTAGAACAACCTGCAGATGCTTCTCTTGATTGCCCTTTCTTTACCACTAATCTATTGCCCCATTTTGAACCAAAGCAGACCTGACTGAATAGGTATAACACCTGAAAATCTAGCAATGATATACAACAGCAATAATCATATTTTTCCATATAAAACAATTTTATTTTTTATTCAAATTTGAAGATTGTCTTTAACTGCAGAATAGCACACACACACAACAATTGCACTGATTAAATTAAAAAGCAGATCCCCAGAAGAATACTTTCTAAAAAGTTTTTATGGAAAGATATATATTGCACATGTCTGTGCTGATTCCCAAGATACAAAAACCAACACAACTTCATGCTGCCAACTATAAACTCGAACATATCCATATTTACAGGAAGGTTATCCCTAAAAAAACACACATAAATAGAATGCATAAAAATGTGCATAAATTCATAAAAATATTAATATAACAAAATGTAGCATTATTTTGATATATCTGGACTCACTCAGCTTGACAATAAGAAGTGCAATAAATGCACAGCACCAGCTAGACTAAGAAAAAGTAAGAACACGAGCTTATTTACTAGGCCAAAAATAAAGAAGCCGCATCAGTCGCAACTGCTTAGCATGGAACAATGTCGCTTTGTGGCATGAGCAATGATCTCTGTCTGCGCTCGTGGTTGCTCCAGCAGTTGCAGCAAAAGCAATAAATTTCGTTGTAAGTATAACAATTTGTATGCTAAAGAAGCAGCGAGCTGCTATGCATTGACTCAATAGTGAGCCATGACGGCGGTAGTCCACGGGGAGTTGTTTGCACAAGTTGATGAAGCCGCAGTCGCAGTTCCTAGCAGCTATGCTAGCTAAACAGTTTCCGTGTCGTAAGAGACAAGTACTAGAATCGGCAGAAAGACAGACAGACAGACCTCCAGAAAAGATGCAAGATGCAGATGCAGCAGCGGCCAGAAGTAAATAGTATGAATAGAGAGCAGCTAGGAAGCAACGAAAAAGACAATTGTTCGAACAAGTGGATGAGGATTTGTTTGTGTGCAGTGGCAATGCACTGCAAACATTTGTGCTGAGTTTATTGAGAATCATAAAAGTTTTGGCCTGTTATAAAAATATATATCAAAAAGTAGTTCTATTCAATTTTTAGAGCAGTAAAATATACTTGGCCTACTTATATAAAAACGTTTAATATTTATATAAGCTAATAGCAGCTTTCACAAATTAAGCTTAAATACTATATATAAAAAAAACAAAAACAATAACACTCTATACTAAAAAAACAAAAAACAAAAAAAAACAAAAAAAAATTCATTAGTACTTATATTGAAATGTAGCTGTCAAAATGAAATATGAAAATAATAAAAATATATTTCAACCAATGATTTCAAATGTTACACCTGCCATGTCTGCCTTGCTTCTACCTAGTGCAACATGTGTATGATGACTCTAAGTGTTGTGGAAACACAATAGGAACATATCATATTGAATCTCAATTACTTTTGATTTTTAAAGCAAATTATTAAGAAACTTATTAAGTATGAGGAATTATAAGTGGAGAAAAATTTTGGTGCTGAAATAGAGAGTAAAGATTGTTCATATAAACGACACAAAAACTGGAAAAAACTTCATGCAGGTTATTAGCTTCTAGTTCAATCTCTTACACTTCAAATTCAACTTTTAGAAGCGAAACTTCTTTAGCTGCGTTGGGGAGTAAAACCCAGAATCAATTCGCCGATGAAACACTTCGCCGTGAAATGCTTCGGCGTGTTTTTTGGCGTATAATTAAATAATTATAATTATGACAACATATGGTTAGTATGGACACAGTAGCTTTTCAACTGCATGGTTCATACATCGAGTAATTATAGTATTGCCATAAAAATTCGAAGCATATGGAGCATGTCTTTGATATTCATATTAAAAACATCAACCTTTAACAAAAAGCCAAACATTGAATGCTGCTAAGTAACAGAGTTGTGCTGTACAACATTTTTAAGTATATTTCAAACTTTGTGCAAAGTACTTTACAACATTCGGCTGGTTCACACTCTTTGATTAACCTCAGCAGATTGCAGTGATGCCTGTTTAAAAAACAGTGTGTTCACCAAGAAATGGCGTCCGTGGCGTAGTTGGTTAAAGTGCGTGGCCGCTATGTCAACGAACTTTGGAAACCCAGGTTCGAATCCCAGCAGCGACAGAAAATTATTTGAATTTTTCTGTACGGCCGCCACCTCTATGCAGACAATGGCAAACCTCAGAGAGTAATCAAAATGCCATGTAAAGCTTCTTGAGAATAAGAACATTTCGTTCATCGCCGTTCGGAGTCGGCGTTAAGCCTGTAGGTCCATTTCTCGGTCCATTGTGTACAAACTTAATAACACGCACAACACAATTGATCATAAGAAGCTAGGTCAAAGTCCTTTCAAGGGCTGAAATGGCCAGTTATTTATTTTTTTTTTTTTTTTCACCAAGAAATAAAGACTACACAGAGTATATTTCTGTATTGCATTTATTTTCCTTATATCTTTATGTTTTTAAGACAAAATTTTAAATATCACTTAAGGGCTATTCCCGATTACAGGCAAATAGCGTGGCATCGTGGCATTTGCAAAATATGATGGCAAATATTTTCAACATAATAACAAAAATGTACAGATTTGCATTTGACCGACTGTGTCAAATTTGCAACACTAAAATCGCAATGCATGCAGTCGAGCATGGGCAACACTTATTTGCCATTCAATCAGCTGTCACATTTTAACCAAACGCCGCTTCAAAAAAAAAAAAACAACAAAACAGACTCTGCAATACAATTTGCAACAGTGTTCTAAAAAGTGTGCTCACAGTTGATGGTAAATATTTGGTAGGGCATACATTTGCAAAGCTCATTGCCCGTAACTGGGAATAGTCTTATAGGTTTATGATACATTATGACGGCATAGGATGATAGCATGGTATGATGGTATGGTATGGTACGATATGGTATGGTATGGTATGGTATATTATGATGGGTTGATTGTATAACTCTAAAGTTATCATTATTTGTCTTATTAACATTAAACTTTTCGGAATTGTCTTAAAAAAGATTCAATTTACTCTTGTCATTATATGAAGTGGGACTTTTTAGTAAGACTATATTTAAGAGTAAATCAATTAACCACTTAAAAATGAACTTTTTGGGTTAAAGTTCCACTTCTACCGTGCATGGTGGGCACACATGTGTTTTTTTTTTTTTTATTTGTTCTCATCTGAGCACAAATATTGTCAAAAATATTTAAAATAATATCACAATATTTCAAAAACAAACACAATGTCAAACATGTTTTAAATGAGACTTATAAAATCCCTCATAAAGGTTTCATAATAAATAAGTTCAAAAACATGGCTGTAACACGTTGTAAACCTTCTATACAGCAATTGCAAAATTTTTAATCTCATCTGAGCACAAAAATTGTCAAAACAATTAATTAAATTAATTTAAATTATTTTAAACATATTTTTTGAAACAACAATTGTAAAATATGTCAGAAATATTTTTGAAAATTTTAACATATTTACAAAAAAATAGAATGAAATGGCAATTTCTTCAGTACTTTATGTACTGTACTTTATGTACTTTAAGTATACTTTAAGTGTACTTTAATGTCAGTACTTTAAGTATTTAAAAAGAACGTTTAATGATTTACGGCTGTATTCATAAAAAAGTATGAATCTCTTATAAAGCCATCATAAGAAAAAAACTGAAAAAATTGAAAAATATTATTCATAAACGTTCAATGGCGTTCAAAACCTCTTTTAAATGCTTCATAAATCAGAGAATTTTAAAAATGGTTGAAACCTTCAATGAACCCTCGATAAAGCATTTTAATTTTTTTTTTTACTCATCTGAGCACAAATTTTGTCAAAAATATATAAAATTATTTCAAAATATATCATAAACAAGAAAATGTCAATGCTTGAAAATATTTGTTTATAAATGAGGGATTTTTAAAAATGACTGAAAGGTAATATAAACCCCTCATAATGCATTTTTAGAATAATTTACTCTCATTTGAGCACAAATATTGTCAAAAATAATTCAAAATAATTCAAAACATAAAAATTAAAAAAAAAAGAAAATTTATCAAAACATTTAAAAATATTTACAAAAAACGATAATAAAATGACAATTTTTTTAGTGCAGAGGGTAGCTTCGAAAAAATTTTGATATTTAAATGTCAAAATGTTGACGAAATTGTGACAAACAAATAAAATGTCATTGAATTTATCTTATCCACAAACCATTATTGATACTCTTCCCACTTCAAAGTGTTCCTATGTTAACTACAAAGCAGCTACAACATTTTTATGATTAACAAAATATTAAAAGACTTTTTAACATTAAAAAGCTTTTTAACTACTGAACGTTTTAAAGCTATTTTAATGTATTTTTATGAATATGGCTGTTTATACCTAAATGTTGATACAATTATAATAAATAAACCAAAAATCATTTAAATTCTCAAACCATTAATGATACTCTTCCCATTTCAAATCAAAAAGTTCCTATTTTAACTAGGAAGCAGATACAACTTATTTATGCTTAACAAAATTTTAAAAAGTATTTTTCACTAACGAGCTTTTTACCATGAAACGTTTTAGAGCTTTGACTATAATTCTTCTATCAAACTAATAGCATGTTCAAACCGACTTCATTTAACGTGTTATTCGAAAAAAGCTTTTTTTTAACATCATCGTTCATACTGCCTTAACTTGTTTCAAAATGTCAGTTTATTTGTTTATATTTTGAAAGAAATAAAAAATTGTTTATTCAAAAATATAAAAAAATAAAAAAAATAAAAACAATAAAAAAAAATAACAAAAAATTCAAATAAATTCAAAAATTTGTCAAATAGTAAAGACAAATTTGTCAAATAATTTATTTGTTTACATTTAAAACTTCAAATTAAAAAGCTCTTTTCAGATTTGGCTGCGTTTAAAAAGCAAAAAAAGCTTTTCTGACGTTAGCAAGAACACAAACCAGTGATTTAACGAGTTTCGAAACGTGTTAAATCATTTAACACGTTAAATTTCCAACAACAATTGTACGCATATAACTGCATTAGAACTTCATTTGAGAACTCGTTTTTCGATTTAACTTCATTAAATTGACTTAACATAATTAACTGCTCGGTTTGAACATGCTATAAATTTCCAACAACAATTGTACGCATTTAACTTCATTAGAACTTCATTTCAGAACTCGTTTTTCGATTTAACTTCATTAACTCGATTTAACATAATTAACTGCTCGGTTTGAACATGCTATAACCCTGTGATTTTTTTCCGTGTAATCTCCTGGCTAGAACGAAATTATTGCCCACAGACTGGTGCGAGCGCTCAGTGCTCAGTGCTGATCGCTGGTACATTATAATAAAGTGAAAATAGATTTGTATCAAATGGCGGCTTCTCTGAAGCGCGATTTGCAAATATTTTGTCATTGTGTTGTGATTTATGGAGTGCAGGAAGATTTTTGTTTTTGTCATCCATCCGCTAGAGTCTCAGCATGTGCTCGAAAAAAATCACACATTTCTTTAACGAAAAAAAAAACAAATCACAGTCATTGCTGAGCCAAGCTAGAACTCGGTTAAATAAAGAAACCGCTAGTTCAGCAAACCAGCGAGCCAAAAGCTCACAACTTTACTGCTCAGCACGGTCATCATAATATTTGACACATTTCTCACACTCCCATTAGAATAACAACCAAGTACCCAAGTATATGCAACATTCGTCCGTTCCTTTGCTTCTTTACAATAGGGGTTTTTTTTTTTCTTTGGCTTAACACCTTACTGGCAATTGTTTTTGGGTGGACCTGCTCAACTAATGGCATGCAATTGCTTAATAAGTCTTTTAAATGTGGCTTCAACAGTCTTGCCACACATTTGATATTTACCAACGGCCTTTAAGATGTTATTAATTTCAGTTCGAGTTAAGCATCAGCCATCCTCCAGCAACGCTGTCAAAGTCAAAGCCGATACCATGCCATGCATTGGCTCGAAGACAAATGAGCGACATGCAAACCATCAATTGCTGCTTTGAACTCATTGTGGAGCGCATGGAGCTCTGTTTGGTTGATTTGCAGCTTCATCGAGGTGTTTGCATGAGCAATGATTTTTGTCAATTCGTATATTATTCGATTATTTCAAAATTTAGTCAATATGCTGCATTTGGTAATGTATTTGACACTGTCACTCGCTGTAGCTGACGACAAACTATGCACATCATCAATATAGACAAACATTTAGCAGTTGCATATATTTTAAAAAATTATGTATGTCGCATGAAATATGCTGAAAGTGGGTCAACAAAATTAATTGCTAAGCTTTGTTATGATGCATAGAGATGGCAGAAAAAACACGCTCAAAACAGAAATTAGAATTTGGGATTTTGCGGCAAACTAGTGAGTGCTACTTTTAAAATAAAAAGTGCATGTAGGTTAGAGCACCCATGAGATATATGAAATTTGCAAAAATATTTTTTTTTTCGCTCCCCGCGCATTTTCATAAAGAATGAGGTTAAAAAATAAGATCTGCAAAAAAAAATTTGTACCGCTAGTGGTAATTAGCCAGTCGGTTTTGAATTAAAGTCTCGAAATTGAGCTTAAAAACGGTTCAAACATGGATTGTTCTATAACTTTTATAAAAAATATTAAAAGTGGTTAGTCTTTATAACATAGAACAAAGAATAAATATGCAAATATTTTAGGCATAATTTTTTTTATGTAAATGCCATATTTCGCGGTGTTTTAATTGCTTAAAGATGAATTTTTCAAAAAATTTTTGGTGCAATTTTTGCTTAAATAATTTTCATAAATTCTAAAAGGATGATAAAATTGATTGGTTTGAAGAATCGTAAAGAAAATAAAATAGAGCTTAAATACTTTGTTTTTTATTTTAAATATATGTTTTAATAACCATAAAAAAAAAATTTCAAAGTAAAAAAAATTATAGTGTTTTTCTAATTTCAATGATGTCTTCAAATTTCATAACAAAGTGAAAGTTGAATTCTGAGTCATGTTATTGCTAATACATTACTTTTATATTCTCTATTTAAGGGTCATGGTTATTTTAGTTTAATTCAATTTATTTGTAGTTATTACGAAAATCGAAGTATGATGTAATTTTCTTCAGTAATACTAATGTTATTCCCTTTTACTATTTCCCATTATTCCCATAAGAATGAAGTATCCCCATTTTACTTAGTTTTCTCTCTCATTCCTCCTGTCATCTAAATAATTTATATATTGGTTGTGTTTTTGGTTGTATAATAAATATTAAAAAATATGGAAAGCATCGTTACATCTAGAAGTGCTAGAAAAAAAATGAAAAGAGAACAAGTAGAAGAACCAGTCTCAAATTTGATAAATTATGGTATGACCCAAGCTTTTGATAGATTTCAAATAAGTAACACCGGAGCTGCAATAGTTATTGGTCAAGCTGCATATAATTTAGGCCACGATGTAAGATCATTGCACATATCTCCAGATCACATTACAATGCAACGTTTGAAACGTAGGCAAAATATTTTCCAAAATATAAAAAAACAAAAACAAAAGTCATACCTTAATTTACCAAATTTGAGACTGGTTCTTCTACTTGTTCTCTTTTCATTTTTTTTCTAGCACTTCTAGATGTAACGATGCTTTCCATATTTTTTAATATTTATTATACAACCAAAAACACAACCAATATATAAATTTTTTAGATGACAGGAGGAATGAGAGAGAAAACTTAGTAAAATGGGGATACTTCATTCTTATGGGAATAATGGGAAATAGTAAATGGGAATACCATTGGTATTACTGAAGAAAATTACATCATACTTCGATTTTCGTAATAACTACAAATAAATTGAATTAAACTAAAATAACCATGACCCTTAAATAGAGAATATAAAAGCAATGTATTAGCAATAACATGACTTAGAATTCCACTTTCACTTTGTTATGAAAATTGAAGACATCATTGAAATAAAAAAAACACTATAATTTTTTACTTTGAAATTGTTTTTTATGGTTATTAAAAAATATATTTAAAATAAAAAAAAAGGTATTTAAGCTCTATTTTATTTTCTTTACGATTCTTTAAACCAATCAATTTTATCATCCTTTTAAAATTTATGAAAATTATTTAAGCAAAAATTGCACCAAAAATTTTTTGAAAAATTCAACTTTAAGCAATTAAAACACCGCGAAATATGGCACTTACATAAAAAAAATTATGCCTAAAATATTTGCATATTTATTCTTTGTTCTGCGCTATAAAGACTAACCACTTTTAATATTTTTTATAAAAGTTATAGAACAATGCATGTTTGAACCGTTTTTAAGCTCAATTTCGAGGCTTTAATTCAAAACCGACTGGCTAATTACCACTAGCGGTACAAATTTTTTTTTGCAAATCTTATTTTTTACCCTCATTCTTTATGAAAATGCGCGGGGAGCGAAGAAAAAAAAATGTTTGCTCATTTGGGTACTCTAATGTAGGTACACAGTAAAATTATTAACTCATAGCGATCAAAAAAATTAAGCCTTTAAGGCTTTTTTTTTCATCAATTCAAATTTTTTGAAAAATTAATTTGATTTTAAAGCATCAAAAATGTTTGATTTAAAATAAAAAAAAAATTAATTAAAAATTTAAAATTTTTAACATATTGCATTCTTTTTTTTCGATGTAAAACCTATAAATATTTATATTGTTCTTTATGTACAAAAATGTAAATAACTCTACATATATTATGTTATTCTTAAAGTACAGAAAACAGCATCGTTAAACTTATTTACTCCTATGGTTCGAACCAATCTCCTGAATTTCAGAACGATCCCATACGATCAGAACCATATTTCACATTAAGATATAATTTCAAAAGTTATCATAACATTTCTGTTAAGGTATGAGTACATTGTGATTACAACATGTGTGAGAATTACTACCTGCTACGTACCACAAGGCTCTGAAAGCCCACACATTCACTGCTTCATTTTGTAAATTATCAGAATGACTTCCATCATCAAAAGCCTCCGTTGCTTTCCTATTTCGAGGAATTGGAAACTAATTCGAAATGTCGCAATTGACAAAAATTTCACACTCTCAAAAGAAGGTGTTGGATTATGTAAACTCTTGCAACTAGAAATGGTGCCGAAGGGTTTGATACCGTCAATACCATACCATAAACCTTGACGATTGTACTTAATGTGTGTGGTCCAATATATCTGAGTCAAAGAAATTAAATGCAGAGTTGTTCAAGATAGCTTTTGATGATTTTTAATCATCGATTTGTTCCCTGAAAATAACTGTTCATTTAGACTTTTTTGGATAAAGACACAAGCCGAGAGTGGCCTGCCCATATTGATATGATTGTCATAAAGACAATATAAAGACCTTACAACTGCAAAAAACCCTGAGTAGATTATCAACTGGCGACCACCAGAAATTCTAACGTCATGTCCTATTAAGAAGTTAGGAGTTTAACATTATAAGGAATAGTATCCTTCATACTGATACTAGAAGTATCTTAGAAGTAAATATCAAGAAGTAAATATTAAGATGCGCTTATTTTGTACAGTTACATATAATAAAGCAGTCATGCAACTCCTAGGACAAAATGGTTCCATTTCGATATTCAATAGCTGCGTTCGATTCGCCAGCCTATACTCAATTCAAGTCGCTTATTTCAAAATGTGTATGTGAAAATAACAACAAAGTCAACAACTAGTTGAGTATAGAGTAGGTCAATTATCAGTTCAGTTGAGTGACGTTGCGTTGCCAAGTTCTTATTTTTTAGTTGGTTTGTGTACGGAATAAGTAAAATGTAATAGATTCTGTCAAAATGTGATGTGAGTACAAAAACAAAATAATTTTCCTTTAAAGGGGGAGATACCTCATAGTTTCGGAAAAATTTAAAATGTTTTGGTTCGAAATTGCATAGTGACCCAAAGACACAGCGTGACGTGAATAAGGTTAAAAAAAAATGATAAACTGCTTCTAGTGACCATATTCGGACAAATCCTTTGCATGGCTACAGCATTATTGAAATCTTCGAAGTTTTTACTGCACTATCAGAATTTTTAATTTATTCTGTATGCAAGCATAAAATAAGTTTTGGTGAATCAGGATCGAGAGGCCTGAAAGCAGAACCGAAAGAGTCTCTCCAAGACAAAAGCACCTCGTACAGCTCGGATGTACCTTCCGGACCTTCGATTAAACAGTCGATATAAATTTTAATTTTTAACTTTTTTTATTATATTACAGGTTTACCCTTCCCTTCAAAATATCAGTACTCGAAGAAAAAACCTCTTTTGTTTCATATAATTGGGAAAATTTGACAACTACAGAAGATACTCTGCAGACCCACCATTTATACATTTGGTGTCTACAAAGAGACAAAATATATTTTAAGAGAAAAATAGAGGAGTACAAAATGTTCACAGTCGATGTAGACGATGACTACGAATTGTTTTATATCAAAAAGTCAAAATCGCAAAATTTTAAGTTTTACCCCTATTGTAACTAGGGAGCAATATATTGATGTACTCTCTTAAAAGGTTTTTTTTTTGCATTTTTTCCACTTTATATTCCTTCACCTCACTTTTAAGCAGTTATTTGATGTTCTTATTTTTTTTTAATTAAAATTCATGCAAATTCGTTTAAAATTAACAATCAAATGATAGGAATTTCACTGAATACCTTGTGATTTTTCTCATTTCAAAGCTTTTGAGCACAACTCTTACCAGCGTTTGATTATCTTCGCTAACCTTAAACTATCGAATTGGTCAAATCTTGCTTCCATTCACTGTCACATGGAGCGTATTTTATATAAGAAAAGACAAAACCATAGCAAATTTCTACAGTTGTTCTTAATGTCAGTTGAAGTGAGTGCTGAATCACAATAAAAAAAAAAAATAAAAAAAAAACACTTTTCACTCACAGCGTGCTCTAGCACGTTGCAGTGTTGAGCCATTTGGGCAACACTCTAACTTGCCAGTGGCTCCTGTTGCTTTAGGTTATAGTATGTTGGTAACACTGTTGTTGCTGCTGTAATTGTTGTTTCGTTATTGTTGTTGTTGTTTTTGTTGCTACTGCTGTTGGCAACAATTTTTCGCTATACGACACTTTGTCGCCATTAGCGTCCTGCAAATCAAAACATTTCGTATCATGATGACTCGATGCGATGCGATGCGATGTGATACACTGCAATGTGATGCGCTCGATGCGATGTCACAACAAAAACATTGATTTAAGAAAAAACCAACAACAAACTGCAAGCAAACAAAAACAACGTGACAGTCTCAGCAATACATCTGTGTCATTTGTATGCAAGATTAACAACAACACGAGCAGCAAAACTTCACTTAAGCCATGAACAGCAACAACAACAAAAACAACAGCGTTGCCACAGTCGGAGTCCCAAAAGAGCAGCTCAACTTGACTCAGAATTCAAGTGATCCAGTGCTGCTGATGTTGCTGCTACTGGACCATAAAACCCAAGACATTGCATGGCAGTCAGTCTGTTGAGAAGACAACGTTTGACATTCGTTGCTGCTGCTGCTTCTGCTGTTGGTGCCACCGTTTGACACAGTGTTGCCGAGATCGAACTCAGCCGATTTAATTACAACAAATAGCAAATTGCCTGCGGAACAATAACTTTTGCACACTTCATAGCAAACTGATCTCCAGGGAGGCAACAGCAGCAGCGGCAACCAGCAACAACAACACCGAGTCAAGCCGCAGGGCAGTCATCCAGTCAGTGCAGCCCGCCAGCAGCCAGTGAATGCGTTCAATGTCGAAAATCGCGACAAAGCGGCAAATTGGGTGCAGTTGTTTTTCTTGTTGTTGCTGCTGCTGCTGCTTGTAAAGTGTCGGCACTTCGCTTTGAGTACAATGAGCCGGCGCTTTTGAGTGAACAGCAACTTTTAACTGCAGCAGCAGTTTCTAATGTTGTCATCTTCATGTTGTTCTGAGTTGACTTGGCAATCTATGTCGTCCGTGGCTAGCTTCAACTGCGTTGCACGTTGACATTAAATGTCACTGGTTCCCAACAAACACAGCAATTCCAACAACAACAACAACAGCCAGCATGAAGTCAAAATGTGTTCTTTTAATTTTATGGCACTTTGTTTGAGCTAATTGTTTTCGTGTGAGTGTGTATGTATGTGTGTACGAGTGTGATTGTTGGCATCAGTTGGCAGTGTGAGAATCAAAAATTTTCTATTGAGTCCATTAAAATTGACAGCTTGTTGTTGGCTGTTGTCAAGTTATCCAAACTTTTTTTACTTTTACAAAATGGATACAGTTTTTTGTTTTATGAAAATCTGGGTGATTGCCCAGAAATTATAAACTGGAAAGTAAAACGAAAGGCTATTTTTAAACATAAGTTAAAGTATGACAAAAATGGATAGTCATCAGTGCAAATGGCTTATCCTGCTGTGCAACGGGATAGATTTACAATTCGAAATCTTAATAATGCCAGCTCGACCCATATTAGAAGCAACAACATTAGCTTTAACGACTTTTGCAAATTAAACAACTCATTGAGCCCAATTGTCAGTCACTCGCCTAACATAAACACTTGCTCAATGCCTCCTCCTTCTCTCTCTCTCTCTTCACAATTTATCAACGTTTTGAGCGTTCACAGACTACTCTGCAAAACATCTCACGTAGAACGACTCAGTTCAATATTCATAAATTTTTGAGCCATGCTTGTCAATTACACACAAACAACCAACAACAAATAGCAACAACTCGTCGAAACGAACGTCATTAAAATCAATGAGCGGTGAAAGAGAGCTCCACATTTAGACAGTTTTGACAGATAGACAGCCAGCGACAGAAAGTCTAACCTTGGAAAACCTGTGAAAGAGACTAATTAGCGTCGTCATTGAACATGATTACTTGACAGTCCAAAAACAGATACAGATACTGCCACAGATATAGCTATAGCTACAGCTACAACAACAGCGAGTTTATAGTGGGCAATGAAGATGACGCTGTATGAAGATGAAGATGAGCATCAAGATTTTAACGTCACGATAGCAGGCAGACATGAGAGCAAAAGTCACTAGCTAGCAAATTTAAAAGCTATAACGGCCAATATAAATATGAACAGCAGCAGCAGCACACAGAATATTGTTGAATGTTTGCCAATCAAGGTCTTGTTGATAATGTTGATGATGTGCATTTAAAAATATTGTCACAATCATCATGAACATCATTAGCAGCCTCATAGATGCAAGTGCTGTTGTCTACATGTTATATACTAGTTGGTAAATTAAAATGAAGGTTAAATCGAACCGTGCTTGATCGGTAATTAAGCATGAAGCCAAAGACAGTCCAACAACAACAACTAAGAAATTATAAATTGCCTCAACAACAAGTTGCTGCGAACTGCGATTCAAAAAGCAGCTACAGCAGCGCATTATTAGAAAATTTTTAATTAAGCATGAAATTAAATGAAATTAAATTAACAGCAACTAAACAATGTCAACACTTGGTTAAGTTAGAGTAAAACGTGTGACATAAAGAAGGAAGTTTGTGCCTACATGTCATGGTGAGAGACTCTATCTAACTTGTAGTTTATTTGAAAGTTTTTATGGGGTATTATAAGCTTTTTTATAAGAAGTTTCATATCTTTCAGAAAAAAATTTTCCAAACAGTGTAAAAACTATCATAAAATCATATGAAGACCTTCAAACATCAAAAAACTCCTTGGATTCCAAAATAAACAAAAAACTAGTGAGAAATTATCTTCGACTGGGACGAAGTTAAAATACCCCCACGGCCGAACCAAAGTATATTCAAAGTCTTAAGCAATCAATAAAAGGTTTATCTGTAAAAACGTTTTCGTTATAGTTTAACAGAAAATATTTGCTTTTGTTTTTTGAAGTCACTTTGTATGGGAGGTGGGCGTGGTTTTCACTCAATTTAGTTGAATTTCATACACATAGTACACGTTATATATCACGTTATATATAAGCAAATTTTCGAGTCCCAATATTAATTTTTATGGATTTTAGAGAGATTTTACCTTTTTGATAAAGTCACTTTGTATGGGAGGTAGGCGTGGTTTTCATCCAATTTAGTTGAATTTCATACTTAGAGTGCACATATACTCATTTTTGTAGAATTCTAAGAGATTTTACCGTTTTGATGAAATCACTTTGTATGGGAGGTAGACGTGGTTTTCATCCGATTTGTCTCATTTTCGAACTTGACCTTTATTTTTTAGATAAAAGCTTAAATATTTAAATTAAAAAATTTATATTAAATTCCGTGATGATAGCTTTAAAATTGCGGCTGTAATCGTGATCACAGACAGACGGACAGACAGACGGACAGACAGACAGACATGGCTAAATCAACTCGGGTGGTGATCAGAGACTTGCAATTATTCTTGTTTTTGAGGCATTGGTTGACTAACACAAGAATGAGTGTTAGTGGATTTAAGTCAAAGAAGAATTTCCACTCATATCCACTCATACTCGTTCGCTCACTTCACACAAAGCAACAAATAATAAGTTATCTGCTGATATGAACTGTAGCAGTGCTCAACTCTTTCATTGACTCAATGTATTTATTTTGCATACCGTAATGACTCACAGCACCAATAAACACCATGAGTTCAGTGCAATGACTTAAGTACTTAGAATAATTTTTAGTTCAGCTTTCTTGTTATTTGAATTTTTTGAAACAAACTATAATTGTTTTGCAAAAAGCATAAGGCACAATACAAAATAATACTCAACTCATTCATTGTCTCACACGAAAAAGTTAACAAATCAGCAAAAAGAATAAGCAAAGGCAAAACACAAGATAAAACTCAACTCACTCATACTTATTTTCCTCTCACATGAACAAGTGAGTCACATAAGATGATTAACCCAGAACCAGGGTTTTGGTGGGAGTGAGTCAAAGTATTTTGTTGAGTATTATAAGTACATACTTTCACCAATAGTCATGGCTCATGACTTAAGTATAATAATTTCATTAGTGCAGATCTCTGGTGGTGATGCTGATCAAGAATATTTATTCTTTACCATGCCTCCTTATGGGCGTTACAAACGAAGTGAAAAAATTTGCCCTTTATTAGTTAGATTAGTTATTAGTTGCCCTAAATAATGCTGCCCGTTACGTCTATGGCTTGAAGAGGTACGATCATGTATCCTTCTTTCGCACTAAACTACTTGGTCGCTGCTTATTTCGATATCTCGAAGCAAGAAATTGTATGTTTTTGCATAAAATAATCTATTCGCGTTGCCCAGATTACTTGTGCGAAAAACTTCAGTTCTGTAGGTCAAGTCGAAGCATGAACCTATTGATTCCGAGCCACCATTACAAAAATTCTAGCAGGCTGTTTTTCGTCAGTGCAATAAGACTATGGAATTCTCTACCAAATAGCATTAAGGTCGTTTCTAACCAAAAAGCCTTTAAGCGTTTAACCTTTCAATATTTCTCTTAACTCTATCCACTTTTGACTTCTACTGTTCTTCTTCTTCTTTTTCATAAATTGGTTACTTTTTAGATTAATGTTTTATTCTTATTAATTTTTAATATTCAATTTTTAATATTCCTTTAAAGTTATTATTCTAAGAATGTTTCATATATCTCAAAACTGTTGCATATTATTTTTATAATTTTAAAAATATTCATTAATTTTTGTTTTTCATAATTTTAAGTTTTTAATTCATATCTCATTTGTTGTTATCTCACTTGTTTATTTTTTTATTTATTTAAATATTTATCTATTAATCTTATTGTTAAATTTTACTTTTATATTATTTAATCTATTCAACTTGCGGCATGCAAAAGAAAGTGTTCTTATATGCTAACATATTTGCTCAATAAATTGAAATTGAAATTGAAATTGAAAATTAATATACCCCCATTTACGTTTTTTAAACGTGGGGGTATAAAGATATGAGTCTCTTGACCCCAACAGAAGTACTTTTCCAAACTTGAATGAAAATCATTTTAATTATTTCAAAAACATGAAGTTTCATACCATTGTTTCCTAGTAAGCCAATGAAGCAACCATATTGCAATATGTTCTATCCAATACAACAATCATATTATATCAGTTGGTGCATGTATTTATTAGTGAATACCGCAACCATTGTTGCCGTTGTCAATTTCAACACAAATACATATAAAACCCAAACAGCACCTACGAGCAGCGTTGCCATTGTGACGTCAAATACGTCATTTTGACGTATTTTAAGCTCTAATGACGATTGACGTATTTTGAGGCATATTTGACGTATTTAATAGACACAATAGTTTTCATTATATCCAAAAGTCTTAAAGGTAGAATGTGAACGTCTGAACGTTGATATATGATAAGAAGCACTCCTTGCATAGTATACATGCAACACTGCCTACATAAGTGATAATGTTATCGACTTTATTATAATCGCAAGTGTTTGTTAGCGGCGTGAAATTTTTTAATGTATTCAACGAGCATGCAGCTTGCAGCTAAATAAAACAAATGGAGCACTATTTTTTAGCTTCAATATTTAACTGACGTTTTTTTATTGAAATGACGTATTTAAAATCTGAAAATGACGATTATGAATCACAGTTTTCTGGCAACACTACCTACGAGTATGAATGACTCTTACGTTTACACTTGCGGAACACTCACACATAGGCCGAACCCTGCCAAAAGCACACGAAGTGGCAACAGCTTATTAAAATAGGCTTGTGTAATTCATGAACGAACTAGTTCAATTGAAGGATTCCCGCTAGTTAACTAGTTTTGTGTTTTTCGTTCGATTCATTTTTCATTTTTCAATTCAGTTGATATTGCAGCGAGTAGTAACAAAACGAAAGAGAGCAAAAATAACTAAATTTACCAAGCTATGGTTTGAGTCCTTGGTTTGAGACAATTTTCCTGCACTAATAGAAATGGTGGATTTGACAGCTATCACATATTCAGACCAAGTTTGTTTCATTTTATATACCTGGACATTAGAGTGTCCCTTATTTTGCGATTTTTGGAAATGTCAAAGGGCTGAAAGGTTTTTTTATGCGTTTTTATATTCTAAGAACGAAACTAAAAAAAATTTTTTTTTACGACAACGTTTACCCGTGCCAATCGGGCCCGAAAGTTTCGAAGAAATGCCCATATTAGACCATATTTGCACAAATTAAAAAAAAAATCTTTTCTCTGCTTTTTATAAATGTTTAACATTTTTTGGAACACATACATAAGAAATATGATATCCACAAAGTTCTTTTATGGTGGGCGTGGTTACCGCCCCTGCTGCGTCGAAATTTCTCCCGCAGCCTTTTCCCACCTTTTCATGAAATTAGTGCAATTTAGGTATTAATATCAACAATAAATAAATACATTTTTATTATGCTAAAAGTATGATTACATTTCATTAAATTCACATTATGTACTTACAAAAATTAACAATAAATTAAAAAACTAGTATTTTAACCTGTGGCGAGCGCGCAACAAGCTAATACCTACAAGCAGTCTTATTGCGGCTTTTCAACCGAAATCATAGTTTTTTTTATAAATAAAAGATATCAAAAACCAAAAATGTATGCCCCTGGAGGGTTAAATTATAATAAGAAATACAAATTAATTAAAAAAGACAGAGCCTTATTTGGAGCTTTTATGCTATTCATTATTACCGGAATCCGTCAAGTCTGTATTTTTGTAGTTCTACTATACATCAAAGTCTGGTTTGAAGCTACTAATAGCATAAAAGCTCCAAATCAGCATCTGTCTTTTTTAAAAGATTTGGTCGCATACAAGACAATTAACAAAAAATATCCATTGCTGCAAGTCAAAAATTTGGTCGGCATCTTTGGTACCTTGGCGAAGAACTTGTAGCACTCGCTTTTTTCGATGATGCAGTTTCTATTAAGAGAAAACGCAGTATGGTGACAGCATTGCAAGCTCAGAAGTTTCCATGTAATCATCCAATCGCAAACCCAAATTCTTTAAATGAATGGACAAAAAAGATTTAGATTGTTTTGCATCTTGTCGAACAACAAATCTATTTCGTAGTATTAGTTTGACATGCAATTTTTTAAAATATGATTCTGACGAATGGGAAAAAGATGAAGAATACCAGAGAGTAAAAAATTATTTTAAAGATCTTTGTATTGTAAATGATGTTGCGGAGCGTGGGGTACAACTTGCTCGAGAATTTCTCGAGCTTACAAAATCAGAAGCGCAGCTACAAAACCTACTTTTGTGGCCCAAAATACTCGAAAAATATACTCGAACTGTCAAAAAAAAAAAAAATACATGCTCTTAAAAAAAACTTATAATTAATTTGTATTTCTTATTAAAATTTAACCCTTCAGGGGGCATACATTTTTGGTTTTTGATATCTTTTATTTATAAAAAAAACTATGATTTCGGTTGAAAAGCCGCAATAAGACTGCTTGTAGGTATTAGCTTGTTGCGCGCCCGCCACAGGTTAAAATACTAGTTTTTAAATTTATTGTTAATTTTTGTAAGTACATAATGTGAATTTAATGAAATGTAATCATACTTTTAGCATAATAAAAATGTATTTATTTATTGTTGATATTAATACCTAAATTGCACTAATTTCATGAAAAAGTGGGAAAAGGCTGCGGGAGAAATTTCGACGCAGCAGGGGCGGTAACCACGCCCACCATAAAAAAACTTTGTAGATATCATATTTCTTATGTATGTCTTCCAAAAAATGTAAAACATTTTTAAAAAGCAGAGAAAAGATTTTTTTTTTAATTTGTGCAAATATGGTCTAATATGGGCATTTTTTCGAAACTTTCGGGCCCGATTGGCACGGGTAAACGTTGTCGTAAAAAAAAAAGGCATTTTTAGTTTCGTTCTTAGAATATAAAAACGCATAAAAAAACCTTTCAGCCCCTTGACATTTCCAAAAATCGCAAAATAAGGGACACTCTACTGGACATGAACGGGTAAGCGAAACGAACTAAAAGACCAATCGAGCTAAAAGACCTATCGAGCTAAAAGAACGAACGATCTAAAAGAACCAACGAACTAAGGTAACAAATGAAGTAAAACATGCAACGAACAAACAGAACGAATGAACTAAAAGAATTAAATGAACGAACTACTTCCTTACATACGATTGAACTAAAAAGAGCGATCTTCGTGGTGAACTAAAATGGCCAAGCCTATATTATAATTTTGTAACATCGATTATACTCCCCACTCTAAAGTGCCATAATCGAGGCTTAAGGAGTTTCACTTCAAAAACTAAGTGAGGATGTATTGAACTGACAATACAATTTTCTTTCAAGTCGTTTTTTTTCAGTGTGGTTTTTCTTAATCCATTAGGATAATCATTGTTTTCTTTCAGTGTTTATAACGAGAACTTTAGTCAAAAGCATAAAATACTCATCAAAGTGTATTTTCTTAAACATGTCTAAAGCGTTGTCATTATTGCAGTCTAATAAAACGGTTGTTGGCTGTCATCAACAGAATATTGCCTATTTTAACGAAGGACACAAACCTGTTGCTCAAATACTCGATTTAATTCATACTTTTATGACAGTTGAATGCATCGCACACACACCGCATATCCATCCATTGTACTTGGGCATAACCATCGCACCAGCGAATAAGACTAGTTTTCATTGCTGCTAGTGTAGTTGTTGCTGTTGTTGTCATGTTGCTGCTTAGCAGAGATAACTTTTAATAAGCAATTACTTAAATCAATTTGTTTTTTGTGACAACAACTTTGTACGATTTTAATTTGCAATAATTTATGCCTAATGAAAGCTGCCATTAGGAAATGATTTTTCCCACTTCAGGGTGGTACCCAGGAGAGTATAACTTTAGCTGGTCGACACGACTCGTTTGGCATTTAATGTATAAACTGGTTCGTTGCAGTTGTCAGATAAACTAACTGCTGCTGATATGAAAATTAAAAACGAATAAAACAAAGAGCAGCAACAACTTTTAATGGCTGTGCTGCGCGGACGTCTTTCTTATGGTTAAGATAATGACAACATCAAGTTGTAATGATTTTGTTTCGTTTAGGCTAGCTTTGCATGTGTTATTTTTTTTTTTTCTTACACCATTTCGTTGATGTAGTGTATGTTTCTCGATTTGTGCTATTTTTTTATGATGTCGATATGGGTTCATTTATGATCGAGTAAGTTGATAGTTGTTTGTTGATAGTTTGATTTGAGCTGATATTTGAGTTTGTACGGTGTAAATGATAACATTGTTGTATTTATGGACAAATATTTAATGTAAAAAGTTGCTGATATTCTAAGACTAAGAACTGTTTGCTTTACTGGGAAAAGCACAGCCGACAGTTGTCTTTAAAACAAGTTTTTGAATGGAAAAAAGTATACAGTCAAAATCGAGCTCATTCACATTAGACTAAGTTGTCGTTGTTGTTTTTTGAAAAGAAATTGCTTCAAATACTTTAACTAACAACTATAAAAATTTATCAAAAAATAGTCTTGAAAAGTGATTGCATTTTTGCCAAACCTTAAAGAACACATTAATACAAATATTTTTGTAAATGTACATGAATTTACTTCATAAACTAAGCAACAAAATGGCCAAAGATATTTCACGAATTTAATTGACAAATTTTATTCTGTGGGTCTCTGTCTTTGAATAATTGAAGGCAAAAATTTAATCTATGTATTCTTTACTTATTCCTCTTTATACTCGTAACTTTCAGCTGAATTTCTTAATAAATTGTCTAAATTTCTTCTGAAGGTGACAACAACATATTAAACTTATTGTTGCTGCTAAGACAGCGTCCAGCGACAGTGGCGTCCGTGGCGTAGTTGGTTAAAGTGCGTGGGCGCTATGTCAACAAACCTGGTGACCCAGGTTCGAACCCCAGCAGCGACAGAAAATTATTTGAATTAAAATAATTTTTCTGTACGGCCTCCACCTCTCTGCAGACAATGGCAAACCTCAGAGAGTAACCAAATTGCCATGTAAAGCTTCTTGAGAACGAGAACATTCAGTTCATCGCCGTTCGGAGTCGGCATTAAGCATGTAGGTCCATTTCTCGGTCAATTGTGTATAAACTTAATAACACGCACAACACAATTGATCATAAGAAGCTAGGTCAAAGTCCTTTCAAGGGCTGAAATGGCCAGTTATTTATTTATTTTATTTTTTATTAAGACAGCTACTGTTTTTATGCAGTTGCTACCAAATTCAAACAACAATTTCTATAATTCGATTGCTTGACATGCCATTCTATTTCAATAAAAATCAATCAATCAATCACTCAGCAGCATTCTGCACATAACTGGTCTAGTCAGGGAAAAAAAAACAACAGCAACAACAACAAATACTAGCAGCAGCCGATCAACAAAAATCAAATCTAACCATAAATGTCAGACAAGGTATCTGCTCTGGATTAAGATTAAACTTAAAACAAAGCAGACACGGCTTAAGACTTAGCCTGCCTGCACGGTTGCAATAGACGCAAACCGAGATGAAGACGACGACGACGATGACGACAACGACATCGAGGATGAAATCGAAACGCAACGCAATGAAATCGTGCGAACCGCAGCGGGGCAATCAATAACTAAAATTACAAAGTAATTGCATTGGAATTTGCAGCATGCAGCCAGCAGCTTTCAGCACCAACAACAGCCAGAGCAGTCAGAGCAACATTGACTGCGTTACTGCTACAGTTACTCATAAATTCAGCAACGTCCAGAGGCGCTGAGGCGTCGTCTCGAACAACATGGGTGAGTCCGAAGCTGAGTGACCAAAGCAAGAAGATGACGTCGCCAGCGGTGCCACTTGTTTTGTTGCTATTGCTGATGCTACTGCTGTTCCTGTTGCTCCTGCAGTTGATGCTGCTTCTGCTGCTGCTGCTTTTGATGATAATGATGATGGACAGATTGGTACCAAAGTCACTCATAGATCGGCTCAGATTCTTAGCGCTTGTCTGCAATGTAAGTGAGAGCGCGCGCGCGCGCACGCTTGTGGCTACATCAGCTCAACGTAACACCAGCAAAAACAACAAAACAGTAGCAACTGTCAGTAAGTTGAAAATTGTTTTAAAATTGCTGCAACATGATTGAATGCAAGCGGATAGTATTACAAGAGCAACGCCAGAGAGCCGCAGCAGCAGCAGCTGAAAAAATTATAAATAAAAAACCAAATAAATAAATGCATTGATTTAATCGAATAGCAACTAAAAGTTCAGCTCCTTCTTCTACTCTTGCAAAGGTAAAAAATAATTTAATGCTAAGGATTGCAACGCTTGGAAGTAGCTGAGTTCCAACAAGTTGCTGGTACTCAGCGCACTTAAGCGCAGTGAACAAATATGGGATAATCTAATTTTAAGTGTTGACGATGGTGCTGCCGATATGTTGGCAACAATTGCTGCTACTGTTGTATAAGGCTAGAAGCTGCACTATATGCTTGAACTTGGCCAGCTTTTGTTCAACTTAAAGCAAATGAATTATATACAAAGTGCAATTAAACGCTACAATAGAACGCTTAAATTTAGAAAATCATGGAAAATCTCAAGAAAACCTTGCAATTATTACACATTTCACAAATCGTCTGCTTCTAAATGCACTTCATCTGTATCGGGCTAATTTCAAAACGAAAGACTTAAGACACGAACTTGTCTACATACACTGTGCCGCGATGCATTTGTGCAGCTGATTGTATTCACACAGCAATAACAACAACAGTAATAGTTAATAGTAAAAAACAACAAAAATAACAACAAGAGCAAGCAACAACAACAACAACAACAACATGTTGTCACTTGGTTTATTGGACCATCACAGCCAACACCTTGAGCGCTACAAATTGCGATTTTATTGTGCTTTTAGCGTGCGTAAAGCACTTTTCTGCCTCTTCTTCTCTTGCCACCATTTGTTTTTTCTGTTTTAGTTGTTATTGTTTTTTTTCTTTCTTTTCTCACCATCTTCCTTACAAAGCTTTTCCGCTTTTGAAAAATTAATGAAGTGCAATGCGGTTATTTGTGGCAACTATATTACAAAAACAACAACAATAACTGGCTACATCACAAATGAAGACATTCTCCATATTTATAGGGCGCAAATGCTTAAGTAAGAGCGCGCCAAGCGCATAAAATGCCGCTCGCTGCTTGCCGCGCTTTGCAAGTCTAATCAAATAAATTGTGCTGCGCATTCGCAAATGTTTCACGCGCACCTTTGCCACGTTGTTCTTCACAGCAAGCCCAACAACAGTTGTTGTTGCTGTTGCAAATCGTGTTTTTATTAAGTTACAGTTTAGTTTCTTTCCAGCTCAATACTTTTTGTACTTCCTTTTCTTTAGCCGTTGTTGTTCCTGTTGCAATTTTTTTCTCTTGTTGCTGTTGTTGCAGTTGTTCTTCCTTTTTTTGGTGTCTGCAACTCAATTAAATGCTAAATTATGCATTTGCGACATTTTTATGGCAGCTCTTGCTCTTACACTCGTTCGCTTATGCGTAGCTTGTTGCCACAAAAGTAACTAGATTTTATTTCAACATTAATTTTTGTCCTACACACTTTGGACTCAATTACGCTGGCATGTGTGCTCGTCTATGTGCCGTGTTGGACAATTGGTAGCACTACGAAATGTCGTTATTTGTGGCAATATAGCAAATAAGCTCATACCATTTGGCATTGATAACAAGCGGCTATGAAATTATGTTATGGTTGCTCTACAACTCCGATTACGTTGCTGTTGCTAACTAGTTGCGGTGATAATCATAAATATTGAATTGCACAAAAAGGTAGCAATGCTGGTAAAAGGACCTTATGAACCAATTAGATGCTTCTAGTTTTTGTTATTTGTGTGCATATCGTGTTGCATCGTAATCGAAAGATCGAGACCTGATATTAAGTCAAAATGTTGATTATATCGAATGGATAGCTAATGTTATAAAGGCAATGTGCAAAAATATTGAATTTGCTTGGCAGTAAGATCTTTAACATTACAAACAATTAAATTTTACTAAATTTTAATAAGTTTTAGCAAAATTTTGTCGAGAAAAGTGAGTTAGAAAAAATTCCTATCTCAACATTTTCCAAGAGGTTTTCTACAAACATGTTTTTATTTGCTAGCATATTTTTAAAGATAACTAAAGTAGTAAAGACAAAATCATAAAATTCTTACACTAAAATTGATTCTTAAACTCAAATAAGTTTTTAAGCCCTCATGCGGTAGAATTATTTTTTTATTTATTTTATACAAACCTTTGCCAAAAAATCTGATGAGAATCGGGTAACATTTTATAAAACAAATTTAAAATATAAGAGTCAAAATTTAACTCAATTCTCTGAAGATAATTGATGTGGTTTTAGTAAACTATTTGGTCCATTATTAACAAAAAAAAAAAAAAAAAAATTTAAATTTATGTCAGCCTTGAAAAAAAAAGAACGCAATAGTCAATTTTGTGTCAATATAGAAAAAAATAAGACTTTGATAGATAGTTCCCCCTTAAATAAGGCTTTGGACTGGTTTAGTTACATTTGTGTTTTTCACTAGTGAAGAATTTTAAATTTTTGTTGTTTTTTTTTTTTTTTTTTTTTGTTAAAGATCGACTCTTAAAAATAAATTAAGGGAAAAAACCTAAACCTTCAAAATATCAAAACTCCTCTCGTCACATTTCAGTATTCTTTGCAACTATTCTAATTTCTGAAAACTTCAACTTTTTTCCATTAGAACTCATCCAGCTTCTGAGATATCGCACACATATTTCTGCGAAGAAACATTTAATATGCACAAAGTTTTAAAGAATTTTCCCAACTTAACAAAACTTAAGCGACAACAAAACAGCCTGTCTGCCGGGCTGTCTGTTTGTCATCAATGAGGCTTTGTGTGTTCGTGTGTGTGTATAGGTAACTGTGAAAGAAGCAATATCATAGCTTGGCTTAAGGAACTTGTTTTCAACATGCTCTAAGCTAAACTTAATATTTTGGCTTGTGCATGAAATGTGAGCTAACTGACTGCAACATAGCAACAAGTTGGTAACAAAGCCAAAATTACAACGGAACAGCAACATAAGGCAGAAGCATATGAAAAATTGCACACAATACACACACACACGCATATCAATGCTGGGCAATTTTCAATGTTAAGCGTAGAAAGAAGCGTAAGAAAAGAAGTGTGGGAAAATTTGTAGAAAAGTCGCAAGAAATTCAGAATATAGTGAGCTTTACTCTTGCCAACAGGTTTGCAACTAATTAAATTAATTTTTGTAACGCATTTAAATTAAAACGTTTTGATATAGCAAAAGAAATAAGAAACATAGCAACATGTTGCTGACAGTGGATGAGTATTTGAGCTCTTAAACCCAAAACCAGCTGAAAACTAAGCAAGAGTTAAGAATTTCTATTTTCAGTTTGAGCTAATTTATTTTATGCAACACACAAATATGCAGACACACCCAAACACAATGTTGTGTGGCATAAAAAGGCGCTCACTTTGCGTGACATCAATTTGAGAAACCAGGTTAAAAGCAATTAAATCATGTGGACTGAAGTGTTAAAAGCAAATGGAAAATTAAAAAAAAAAAAAAATTCCAAATTTTTATGACTCTGTTGCTTTCACTCAGAGCAAAGAACAACAACGCTAAACAATACTTTGTTCTTTTTGGCACGGACAAAATAATAACAAAAACATTAGCACCTGAAACGTAGCAAAGACAAGCCCTTGCTTTACAAATGCTTGCGCATCATCGTTAAGGCCTACTTTTGAAGCAGCTTTTTGCCGCTTTAATTAAGTCACTCGACGAGCAGTTTAAAATTGCCGCAAAAATCTGCATTAGTTGTGGCTGTTTTTGTGTGCGCGCCATGGGCCTTAAACTAGTCACTGACTCATGCGGACTCGGCTTGAAATGTTGACACCTTCAACAATTTTTCGTTAAGTTGTTGTAGTTGTTGTTGTTGTTGCTTGCAGTGCCCCATGCAAGCACTTTAGTTCGTTTTATTGCCATAATTTGTCCGCCTTTTGGCACAGTCGCGCGACAAATTGCCCTGGTTTACAGCTTTGGCACACACACAAACACTCACGCTCACATATTTTTGATATTGTTGGTTTGTTGCTTACACAAGTGCACCGCCAGTCGCACCAAATATGGTTTTTCGCGGAAACAAATTGCAGAATTTATTGAACATTGTAAAGAATGGTGTAAAGTTATATGCGTGAAAGCATTGCCGGCATAAGTTATGGCGTTAGGTTTAGTACACAAAAAGAAAAACAACAACAACTACAAAAACAAAACAACAAGAGCAAACAAAATATTTGAAAATAAATAAATTAAATATAAAGCTTAGTTTTGTTTTTTGCCAATAAAGAGCTCAGCAACATGTTACCGAATACTTACAATACATAAAAAAATTAGTTATTTGTTGCAGTTATTAGACAGATAGCATGTTTTTATTGTTGTATTTTAACAAATATCCAAAAGAAATTTTTAAAACTTGAACATATTTCGCATTGAATCTGCTACTTATAGCATTCAAACAAAAGACTTAAGACACGAACTCCTCTTAAGTCTAGGATCTTCTTTGGTCTTCGTTGAAATCAAAGGAAAAGATCCACAAAACAAATTAGAAATTTGAGTAGAAAATATTTATTAAATGAAAACATATCAATTTTACTTAAATGTTTTCATTTTCATTTTATATAAAATTTTTTTCACAAATTTTGGAAATTCTTTTCTCATTGGCTTAACTGTGTACTGTGTAGCTACTGTTGCTTTTTGTAACAAAGAGTTAACATTTTTTTAATTATTTATTTCTTATTATATTTTGCATAATTCCAACCTAATTTTTGCCAACACGTTGCATCACGTTTTCCCCTATCTTTAAATAATGGCCGCTGCAGCATCTACAATAAAACTATCGAAAGATCTAGCGCGCCGTTTGGTCGCTCTATTGGGGTAGCTCCACTACTACTAGTTGCTGCTGCTGGAGCCACTAAATTGCTCATCAAGTGTGCAGCAGCAAAATCTTCAAAGGATTTCGCGCCGAAACAAGCGGGCCCAAAGGGTTTTGTGCAGTCGCGACATGCCGACCGGCATGGTTTTTTCTTTTTTTTGCTACCGCAACTGTTGCTGATCTACTTGAAAATAGTACTAGCAGAAAATTTTTGAATTTTCTGTGGCTATGTGGTGGCTATGGCCCCCATATAGCTATGCCAGAAGAGAGACAAAAATGAAAAACGTAAACGAAGTAAGAAATTATGTAGCTGAGCATGCGCAGCGGAATGTGCATGATTCATGCACTCGACTGACTCGACCCGATCAGGGAATTGTTGCGGTTAAAAATTGGGAGCGTTCTCGTTGCTGCTGTTGTTGTTATTTTTGTGGCGCACTATACAGTCTAGCCGACCAGCATACGTTCGGGTATGGGCGGCAACAGTCAAAGCGCAGCCAGGCAGCAGCCAGCCAGCAGCAGCACCGCAAGTATCACATAGCATGGCATCCCAATGCCTGGCAAGGCAGATGAGCTGCAATGCAAACAATTGCAATCGAAAACTTTCTTCTAGTATTTGTGGGCCTTAATATGTTACTGTTGTTGTTGTTGTTGCTGCCGCTACTGGTTGTGCTGCATTCTGTTGCTATTATTATTATTTGTTGTTGCTGGTTGTTTCTGTAGCAAGATCAAAGCTTTGCGATATAATTGCTGTGCAATAATAATTCGCATAATGCAGCAGCAGCAGCATCCAACAGCAATGTATAAAACATTATCCCAGCAACGAAAACAATGAAAATTCATTAGAGTTTTTCCTAATTTGTTGCGGAAAAACAAGAATCTTTATTGGCAAAGTAATTGCAGTTCAGTTGCCGCCAAATCTATTGACAGTATTTCCATATGTTGTCCATTTTTATAAGCAAATTATTTGCTTGTAGCAGCAATAAAGTTTGTAAATTATTGCAAGGACAATGTTGTTGTTGTTGCCGCAGCAATTTGAGTACGTTTAGAATTTCTCGGTTTCAAATTAATCGCTTTAATAAATGAATCAATTTATTTTTCATTAAAATTTTTCAATTTATTTGTTATACAATAAAACAATTGTTAACAATACAACATTATTTTTCAATTCCATGGAAACTTTGATACTAATTCCTTATAAATTTTTATAAAAAATCGATGAAATAGAAGAAATAAGTAGGATACAAAACTAAAGTAATTTTTCTTTTATAAAAAGTAGTCTTAATGTTGTATTTTTTTAAAAAATATATTTTGCAATATTTTTATAGAAATTTGTTTTTTTCTGCCATGAACTTGCTCGTCTTTCTAGTAATGTTGAATTCCATCAAAGAAATCAATATCATAAAATCATAGGTTTTTATAAGATATGAGTGTCTTTTTTTTGGAGTTTACTCCTTTAGAATCGATTTCATATATAGCACATGGCATCAAATTTTATTAAGAGTGAAATTTATTTACAGCCCAGTAAGCACAAAAACGAATGCGGATTCGTTTCGAACCCGCTACGAGTCCGTCAGCGCGGAAGTCGCTCGTTTATATTTCGATGGACCCGATTCGAACCGGTAACAAATCCGCTTATAAAATTAAAAACAAAAATCATTTTATTAAAACGCAACCCCTTTCGGATAAAATATACGAAGTATGTCCGTCTCGAATTCCAAACACATCCGTATGGCACACTGGGAATGATCTTTCGACGCAATGAAACAACAAAAATGATATGCATATTTTGGTGAGAGAACTAAGAGCGTAGATTTATAGAAAGTGTGAGAGCGAGAGAATAGTTTTAAGAAAGGCAAGTCTTGCATATTGTGCATATTAAGATGATGATTTCTTAAAAAGGGATTATTTTTATTCGGCTTAGCTACAAAAATCGATGTTATTTGTTTACTAATCAGGTCGGGGTCTTCAGGTGCATTTATAAAATTGTTTTTGAAAAGAATTTTTATTTTTATTTTTGCCTTAAAAAAATAAAAGCCTAAAAAATACTTTTTTGTTAAAAATTTTAAAAGTAAAAAATGCACACTCAAACCCGGCCTCTGCATTGTATGCCGAATACTTACGAGTAATAATAAAATGGCTTTTATTTGAAATCACTGAGCAAGCAACATTGGTTTTGGTCGGTACTGAGAGCAATTAAGATTTTCACAATGCAGACCAGCGTTGCCACTTAAAATATTTTCTTTTACCAAATTTTTACTGAAATTGTTACTGCCTCAAATTTGTTTGCAACCTGTGTACCAACAAAGTTAACCATAAAAAAAAATACATGCATTGTTACTTTCAGTTTATAATTTATAAATTTATAAATTTACAAAAAAAAAAAAATATAAAAGCTTGTTTACAAAATGTAAAATCCAAGAATTTGTTTTTACTTCAATTATTTCATTATAACTTAAATTATTTTTAGAAATATATCAATTTTAGTCCTTATGAAAATAATAGATAGATCTATGATATTTAACAGCATTTGTGATATATAACAGGTTTTTTTGAATTTAATTAATTTTATGTCGGAGTTGCAAAATTGTAGCAAGTGAGTAAATAATTTGTTGCTTACAATTATTTTTGTTTGAGTTAATTCTTAATTGTTTGGAATTCTGAAATTTTTCAAGCCTTGCTTGACTTCATAATTATAATTACAATAAACCAACCAAACTACCAAGTAATATTAATACAATATATTGAAACAAAAATACATCAAGTTTGTATTCTGAAAGAAATAGTGGCAAGGCTTGTCATCATAATGCGCTCAGTGGTACTCTTTTATTCGCTCAATTTTTCTCTCTTTCACCCGAGTCATGGCAACTCTCTCATCTAGCGCAAGGCATATTTAACAAGGTAGATTCGTGTCGGAGAAGTGGATACAGCAGCTGTCAAACACAAGAAGAATATAAAAAAAGAAAAAAAAAACAGCAAATGTAAAGCTGTGCATTTATTCTTAAACAGCGGATTTTGACAGGGGCTGTACCCACCACAAGAGAGAATTTCAACAACTAACACTACCTTGTTGAATATACCTTACGCTCTGCCACATATTGTACGCCGTAGAAATCCGCGACGGAAACACGCCAGAATAGAATTAATTCTTTTTTTCTCTGACGGCTGGCGGATCTCTCTTTGAGTGGCCCAAGTGTTGTCATATTTTAGCTAAGAATTTGCTGTGTTCAGTGCTATTCATGATACAATTATACAAGGTAGGAGTGACAACTTGCTTTTTTCTCACCAGTACCTTGCAGCGACTGTCATTTGCCTGTATATTTTGTTTTCTATTTTCTTTTCTTCTTTTTTCGTTCTCCAATTTATACTATTTTTGACAGTTAGCGCAAGACGAAAAAACTGTCACTCCTACCTTGTATAATTGTATCATGGTGCTATTTTCTTAGTTTTTAACATGAGCTGACTTTTTTTTGTGTGTGTGTGTGTTGCATTTGTATTATTTCAAACACCGAAAAGAAACGCTGATCCGACCACCGACAACCGCTCCTATTCTGGACGTGTTCTTAAGCAGTAAACTCCAGTCGCGCGTCGGAGCTGACACGCACACTTTTTTTTTTGAGAAAAGTATCAAAATAATTTGCTTTCAAAATGAGTTGAGTTTTTAAACTCAAAGAAAAATCGTTATTGATAAGTAAAGTTAAGTAGAACGAATTGAATCATATATTTTCTATTCAATAATTCGGCCTGAGTTTTGTTTCTGTAGGTTTTTAGGAGTCGCTGATGCTGAAACTTAACTTAAAATTTGACCACAAATCTGAATCATAAATTGAAGATGGTGAGCCTAAGAGAACCTCTCAAAATCATCCTAAAAAGTTGGATTGCCAAAAAAATATCCAAAAATAATGCATTTTTAAAACAATCTAGTTAGACTCAGCTGTAATTACTTAAAAAAATGTTATGGATCATATGATCAGAGTTGGTTTTTTGGGTAAAAGGCCTGTAAGACTGGCTAGACAGGTGTAGACGGGTGTAATACAAATTCCCTTTTTGAATTTAAAAGCTTTTAGAATATTTAATGTTCCAAAAATATATTGGTATTGGAGGAACCATCAACATAAGCAATGGCTATGATTTCATAACATTTTATGCTACACATTTTTCCAGAAGTCTTCGAAAATCAAATGTTGTAATGAAATTTCTTGCAAAATTATATCGATTTTACATATTAATTTTTGTTCAAATAAGAATAGAGTTTATACAACATACAAGCATAACTCTTCTTGACTAGAATTCAACTAAGACCCTATAAAGCAGTGGGGCCCAAGAAATTTTAAGCGCGGGCCAATGTTTAAAAAAACGAAAAAAAAACACAAAATGTTGCTCATCGTTGCATTTGTCAAAAAATAAAACAAAAAATTAAAAATTACAATGCAATAAAATCATATGTCATGAAAAATAGCTCGACACACAAGTAACGGGACAGTCAGCTTCAGCATCGACATCATCGAGTGTGCGGTTTTTTTATTTTGGCTTTGCATGCATTTGTTTTTGTAAAGTTCGCTGGAAAATGTGCTGAACGCTGAACACTGAACGAGTGTGGTTTGTTTTGTTGTTTTTGCAGTCGTTTCTTTATTTTGGCTCTTCGCTAAGACAAAATTACGACAGAAAAAAGGTTATATGAAGGGCCACGCGGGCCATACGGGCCACTACGTGGGCATGTTTGCTATAAAGGGTTAAAATCAAACGCCGCTTTACTTAAAGTATCGCAACGTGTGACATTTTGTCAACAGTGTATCAATCAAATCACTCGCCAGCGTCAGTTAAACGTGCTTATTCACTGGTCACTGATTCTTTAGCAAAACCTAATGAATTCTTTATGGGCTCCGCCAACATTGACACGTAAGAATTCATTCATTCATAAAATAAAACCACTCGCGTAGCTACAGGCACTGGTAATCGGCGGGAGGCAGAGTGTCGCGTTGACTGGCTTGCGAATTTAAAATAGATAGAGACAAACTTAATAGCGTACAATAACAAAGAATATCGTCAAAGTCGAAGGTTAACCTGTATAAGGCATCATGATTTTTTTCATTAGGTCGTCCGCATGAATTATAAGTAAATAAAATGTATGAATTGCGTTAGTGTTAGTGCAGCGGCTAAATGCTTTGGGACTCACAGTTGTCGACAGCTGGCGCCAGGAAAACTGAATGTGTTTCGTTTTTGCTATGAATAAACATAACAGTGCAATAGAGCTGATTTAATAAAATTAAATTATAAAAATCAATCGATTCCGCTTAAGCAGCGTTCAAGTTCGCAACTTAAGTCTTTTGTTTGCTTTTCTTTAGCTCCAAATTTCAATAACTCTGCGTTGAAGCTATAGTATGTTCGGTTAAATTTTACCGATTTTTTGTTTTTTTAATGAATACAATCGATGGCAGAATAAACAAATATCGCTTGAATACAAAGTCCAAGCAATTACAAATAATATAAAACATAAATACTCATCAAACTCATAAGCAAGCTGTTAAATTTATGCTTAAAGTGTTGCTGTTTTCCAACAAGAATTTGCCATTGCAACCCTATAATCGATCATTCTTAATTATTTAGTTGCATAGAACAACTCGGTCAACAGACCGTGTCAAAGATCAACCACGGCAAAATTGCAACACAATCATTCAAATACAAGCGTGACTTTCGCTATGCAATGAAACATACAAACCTTAGCTAAGCAAGGTCCAACTATAACCAAACCCAAACCGAAGCCCAAACCCCCATCTCTTGCCTTCACTTGTTGATGAGAAGCAACAATTTCACTTAAGAACGAATGATTTTTCTACGGCTTGATTGATTTACAAAGATGAACAAATTGATTTTGATGAATGGCAAGTTCAGAGCGCAGTGATTGATTTAGCAACAACAGTGCAGTGCGCAACAACAACAACAACAGGATGAGGAATAACAGGTACATCAAGTAAGTTGTTGCTGAACTGCAACATCAAAAAAAAAAAAACATTTAATATATTTATTATTTATTTTTAAATTGTTACTCAAACATTCAGAATAACAACAGCAAAAAATGTTTTAAATTGTTTTTCGCCACAGTAACCGGTACAAAATGACAAAAAAAAAAAATAGAAGATGAGCAGAGCATGAAAAAAAAACAAACAAACATTGACAGTCTAACAATTGATGAACTTTGTTGCTGCTGACAGCATAGATCACGCAACAGGAAACACACAGGTACACTCGCACACTCACCGACACACACACACATGCATAAAAGGAGTTGAGGAAGCTTTTCTCCTGTCACAAATGACAGCGACAACAACAATAATAACAACAATCACTTCTGTGAACATAGATATTTGTAAAGCTATACAAACATACACACAACAACAACAACAACAGCTGCAACAACAATATGACATGCCAACAATGAAGCAGTAACAAGAACAACAAAAATAACAACATTGACAATAACGTTGTTGACAATATCAATGATAATTATTGTCAACAACAATAGCAAATTGAACAGCAGCAGCAACAACAACAACATCGTCTACTATTGTCTAGCTATTGCACGAGGAAGCAATATGTTACAGCATTTCAACAATTTTAATTCAATTAAGAGGGATGTTCACGGAGTACAACGGGGGGACATAGAAATAGTTTGTATTAGTTCTGTTGCAGTTGATAATTTATGCAGTTAAAAAAAAAAAAAAAAAAAAAATTGCGCATCACGCGCTGATTTCATTTAATTGTGCCAACAAATTGCTGCCACATTAACACTTGCCTCATGGCCAGCAATTGAAACTGATGCACACGCACTTCACCAACCAGTCAGCCAGCCAGCCAGTCTCTGATGCAAACAAACTTCAGGAGGAGGATGAAGACACTGAAAAATTTTCGAAATTTGCACATCAAAGAAAATTATTCGCTAGTGTCTTGTTGCTAGTGATTTTTATAATTATTGCTGCTGTTGTTGTTCTTATTGTTGTTTTTGCTATAATTATACCACTGACAGCTGATATATTGACAGCTTCTAAGGAAAGTTGCTCTTTCAAGTGTCTAAAGTGGCTCAAATGCATGCGTGTGTGTGCGGCGAAGTTATTCAATTGATATGATTTTAATTGCTGCACAGCTATTGCTGCTGCCGTAGAGCCTTAATTGCAGCCACTCTTTAATTGCAAGCGTAGTTTGTGCAATCATAGATTTTTAATTTTAGACAAAAAGTCGGTCACTTCTTTTAATAAATTAGTTTTTTTTATAATCAAAATCGATTGAAATTAAATAATTTTTTCATTACAATTAAATTAAATGAAAATATAGGCATTTCCTTCAAAAATTCAATTCTGATCTTCTTCGGAAGTATTGAATCGATATTCCGGAAATTCCATTCGAATCTTCATTTTTCATAGAGCTTGAAATCGATATTGTTCCGATATTACAAATAAATTGTTTTAAAATAAATTTGAAAATTTCTTAAAAATTTTATTTTTATCTAAGTGTCTGAAATCCAAGTGATTATATACGAATACGATAATAAAACAGGCTAGAACAATAGACTTCGACTATTTAAACTTTTTTGCAACATCTCAATAATATCCCATATGAAGCCTTACCCAAAATCCAAAGCAACCCTTTGTTCGACGACAAAAAAATACGTTACCACTTAGTATATAGTTACTTCAGACCGGATCGTCATTTGAATTCTGCCGTTCAGTATCTTAAAAGCCTTAGGGAAATATTATCTGAAAGCCCTTGTTGGAAAAAACTCAAGTTATTTAATTACACCTGTTTATTTTTTAGAAAATGTAAAGCTAAACATGTGACTTACTTCATTTTATTTTGGTATAAAAATTATATATATAAATTTATATGTACATACTAGTACCACTGGAATCGCAATTCGAGCTTATAAAATCCGATGTTGTTCTGTTTTATATTTATTGAAATACGTTTGACAAAGTTAAAAACATCAAATTGAGAAAAACATTTTGGTAACACAATAAATAAAATTAAAATTAATTGTTAATGAAGAAAATCAAGAATTTTTTAATCTATTTTGTAAGGAAAAAATTTAATTCGCCTGCTTGGTGAACTTTTTTTTATTTTTAGAAATCATAGTGAGTCTGTATTGGTAACAAAAAATTTTCCAGAAGAACTCGATTTCACAACGCATTTTGTTGAAATCATATTTGAAAATTTAACTTCATTGAAATAAAATTTTGGCATCACATTTACTTTCCTAATAAATTCGCCACCAATTCTCTCGCTCAGAAGAGAGCAAAATGTGAGTGGCAAACTATTCTATTGTAGCTTCAAATGGCGAGCTTTTTTCTCTTTCTTTTTATGCGAATCATTTATATGGAACCATGGTTGAATAAATAAGGTTGTCTCGGGGCTGATCGTACTCTTTTGTCTGTACCCATAATTGTCAAAATCAATTTTTGCTTTCAGATTTTGTATGAGCTGTCAACTTCCATTTGACATTTATGGAACTCACTCTCACCCATGCGACAACCTTATTTATTCAACCATATATGGAACTTTCTTTGTGTGTTCCTTCTGTGGCTATCAAATATGCAGAGCAAATCGTTCGTTTCTGTTTATATACTTGGTTTTTTTTTTCTCTTTCTTCGCTCATGTGCGAACGTAACCGAACCAATACCACAGTGGAAGGATATAAAAAATCTAACGAAACAATGTCGAACTTTTTTTTCTCTGCTTTTTGTACGGATCTTCTACGTGCACATGAACACACAATGGGTGAAATACATCACACATCAGGTCTGTTCCCGTACTTTTGTAGCAAAAACTTGCAAGTTGCAAAATTCAAGAGAGTAAGCAAAAAAATTGTCTCTGAGCATTAAAAATGCTAAAACGTACGGGAACGCTTTTTAGTAAAAACTTGCAACTTGTGATCAAACATATGTTGGACAAACACTTGGCTAACTAAACGAAAAAAATGTTTGAAGATTTCGACAATGTCTGATAAATTAGCTGCACTAATTGATTAAATATATATGCTATATGCGCCTGGCGTACAATTAATTTCAATATTTGTCTTTTTATTTTCCATTTTTAGCGGAAATTTTTACTTGATGCACTTGTCGGCTAGTTTTTTTTTTATTCTAGCGCACATTTTGACATTTCTGTGAACACATGACAACTTGCAAGTTTTTACTACACGAAATTTGTGTAACAGAAACTTGCAACTTTTCGCAAGGAGGGGAAATGTTTTACTCTCTCATTGTCGCTCTCTTTTGCAAGTTTTTGGTGTACGGGAACGGAGTTTAGTAAAAACTTGTGCAAGTTTTCGAAAGTTTTCACAAACTAGCAAGTACGGGAACAGACCTATCATTTCACCTGTTGAAAGTAGGTAGATTTTTATAAAAATCTATCTCCCCACTCTAAGTCATTTAAAAAAAATGATCACATCAAAATCTCTTTTTTTACAACTTAATTGAAATAGAATTTTTATACTAGAAGATGAATAAATCAGTAGAGTACTTTCACATCGATAACTTACCACTGGGATGGTCAATCCGCGACAATTATTTACCAATTAGCTATGTATACTCGTAAAATTTCAAATCACAGATGTTAATGGATTTAATCAAAAAGACCGAAACCCATATCGTCATCTTCTTCCTCTTCGTATGCCTTCTTGGCAGCATCGGCTGGTGCAGCTGTAGTTGCTGCGGCAGCAAACTTGCTGGGGTCCTTGATGTACTCTTTAATAGTTGTAGCTTCCTTGAACTCGACTTCGGTGGTAGCGGCGATAGCCAACAAATTCTTGAAGCCATTTGCAATGCTGTGTGGTGCCGATGCGGTGGTTGAATAACCAATTTGCAAACAAACTGAAGCCAAGTTAACAACGCCAGCTTAGAATTTGGCACGCAAGTCTTCGGGTTTGATGTCCAAGATCTCAGGCGAGAAGATGGAACCAGAGACGTAGACTTGATTGATCAGCAAACCATATGAGAACGGCGAAATGTTCAACATGTTTAGCAAAGTGGCTTCAGAAGCACCTACTTTATCGCCTTTAGGCTTTAAAATTGTTACATCGTTGATGATTTCAATTTTACCCTTCGAAATCTTGGTTGGGATGGATAAGGTTTGGAAGAAAGATGTTTCTCGGGACCTAAGGCTGTGTTTTGCGCTGGAATAAAAACTGACAAGGGAGCAATTGCACCATTACGTTTTGGAGCACGCACTTTCGATTCCAAAAGCTTGTCGCGTACCTCAGCCAAATCGCCCTTGGTGAACACGAAACCAACATTACCCTTGATGTGAGGCAAAAGTTTTTCAAGCTGAGCGTTGTTTTCCAAATGCCCACGAATAGCCTTGCGCATCATGGTGTTCTTGCCCATAAGGACTAAACCCAATCCACGTAGCGAAGTACGGATGTTTTGCATCTGCTTGGAGCCTACATTGTCCGCTCCGACAATGAAACATTTTGGGTATTCATCGAAGAGTTCGACGACTTTAACGAAGTATTGAGTCTTCCATGCTGTTTTGTTCTACCTAACCATCTTGAATTAAGGTGTGAAATTAGGGACTCTATTCCTATGGTGTCTTTGACTAAAATCGGTTGAGAAACATGGACAAAATAGTTCCTAAAGGCTCAACCAAGTTATGCGTAAGTAAGAGAGCAAAAGTATTAACTTGTGCGGCACTATATGGATTCGCCCAAGTTTTGCCCAATGAAAGGAAACTTTTGCAAAAAAGTTGCCCAATGAAAGGATTTTGTCTCTGTTAATATATTTCTTTCGGAACTCTTAATTATATGTCAACCTTACTTTAGTTGTCGACACCTACTTAAGAAATTAAAGGAAAAGGAATCTCAATCTTTTATGAATAGATTTATGAAGATTAAATAAATAAAATGTAGATTTTAAAATGCATTCATGGAGACAATATCCTTCTCACTCCTTGGAATAAGTAGAATAATTTGTAGTGGTTCAAGAGTTTAAGAATTTTGACTAATTTCTGGCCAAAACAGTTAACAGCTATATTTATGTGACAGTCTTCAACAATTCAACAAATTTTTAAAAAAAAAAATCTTAAAACTTCTTCTAAGCTTAAAATAAAATCTTTTTAGTCTCTGCTGAGATGGTTGCATCCCACCTCAGTGCTCTTCTTCTCTGCTCATCAGTTGATGATAATGATGATTTCGTTGCTGATTTCATTTTAATAACACCCTGTACCGCAGGTCATACTGTACTCAATGCTTGTATTGCTTGTGTAACGAGGAAGCGTGCAAAACGGTGCGAAGCAATTAATGACAGAAAATAAAGGATAACTCATAGCAGTGAAGCTTTACAATGACGCTGTGAATGCTACATAAAAATGATTAGTTATAAGTTGGCATATCTTGAAGATAAAATCCAAAAATCCCAAATAGTCAAGCAAGCAATTTGTTCAGCCTTTGAAGTGTTCCATTAAAAGTCATACCAAATATTTAACAGAAACTAGATTTTTTTTTTTTCATTTTCGCTGGCAGAACAAATTGTTTTGTCAGCTTAAAGATGAAATATGCTAATTTTCACAAAAAAAGCTGCTTAGCTCTACTTGAAGTTGGCAGCAAACAAACAACAACACGATGATTAATGAGTGCAACTTAAGTAACACCTTGAATATTTTAATGAACTCCGCTGGTAAATGCTAAATAAAGCAGCGACAAGGATCAGATGTCCTGCGCGTAAACGTGTGTGCATAAATGTCGAGCAAATTAAATTAACTGCGCTCAACTAGGCACAATATGTTGTTTGTCTGTCAGCAAGCAGGACAACGTTGAGGATGTGAGTTTGTAGCGAGTGCATTTTTTGTAGCTTACAGTTGATGGAATGTTTGTTTTCGCACCCTTTTTTTCAAGTCCTTTGCGCACCATTTTTCGAGTGTTCAAAGTCACGCTCAGGATAATTGTTGATCCTGTTTTTCTTGACTTTGTTTTTTATATTCATCACAATTTTGAATAATAAACTCATTTATAATAGTTGCTGATGACTATTTTGTTGCTGCTGCTGCTGCTGATGATGATCTTGTTTGCTCAAATGACAGCAACATTTCGACTGATTAATGATGCGCACACACTCAAAAGCTGTGAAACTTATTCAAGCACACATTTGGACAAAAAAAAGCAAAAAAAAAATCAAAAATAATGCAAATGCTAAGAAATCCTTTTTTCAATTCAAATTCGTTTTTGTGCTGCCATTGAAGTCACTTTGAAAAATTTCATCACATTTGCGACTGTCAGACTTTTTGGCGTTTGTCTGAGCATTTCTCGGCAAGCTAAGCATCGGCAGGCATTTCCGTCAGCCCACAGCTGCACTTGTCCGAAGCGCAGCTACTAAGGAAAACGATTTTGTTACACGCAGCGATTATCCTGACTTAAGGCCATGCAGCAACAACAGCAACAACAACAATAACATCTCACCAAATCGATCTAGATCTTTAAATTATTTCAATTTTATTTAGACGCATGCTGCTGCGTCGCTTCTTCCTCTTAAGTTATGCGCGCATGCGTGCCCAGCAGCACTTTTTGTGGCCAGTGCGTAGTCGGTGCTGCCAGTGCAACTGCAGTGGCAAGTTTTATTGCCGCGTCGCGCACATGTCAACTACGCCATTCGGCCAGCCGCCCGTTGCTGCTGCGCATATCAATTGCCAATTGATTGTCGAACAATCGCATGAATAATGCAATTGCTGGTTGTTGTTGTTGTTTCTGTTGTTGCTATATTTGCTGCAGTTGTTGCCACCCGTTTCAAAATTATTGTGTAATTTTGCCATATTTTGGCCAACGTTGAAAAGTGACAAATCTGACCATAACTGCAGAAGAAGAAGTGGTTTAATGTGAGAAATCCATAAATTGTCTAGGCTTTTTTTTGCAGCTTTTCGTCTCTGGACAAAGTATTTTAGCAAAATTTTAACTGTTTTTATAAATTCATAAAAAATGTTTTTCGCTTGTATCAAGATAATTTAATAAAAGCCGCTCTAATTAATCAACCTGCCGCCTTTTAAGCATTTTTTTTTTGCGGCATGCTTTTATTTCTGAGCCGCACCAAAAATGTCAGCTTTGCATGTTTTTATCGTCAGCGTGAAGAAAGCAAGAACAACTGAGTTAAGCGTCAAACAAATTAGTGCGCGTTGCGAAAATTATGCGCGCATGCGTCGTAATGAAATCAAAGCAAAAGATATACAAAGAGTAATGGAACAAAATTAAACACGCACACACACACACACATAAATACACACCCATGCGCCGAAATGAGCACTTTGAGGAATACCGCGCAGTGATGAGATCACTAGCAGTCAAAGCCATAGAGTTGACTTAAATTCCAGGGATTGTCAGTCACACACGACGGTGAGCACGTGAAGGTGAGCTATTAATGGTTTTGAAATCAGTTAGAAACAGTGAACAAAGAAAGCGAACATGCTGAAAGTTTGAAAATAAAAGTTATGAACAGCAGAGATTTTTCAAAACAAAATCTCGATAATAATCAAAGTTGGGACATAAACGAAATAGTCTTTCAATTAATTGCTGTCAAAAATTTCCTCAGTTAGAAACTGAATGTAACTACTATAGAGTCTTCACAGAAAAAGCTTTATTTTCTCATATTATACTCGTAGTCATAGGGCATATACACTACTTTCTGAATAGTCGCACATGTCTTTCGTTGTCATTGTCGCTCTTACAAATCGATTTTTTTAGAATTACATGGCAAGAATATAAGAAAAAAAATACCAGGAGAAATATTTAATAAACATCCATTTTCTGTCCGCTCCAAAAAATATTATTGTTTACATAATTCGCTTTAAACAAGACTTTAAAAAAGAAAAATTTTTAAAAACTACACTTTTTATGAGCTTTAAGCTTAAATTTAAAAACTATATAAATATATTTATATAAATATATAAATATATAGAAAAATATAATTTTTAAACATAAAAAATTGCTCCCAAGCAATTGTTATTTCTCTTAACCCTTAAATTCACCGTGTATCTTTAAATACAACCATTCAAAAAATTCCTATGGCTATATTTTCCTTTTGATTTTTTTCAAATGGATTCTATATTATTTAGAATATTATAAGTCTTAAATAAAAAATAGTTTTTACTTTTATTTGTCATACTTTTTAAAAAAATTATGTACAAAGTCAAAAAAATTTTTTTTTAAATTAAATAAACACTATTTTTAACAGTTTAACTTCTAGGAACAGATAAATAATTTTGATTAGGCAAAAATACTGACTGCTTTCAAAACATGTCCTTTAGTGATTTTAAGTGGTTCGAAAAAATTTCGATCATTTGGCACCTCACTGGGTCACTTTAGTTGGTTGTATCTTTAAAGATACAGTGTGCACTCCCTGCAGCTTTTTATAATTTTAACTTTTTAAAATAAAAGAATGAATAAAAATTTCATAACACATTTCTTTTATTTTGATATATTTTAATAAGGATTTTAGATGTGGGTAAATTCACATTGTATCTTTATAGATACAACCACTTTAAAAAAAAATTTTTTTTTAAAATAAAAATTTTCAAAACTAAAAATGCAGTTTTTATTTTACTCAATTTTACATAAAGTATATTTTTTTGGTAAAAATCGGGGGTCTTGTGCATTTAAGAGTTAATATTGTCTGTCATTGGAGGTGAGCATTGTCTTTATGGAGTGGAGAACTCAGAGAGTAATCATTTCTTGGTTGCGAATAATTTCTCTTCACTTAGGCTTAAGAATTATATTATTCACAGTAACTTATTCGATCACTCATATTAGAAATTATCATATCAGATCAAGAGCGTTCACATGGGGGGATTAGAGGGGCAAGTCCCCACACCACTGGACTGGTAAACTTTTATATGTTTTTATTTCCCATGTGTATTTTTTGCATATTCATATCATCATTTTCATATCCTTGCACACCTTTGCATACCTTTGTCCCCCCTTGAAAAATTCATATCGATCTCTATGTATCAGATAAAACTTAATGTATTGCTTCACTAAAAATAGTTTATTTAACATTTTTTAGAAGTCAAGTCTACCTTAAAATTTAGTTTAAAATGAGGTGAGTGATACGTGGGTAAGAAGAGAAAATCAAGTGAATCATGTCTAGTATGCTCTACGCTTGGCGGAAACCCTTTGCGACATGTGAATTTAAATATGAGGCAAGTGTGATGTCTTTATCTTAGACAATTGAAGTTATTAGGAAGTCCCAGCCAAAACTACATTACCATCAACTACAGTAAAAGTCATAAATATCGATGAATGTAATATTTCATGATTAGAATGATAAGATTGATTAGAATGATTAGAATGATTAAAATGATTAGAATGATTAGAATGATTAGAAATGAGATTAGAAATGCAGACATTATAAAGCGTAGGATCATTGACTGGCCGGGACTTGAACTCAAAAGCACTAGATGGCAGTCCAGCGCGCTACCACTAGACTACCAAGGCCGTCTAGTCTTAAAAAATCTTCGGCCAAAAAAAATGAAGACTAGTCCTTTGAACACATTTAAAAAAAATTTATATAAAAATGTTAAAAAAAAAATTTTAAGATTTTTTAAAAAATTTTAAAAAAAGGATTCGTCAAAGGGGGGCGGCTGAAACTATACTTTTGTATGCCAATGGGAGGTGGGGGGCTGACGCGTCTTTTTGGACTTTTTTTCTTTTTTTCCCATACAAAAAATTCTCCAAAGGGGGGCTAAAACCCTTTCAGCTCGTATGTAGATCCGCCACTGTTCGCGGTCTTAGATAATAAAGACAAGCTTAAAAGTTATTTTATTCGTAAGCAAAATTGTCGAATGTATTTCTTAGAAGAGCTGCATACCTAGTTTACGTCTTGAACCGGAAAGTAGAGAATTTAAAAAAAAAAAAATTAAAATCTCACAATCTGTCTTGAATCTAACAATCTTCCTATTCGTAACTTTGTGGCCCCAGATTCCTTTCATTTGCACCCTACTTTGGGGTAGTTATTTCAACTTGATAAAAACTTACGGCGAAAAAACCGTTGATTTTTGGCGAAAAAGTAATTTTTTTACAATTTAAAACCGCAGGCAGACGGTTACACCGATTTCGATATCCTTTTGAATTTAAAATCTATTTGAATCCAGCTCCCAGAATTTTTTTTCGATCCACCTTAACATAGAACTCTTTATCATGCTTTGTACGCTACATGATTTTTTGCATATTTACACGTTTTTTTTTTTTTTGCATATTTACATTTTTCTGAAATTTTGAGACTGGAAAATGTATTTCGTTGATTAGAAAACATGTCATTATAACACTGTGTCAATAACTGTTTTCGTTATCGGTGAAAATACTAGAAATTCAAGCGCACGTGTTAAAAATTTAACAGTTTTTCTTCTGTAACAAGTGCATTACTAAACTCCATATCCAACATCATCCCCCGATTCACCCTGCCCTCATTACTTCCATTCAGCCAACAACCAACTTTCATGCCACCTTCTCCTGTTTGACTTTTGGTCAATGTTTTCTCATTTTGCCAAACAAAGACTTCAAATGATTTATTGTGATTTAAGGCCAGCGGCAGTGACACTTGGCTGGCTGACTAGGCAGTTGACTTGCAAGAGAGTTGAAGTCATGATGCGCCGCGCGCTATTACTGCAAATGGCATTGAAGTTTATGTGCTTGTTGCAGATGGTATTGGTATTGCTTGGCCTGCGTCTATTTAGCACTTTTATGGTCGTTCATCAGCGGCTGCAACCAGCTATTGTCACCAATTGTTAGCTGTCCAAACATCAGCCAAACTCTACTACATAAATTAAATTATTCTTGCGCCCGCACTGCAGCAATTGTTTCTCCTATAGTCAGCTTGAACTGTGCAGCGTGCACTGCTGCCCAACCAAACGGCCCCTGCCAACAACATCGAACAAAGCAACAATTGCAACGTGCGGCAAAGCGTACAAGTGTCAAGTTCACTATGACGCTTTTATTGCACTCAACTGTCAATCATGTCAATAGCGTACATATCCTTAGTGTTGTTGTAGTTGTAGTTGTTCGAGTTGTTGTTGTTGCTGTATTGTTGAAGCATTCTCTCATAAATATTGAATTTTGTGCACAAGTTGCGGGCGATTTCCAAAAGCAAAAAGCATCCATACTTAACTGAGCTGAGCTTTTCACTTGGAATGGCATTTATTGCAGTTTGTTTAAATATGGCAACATTGCCGCCACATATACACACACACACACTCACCCGAACACTGGCATAAAACGACAGCTAAACAATAACTGGGCTTAAAAGTTCAATATTAATTTCAAGTTTTGAGCTTGTGTTGACATCTGCGCCCAACAGTCAGGATGTTTAGCTCAGCAGCTGAACGTTGTATGGTATGTAGTTGGCTCGTGAGGCGGGCGGGTTGTAGGAGCAGAATGGGTATGTGGGTTCGATGTCTCAAAATGAAAGGTGAAAGTTATGGCAGTTATGTATGGACTGGTTGATGTATGACATGCTGTGTTCGTGTGTGTGTGTGGAATATAAACTGCAATGGCGTTTGTAATTATTTTTACTCAAACTCTATCATTTTAAGTGTTTTTTTGTAAAGAAAACCATTCTGCTAATAATTCTATTTGGCATACCACGCTTTGCTTTTGTATTAAAAAGCAATATCGTTGGATACTTTTGCAAAAAAGTTTCAGGATTTGTCGGTTTTCGTGCGAGTGATAAGTTTTTATAGGGATTTTGTGCAAAGCTCTCTAGCATTTTATTACTATTGGTATTCAAATAGCTTTGAACATCCCAATGATAATGGCTTCATTTTTTCATTTGATTTCATTTAGAAAAATATAATTTTTTTTTAAACTAAAATTTTTAAATTTCTTCTCAAAAATCAGAATTTCAACTATAATTTTGTTGGAAATCAAAATTTTTCTAAAATCTTCAATGAAAATCTCCATAAATGTTAGCAGAACCTAAATTATTATTTATGTTTTTTTTTTAATGAACGAGCTCCGAAAATTCTTGATCATCCAGAAAAACTGGATTGAAACATCAATTAAAACTCCTATCTTATGGGATGTTCCCGATCAGGAAATTTAACATTTTCTTAAGAATATTAAATTTAAAGAAATAATTCTAAAATTTTAAGTAATCGGTTTTTAATTTCTTCTCAATAATAATAGCACTATGAAAACTTATATAAGAATAAAAAAAAATATATTTCCTTGAAAAATCACGATATTATTATGTCCCATTTTTGCTAAAAGAAATAATTAACACAAAAAGAAAATTTATTTGTCAAAATTTACGACCCGCAAATAACCCCTTAAAACTCAATATTCTTTCCCTCTTGGCAGAAAACAAAAATAAGTTCGTTACATAAGTCTTTTGTTCTTGAGAGCAACTCTATATTTTTCTGTAAATATTTTGAGGAAATTTAAGCGCCCGCCTTCATTACATATCACATACGTTGTAGTTGTTGTTATTTGTCGTTTTTGTTGTTGTTGTTGTGCACATAACCGTATTGTGTGTAAGTGAAGCAAGACACAAAAAGTAGAAAAAAAAACCAACGCCATTTCGACCAACCAAAGCAGAGCAGTAACGTAAAACAATGGCAAGACAACAACACCATAAAACAAAAACAACATAAATAAAATAATAACAACAAATCAAAGAAAAACCACCACCAATGCATGCAATTGCAAAACCAACAACAAACACTAACATTTTCAAGCAATAGCTTGAATTAAACTTAGTTAACAGCTTCAACAAATTTAACATAAATATTTCCTGTTAACTAACAGCATACAACAGTCATACAACAGTGCCAACAACATACAGCTTTTGTATGTTGTATGTTATATGGCAACAGTGCCAACAACAACAGCAAAACCGCAAGAGTCAAGCAGCGAAAAAAGAACAACAACAAATAGCTTAAACCTAAACAGGAATTCCAACGCGATGATGTTGCCAACGAGGACATCGTCATCGATTTTAACAGTTAAGTTGAAGCGTGCGCGCACATCTTCCGTTGCTGAATTTGCGCTGTGGCGGCTGTGACTGTTGTTAGTGTTAGTGGTGTTGATCGAACTGGGGTTGCAATAGTTGTTGTTTTTGTTGTTATAAATATTATTGTGATTGGTGTGGCGTTCACGTGCATCACATGATGATAATAATGATGATCATGATGATGATGATGACGCTGCGGCGATGCGCAGCATTCTTTATGACAACATTTCAACGTCTGCTGGTGGTGGCTGCTTCTGCTTCAATGCTGCTGCTGCTGCTGCTGCTGTTGAAGATCATCACAGACCGTTTTTTACCACTGCTTTGCGCTGTTCTTCAGTCGTGTATCAACGCTTCGTTGCAAAACATCAGCTCAACGCGTTTCCGCTAGCTTGTTCACCTAGTTGTCAGGCCGTTTGTGGGCACTCTGCTTTTAACTTTACGTCACACTAACTGTTTGATACGAATTTTTCTCTCTCGTTCTTTATTTTTTTGTTTTGTTTTGATGAGCATGATTTTGCCGACGCTTTGCTGTCTTGTTTGGGCTTTAAAGCGATTTGCCGCAAGCCGTCGCGTGTACGCCGCTATGTTATCAGAGCGACAGAGTTTAGTTATCAGTAAACGTGAGAAAAAATGTGCTTTCGAGAGTTGAGAATTGAGAATTGAAAACAAATTGTTTGTTATTGTTTTGGTTTTGGAAAGTGTGCCCGAAAATTTGAACAAGGAGAGAACAAAAAAAAAATAAGTATTATATGATTATAATACACAGAATAGTTAATTTGATTACTAAAAAATATTTAACATTTACTAAGAGAGCAACGTTTTTCTCAAACTAGCTTAAGAAACGCTAAAAGTTTTATATGAAAAATATATTCCTTGTTTTTATAAAATTGACGACACATACTGTTAAATCTACAGAATTGAAAAAAAATTAAATAAAAATTCGCACAATGTAAAATATGCAGAAATATTCTTTGCGTAATCAACTGAAGGATTTACACATTTTGACAGTAAGCAGATAAGTAAAGAAGCGTTGTTGATCAGAGGTAAGTAGATAATATATCTGCAGTTTTCTTAAAATACTGAATTGATTTGTTAACTTTACTATTTTGCCAATTTGGAAGGTCAAGGTTATGAGTATTGAAGCAATTTCTTTTGTTTTATTAACGGGGGATGTAAACGTAGACCTGATCATAGAAAATGGCTTTAAAAAGTCTAATACTTAAGTGTTAAAGAATTGTTAAATGATTTTTATCAAGTGGAGATGTATTATTTGCGTCCATTCAAATGATATTGAAATGCACACTGGAGTTTTTTTTTTTAAATGAACCTGGAAAAAATTTTAAGAAGGCTTTATAAAAAAAAAATTATTCTCCAATAGATAATTTCGATCTAGTTTTTTTTTTTTTTTTTGTAAACTATTACCTACACTGAAAAAAAAACATTAGCTTAAAATTAAACACAATGTGTTAAAAAATGTGTTCATAATGTGCCTTGTTTTTCATATATTTTTCAAAAGTTCTAAACACATTTGCTCTTACTTTGACGCAATATGTTGCAAGCTTTTTTAAACACAAAATTCGTCAAATTTATAACAATTATCATCAAGTTCAAAACTTTTTTTTCAGTATACTTTATAGGTTCGTTTTCTGGGTATTAATATTATTTATATATTCGAAAAATCAAATCACGGCATAAGTAATTTTTGAGATATTCTATGTGAAAGTTGACAAAAGTCTGTCTCAAGAAAACTCGTTTAAAATATTTCGCTATAAAAAATAAGCAAAAATTATGGCTAATCATCAACTTATCAGTAATTCCCGTTCCCTCCATTTTAAACTCTGTAGTAGAGTTTAAATTGCATTTTAAGATTTTTAAAAATTTTTAAAAACAAATGTATCTCAAGCTATAAAATTGTTGCTTGAAACTCCCCAGATTTTTTTCCCCTGAAACTGCTGGAAATTCCCTTGGAAAAGATACGTTAGAATAAGTAAAATAATTTTGTTTTCCTTATCTTATTATTGTACAATTTTTAAGAATATTTTTGCCAATCAAATCAAGTGCAAAAAATTAACAATGTGAAAAAAAAATCATTTTGGCTGACTTTTTTTCAGTAACTTGAAGCCCAGACATCTAAGTACCGTTATAGAAAAGTTTTAAGCATATAAAGAATTTTATACTTGGACTAAATTGTTTTTACTAAATTTTTAGAAATATATAATATACATATATATATATATTTCTTTTTGCATAAAAATATCTATAAAGTTGTATATGACTCAATTCAAAGTCTTCAATTCAGCCTTACTTTATAAAGCTTTCATAATAGGATTTATCCCAATAATTAAAAATAGCCGATTGGTGATGAAAGCTTTTCAGCTTGTAAGCTCTAAGACATTGGTGCCCATCTTGTGGCTCAATTGGCTCCATTTTTTTTTTACATAATATTTTATTATTTCGAAAAAATTCAATTCATTTTATAAGAAAGTTCGACAAATTTCAAAACAGGACCTGCAAAAAAAAAATACTTTGAAAAGCAGACCACAAACGATATGTTAACAACAAAGCTATATGATAACAAAGCCATCAACACTCAAAAAATCACAACTTTATGCATTGCAAAGTTAGTGACGGCATTATTTTTTGATACTAAAAATGCCGAATAAAATTAAATAAAATATTTACACTGAAAAAAAAAATTAAACACATTGTGTTCATAATTTGCCGTTTTTCATATGCTTTTCAAAAAATTTAGCTTTGACGAAATTTGTTGCAAGATATTTTTTAAAAAATTTAAAAAATTTTTTTTCAGTGTTAAAATGGATATCTATATATAAATAGGCGTAGGGAGAACAGTTAAGACCCATTTTCTCCCGTGTTGCTCAACCGGTTTTGATAATTCGGTTTTTAAATTTATAAGAGTAGGGAGAAGGGTACACCGAATATCTATGGTGGACGTGGTACATCCCATATAACCCAAATTTGCGATATCGAATAGCTTTAGAGTTATATGTCACACAGCCTCGGAAATTGGTATTCAACCTCAAATCACACGTACCATTCCACTGGTTACGGGCGTTAAAAAAGGGGCGTGACACTTTTCAGCAGCCAAAATTTTCGGTATAATTTTCGAAATACTAGTCACAAATCAATGAAACTCGGAATTTCGACCAAAGGCAATACTAGTAGTTTGGAATGACTAAAGAATTAATTGAATTTTCCAACAAAAACACCATAAATTATTTTTATTAAAAAATTGTTCTCTGAAAATTATTTATCAATCAAAATGAGAAAAAAATTGGTAAATTTTTATTTTTATTATAGTTATTTCATTTTATTATATTATTTTATTTTTAGAGTTTTCGTTATGAAAAAATTACAGCTAAAACGGTCATGCAATTTCCCAGAAGAATAATTGTTTCTTTTTCAAATAAATCAAATATCAGAATTATGACCGAGTAGAGACATGAGCTTTCACATGCTTGAAGCTATAAAATAAAGATGCCAACCTATTGGCTCAGTTCGCTCAATTCATTACATTTAAATTTACAAGTTCTGTGTATTCTTTATCTCAGTTGCATACCGGTGAGTTTTAGTCATTCAACTTCAAGTTGGGGAAGTCTTCTTAGCACATTTAAATAAATAGATTTTATTTAAATCCACAATGTTTAATTGGGTTTGATTCTGAAGTTATAATCAAATGCTCAATTATTAATTTCTGTGAATTCCACAGTAAGAAAGTTCAAGTCATTGATTTGAAAAATACTGTTTTTTTATATAAAGGATTTCAATAAAGTTTCATTTTAACTTGTCTATGAGTATTAAAAAATAATTCTCGAGCTGAGTCACTTAAAAAAAACCGTAGTCTTGCCATTTAGGCAATTTATATTTTTTTTAAATATTATCGTGTACGGATATCGTGTACGGATATCCCAAGCTCAACTCCGCAGAAAATGCGGATCAATACCCAATCATTTTTCTTTCTCTATGTCATCTTTTTGCCATAAATAGCAAAACAAATAAAATCATTTACAACTTCTTGGTATCTTCCCTAAATTTCACTTTGAGCTAGTTATAAACTATAGCTACTCCTACAGTTCTGGATTATTTGATAAGCTGGGTGAAAAAAACCTAGCATTGCCATTTAACTTTCTTTTGTTTGTTTTTTCTTTGGAGAAATAACCTTTAATATATCTTGATATTTTTAAAAGTTCAACGAATTTTCAACTATTTCCCATCAAAATTCGGTATGCGTTCGTATTTTCTGCTTTTACAAAAATAAAAAAAAAATAAAAATCCCAATAAAATCAGCTTCAATTTTGAGTCACTTCTAAAAACCTCAGCGCGTTCGCTACCTAAGTCTTTCGTTGTTATCAAGAAATACCGGTCAAAATTAAACTAAACTAAAAATGTCTGCCATTTATCAACTCATTATATAAATTATGTTAATTCTAACTTAAATTCCAAAGCATTTTTGCCTTCCTTGTTTAAATGCTATGCCAAAAATTTGCTTAAACAAGCGAGCTCTCTAGACGAACATAATTCATTGAACAAAGTTCAAAACTCTTCCTACGAAAGCTCAACAAAATCCAACCAAACTTAACAAACGATTCAAACAAAACACTTGCAGCCTTAGACAATAAATTTAATTTTGAAAATAAAAAAAAATAAAATACATATATATATCGAGTCATTTATCTATTAAGGTTATAATTTATAGTGGTGCTTTATTTATTTATATCTAACATATAAACCTAGTAAGGTTTCTTATTTATTTTTTTTTTCTCTTTTTTCTGATTTTTTTTCATTAAGCTCAACAAGTTAATTTTCTTTGAATTTTACAAAATTAGCTGTGACTTTGTTTTGGCTCTCTTGTTTTGTTAACCAGTTCAAGTTTGAACTTTGCTTCAAATTAAATATTAACACATCTTTATAAATAGATAATTTTTATTAGAGCATGTTTTCAAACGCTGAAGCACAAATTAATTTAAATAATGTTGGAATAATAAATCAATCTTCATACACAACCGGTTTAATTAAAAATCTTTTGTATGTGAATTAAAAAAAAAACGCAACAAAACCCAAAAAAAGCCACAAAATTAAAGTAAAAACCATTATTGACACCTTTTTTGGAAGATTTCAGCCATCTACATATATTAACTAGGCAGGCATGTTACAGTATTTTTTTTTCTATTTTTTCGAAGCTGTTAAATTGTCATTATAAATGTATCAATATATCAATAGTTTTGAGATATGTGTGTGTTTAAAAGAGGTGGTAAAACAACAAAACAAAATCGTTGAAAAAAAAAAACTTCATAAGAAAAAACTATATACAGAAGGGCTGTCAATTTTCAACGTTTTTAACAGCTCATGGAAGTTAAGCGGGAAACGTCAGCACATTCAGTGTATTTGTGTGCGTTTTGCATACTTAAGTGATGCGTTGCTTTTTTTCTCTTTCTATTTATTATTTCTTTGTTTGCATTTTAATGACATCTACAACTTGTGTGTTCGCGAGGTTTGAGTGTTTTTTCTATAGTTCTTGTATTGTGCATTTTAAGTAGCTATTTCAGGCGGAAATATCTTTTTTATGTTTTTTAAATGAAAAATGCAAGCATTAAAAAAACAGCTTCAAACAAACTTACAAAGCATAAAGTTTAAATTTTGAGATAAAAAACTTATTACGGACTTTTATTATATCTTTATTATGATGAAAACACTTGCATTTAGGGAAAAGTTTATGAAGAGGGCCATGAAATAGTTTAAGCTAAAATGTTTAGAGTTTTGCAATCGATATTCGGTAAAATAATAAACTTGAAATAAAATCCATATTCTGTTCATAGTAAAAGTATTATTACCTGTGTTTAAAAATTATAAAGCTGAAGAAGTAATTTGAACCTGCAACCATGAATAAGCTTTGGAGGTGTGTCCACTCACTACTTTACTTAAAACAGGAAATAAATTTTTAATTATATTGAAAGTAAGATTTTCAAAATATATATTTTTTGCCATATAGCAGGCTTTGCAAAACAACTGTATCCAAAGGTATCCATATTATACCAGCTTAACATTAAGTCAAATTCTTATAGAGTTGGGAGTCCATATTCCTCCCAGACTATTTATAATAAAACCCACTTAAGAATAAATCAGAAATAACAAAAAATATTATGTCCTAACGCAACAAAAATAAATTTTATTGGAAAATATAGAACTAAACCCACAATTTTCTACAAGGAGAGAAAAAATCAAGCATTCTATTATTGAATCAAGCAAATAAGCTATCACTTTACACTCAAGCGTATATTTCTCAATTCAAGCACTATTTTTCTAGAATTTAGCAAATTTAAAGCAAATTATATTTAGAAAAAAATGCTTAATTCAAAAAACATTTGCTTGAAACTCAAGAATATTTTTTCCAGGCTGACAACTATAAATGGTGACAAATTAAAAGTACCATAATTTCTGTCAAAATATTGAAGTTTGAAATTTTATTTTTTAATTACACATGTAAAGGATTGCATTTTTTATAACTAAAGAAATTATTGAATTGCTTTGCCTCCTTTTGCTATAACACGCCTTAACATCTTATCAAAGTTGTTGCAGGCGGCAGGCACGAGGTCAATTGGTATTTCGTTCCAGATTTTCCCAATTACCACTTTGAATTCGGTTAAACAACATCCTTAAGCTTCTGCAACATATAACCCCATATACAAAAGTCCAAAGGATTCAGATCTGGTTAGCTTGGTGCCCAATCTTCTTTAGGTATGAAATCAGTTAAAGTTTCACTGCACCATTTCTGAACAATCTTAGCAGTATGGGCAGGAGCACCGTCTTGCTGATAACAAAAGTAATTCTCTCCGTACATCTTCCGAGCATTTGGCAACAAATAATTTTGCAAAACCTCTTCCAAGTAGTAGTTTGCGTTTATTTTTACCCCTTTATCGATAAAAAGTAGTGGCAGGGTTCCTCTATTACAAACTGCTCCCTAAACCATAACCGAAGACGAACTCTGGTATCTTGGTATATGTTTTTTATCGTTTTGAACGTCCTTGAGTGATACTGCCCACGAGCGATCGTTTTGCATGTTCTGCGGAGCTTAAGAACAAAAAGTTTCTCGTCAGAAAAAATTATGTTGTCACCTGCATGCCAGGATAGGATCACTTTACTTCTGAGTAGGCGTTTTTTCATTACGGCATCCGTAAGTCCGTGCATTTTTTTTTTTTTTTTGTTTTTTTAATGGTGAGATTTCAAAATCAGTTGTAAGAATTTTTCTGATTATTTCTCGATTGACGTTAAGATTTTTCGCCATTTTTCGTACAGACTGATCACATTTTCTTCGAATATGCTCCCTTACATTCTTTATTAGATTTTCCGTACGCACAGTCCTTTTTCGTCCAGTTTTCTCACGATTTTTACTAGAGCCTGTATCCAAATAGCGTTTGATAGCATACGATAAACATATTGTCGGCTTATATCAAGATGCTTCAGTTCTTGGAAAATCCTTCCGCATTTTAAAACCGGTCTTAAATTTTTCTACAATTATAAGCGTAAGTCTGAAATGTTCTCTGAACACCTATTTCACAACTAACAAGCAAAAATGTTATGAACATTTTTTTAAACATATACAGTAGACGGTCGAAAATTAGAACTCTCGGAAATTCGAATCCTTTGGAAATTAGAACTAGCGTTTTTATACATTACACGCTCTGAAATTAGAACCGTCAGTTCTAATTTCCGAGCTTTTTTTTTTTTTGTTTGCTTTTAATACTGAATGTTCTGTCATATCTCTATTCAACTACGCTCTTGATGTCTACTCAACGACTGAATAAGAGAGAACAATATGTTTGAATTGAGCGAGCACAATTTTGTTTTTGAAATATTTTTTTTTTTCTTTAAACTGTGATGTATTTTAATGTATCGGTATGTTTTGTGTTCCTTTTATGTGAATAAAAATAAAAAAACTTTAAGCCAAAGTGTTTTTTGTGTAATTTCTAAGCGAAGATGAACTTTTATGTTACTTTTTATTTAAAAAAAACCTTTGAAAATTAGAACTTCTCGAAAATTAGAACTACCCCAGGAACAAAGTGGTTCTAATTTACGAGCGTCTACTGTATTGAAGTATTTAAAAAAAAAACTACTAGATTGCTAAGCTTTTTTTTCATTCCATATGAACTTAAGTAGTTGTAACCATACATAGTTGTCACCCTGTATATTCAATATTAATATTTATCAAGTACACAATTTTTCATTTAAAAATAGAATGTTTTGCTTGATATTAGAAACTTAATTATCTTATTATTATCAAGCAAATTTTTCTCACTTTAACTTATATTGGCATGCTTATAATTCACAACATGTTTACATGAAAACATGTGTAACATGGTGCGGACTTACAAACTACTAATTAGGGTCAGAGTCTTAATGGTGAAAACAATAGGTCTTATCCTTATATTTCCTATACCTCCATGGATTCATTGATTTGAATTTCGAAAAAATTCCAACTATCATAATTTCATGAACTTTATTGATTGGCGGATAATTTGTCAGGTCACTATTTTACATTTACTATGACTTGTACCAAAACATTTGAAAAATCTTATGAGGTTAAGAGATCACAAAAAGAAGCATTAAAATACATTTTTAGATATATGCGAAATATAGACGAGTTTTTTCATCCTTATCTTGATATAAATTCCAGATCAAAAAGAAATAGTCTCTTTCAAGTTCAGAATATTCTAAGTAAATTTACCAATTGTTTTGGTACAAGCAATACTCTCGTTAGTACACCTAATTCTCATATTATTACCTGAAATCTACATAAACCGGTTCGCATTCAAACTACCACAAAATTACTTCTTCGGGAAAGCGAACTAAATGCCACACTCTCAACAAAATCTTCCTAAAATTTTAAATAAAAAAAAAAACAAAATTTTAAAACAAAACATGTGTTCCATTCGAGATTTTAATTAAGCTATCAAGACTAACTGCATTAATCACATGCTTGCGCCTCTTCTCAAATGACAAAAGTTGTTTTTTAATTTTGTATATTTAATACTTAATATTTTATTTATTTTTAAGTCACACACAATATATAAATATTTATGCTTTTAAGCTTTTATACTTAAAAATGCTTTTAAATGCTTTTATGCTTTTAAGCTGCTTGATACATTATTTACGACCATTGTTGGCTGATTAACTAAATCTTTTTGCATAAATATATAAAAAATGTTTTCAACCATATCAATCAGAGCAATAAAGGGCCCACGCAATAAAACGGCAAAAATCAAGCTTCTTTTCATATGCAAATGTATAGCAATAATTTATAAGTTTACTGGTTTTTTTTATACAAATCCCTATGTATATCGCATTTTCTCTATATCACTAAATAAACAACTCTGAATTGTAAATTCACAGCAACTTCGTCACATTTAAAATCAAATAAATAGCATTTTAAACATTCGACTGGAAAATTTTAAATTTTTTCGACTTCAGATCTGACAGAAGTAGCATAATAAATAAAATAATAAAAACACCTAGTTTAGAGAAACTTCAATCGCTAATAAGCGCATGTGTATGTGTGTGTGTGTGTGTGTGTGTGTGTGCGTGTTTAGATGAGCGTGTCAGCATCATCGTCTTTATTTCCATGCAGCAATTGGCAGGTATTTAGTTTTAAAACCATCTAATAATGGCTAAGACCTTGAGGCCTTCATATAAAAAAAATGCTTTAAAGTGCTCTAAATCTTTACGGCTTGCATGCAACAGCTCAAAAGCTGCTGCCTTGAGCATTCTAGATTCATTCAGTAATATATGAACTTCTTAACAAGAACTGTAAAGATTTATATTTTTTGTAGAAATCGCAATAAAGTGAATTAAATTTGAAAAAATACTTAACAACATAAAATAAAATATTATTAGTTATATAACTTAGTTTTAAACATGATCTTTAAGTGATGCTTACTGGTATTCATAAGATGATAATAACATTTATATTTTATGGGTAGCGTTTTATATTTCCATAACAATATCTTCCCCGTCAAGGCTTAGATGATACATAACTAAATTATAATCTATTCTGTATGGTGGAATTTTTTAAAGTAAAATTTTTTTATTTAATCCAACCTGTTTCATATAAAACCATGATCGAGATTTTATTTATTTCAAATTAATAAAAAAATACTTGATTTTAGTCATAGCAATTACTGGTGGATTCAATTTTTATTTTAAACTTTACCTTTACCTTTACCTTTACCTTTACCTTTACCTTTACCTTTACCTTTACCTTTACCTTTACCTTTACCTTTACCTTTACCTTTACCTTTACCTTTACCTTTACCTTTACCTTTACCTTTACCTTTACCTTTACCTTTACCTTTACCTTTACCTTTACCTTTACCTTTACCTTTACCTTTACCTTTACCTTTACCTTTACCTTTACCTTTACCTTTACCTTTACCTTTACCTTTACCTTTATCTTTACCTTTACCTTTACCTTTACCTTTACCTTTACCTTTACCTTTACCTTTACCTTTACCTTTACCTTTAGCTTTACCTTTACCCTTACCTTTACCTTTACCTTTACCTTTACCTTTACCTTTACCTTTACCTTTACCTTTACCTTTACCTTTACCTTTACCTTTACCTTTACCTTTACCTTTACCTTTACCTTTACCTTTACCTTTACCTTTACCTTTACCTTTACCTTTACCTTTACCTTTACCTTTACCTTTACCTTTACCTTTACCTTTACCTTTACCTTTACCTTTACCTTTACCTTTACCTTTACCTTTACCTTTACCTTTACCTTTACCTTTACCTTTACCTTTACCTTTACCTTTACCTTTACCTTTACCTTTACCTTTACCTTTACCTTTACCTTTACCTTTACCTTTACCTTTACCTTTACCTTTACCTTTACCTTTACCTTTACCTTTACCTTTTACTTTTTCCTTTGCTGCTCTAATAACAAGTTTGTTGCTTAAGTCTTTTGTTATGCATATTCTTAAATAAGCTTTGTTGAATTGTTTAAAATAACAAGAAATAAAAATGCTTTTGTTTTGAATATTTTTTTTTTTACTTTTTTATAGAAATTTAAAAAATAAACCTAAACTCGTAGCTTTTGCTTTCATTTATTAGAAGCTGAAGCAGTTGTTTCCTTGTTTAAAGAGCAGTATTTGTTGTTTTGAGTTATTTTTGAGTGACTTATTTCTTAACAAGAGGAAGATGAGAATGACCCTGATTTACTGTAAGCTGAAAAAAAAATAATATTTTTCAACAATGTGCTTTTGACAATTTTTTTTTATACAAAATAGTTCTCTATTTGTTTGTTCGCACTCAATTGTCTTATTAAGGCTGACTTGGCTCTTTGAAGAATCCGCTTTGGATAACAAAGATGCGTACATTTTTGTTCGATTTTGAATGGTACTCAATAGCAGCCCTCTTCTAAGCAACCCTTCCGGAAAGTAGAGCGTGTGACTTGTTGAAAGCTTGTTGACATTGAGGTAAACAAGAACAACAAACAGATGATTAATTGAAAGTGTTGCAATTCAGCTTATTGTGTCATTTCGCTGAATTGTGTTTTTATTTTCCAACCCTCTAGCAAAAGGAAGATTGCGACAATAAAAGCAAATACTTTAGTAGTTTTGGTCTGGTGGTCTACATACTTAGATTCAGATTCAACATACCTTAGATTCTACATTATAAAAGATTGTGGGGAGTTTTTTCTGTTTCTTTGGTGGAAGGTTTTTTTTTATTTTTTGTTGTGAAAAAGAAAGCAATTTTCTATCAAGTTGATTAAAGCCTGTTTTTTTCTGTCATTGAATGCTAAGTTTGCCTTGATTGTACGTATAAAAAAGAGAATAAAGAAGTTGACATATTTTAATATTTTCTTTCTTTTTTTTTTTGTCGTGGCATATTAAGTTAAGGTCGTTTTTAAACGCAATTAAATTCTATTGAAATGCGGAATATATTTTCTTGATTTCCGTTTTCTAAAACACTTTATTTAATTGTTCACAAACAGAAAATATAAACTTTATATTAACTTAAAATTCTTCCAAATACCAAAAAAGCAAAGCTTACTTTGTTATACTTCATTCTCTTTTCTTTTCTTCATTCACTCTACCGATGTTGTTGCGACCTGCGAGTTCACGAATGCTACCTTTTCTTAATTTGAAGCTAAAGATGAACTTGAAATATGAGAGCTTGTCATAGATTTTGCTGCTGGTTAAGCAAACCAAAAGTATTCTTTTTGTCTGCCTTAATTATTGTTTTTTGACGCGACAGCAACCAAACTACTGCTGTTTGTTGCTTTTGTTGTTATTGTTGTGGTATTTTATTGTGATTTGCTGTACTGCCTACATGACAGTTATTAATAATTGTTATTAATATTAAAGTCAAGCCATTGTTGGACTGTTCTGGTTGTTCAGCTTGTTATAGATTTTTTCCTTTTTTTTTCATTTTAACTAAGCTTTTATTTATATTGTTGTTATTTTTTTAAGCATTTTAAGTACTTAATATCATTATTTATGATCTTGTTTTTGGCTAGAAGTAAAGAATTAATCTAGTTTTTATTTCCAAAATTAATGATGATTCATATAAGCTGATAACATGTTTTGCAAACAAATGTTTGATTATTTTGGAGATTATTGAATAGACAAAAAAGTGATGATTGAAGTATATGTATATGTTGCAAGCAAAAGAGGAAACATATTGTTTGAGAATATTTCATTTATACAAATAATTTTTAAATTATACTTTTTTGTATGATTCAATATTTATAAATAGAAAAAGCTGCATTAGTATTTCAAAATAATTTTTTTAATATTTTGCAGTATTTAAGCTTGTTTTTTAAGTAGTGGTCGCATTCGATAAAACCATTTTTTTTTAATTTTTTTTTTTTGACAATATCCTCTTTTTATATAAAAAATTTTAAGCATTAAATATATACTTACATAACTAAACCTTAAATTCTATCAATTAACAAAAAAATCTCAATTCTAATTTCAACAAGTTCGTTTCTTAAGTCTTTTGTTTGGCTATTAAGAATTAATTTCAACAAAATCTCAAATTGCCGAATCATGCTTGTTTTACTTTAAAGTACTAATAGCATCAGATTTCTGACACTGCCACGCCTACTTTATCAGTATACTTTTTATGTTTTTTTTTTTAACCCACCCCATAATTTATGCCTCTCATCTCAACTACCTTACATCAATTATTAACACAAATAATCATGTCTATAAATAAATTAACATAACATAAGCATGTCAAACATAAGCACTACTGTGTAAAGCGTACAATATGAGTACCTTCCACTGCAAATACAACAAAAAAACTACAAAAAAAGAAAGAGAATAACAACAATAAAACTGGTTTCATTGAGTCATGATTTGCCCTTTTTTAACTTAATTCAAACAACAGCAACACTTTGCATTCGAAATGCCAACAACAAGAGCCTGATCTGTTTGTCTGTCTGTCTATCTGCTTGTCTGTTTGTTTGACGTTCAACTGCAGCATCAGTTTTACTTCTACTCCTACACTCCAATCATCAACAACTTTAAGCCTTGATGTAAGTACCTTGCACTTGAATTCCACAGCAAATCAAAACAATTTAAAATTCAACAAAACTGATAATTTTGCCAAAAAGTTATAAGCTTGAAAAAGAAAAAAAAATGCAAAAACAAATAAAAATCAATGTTGAAAAAATTGCTGATTTGGAAAATGCAAAAGCAAAAACGAGAAAAAAATCGCAAATGCACGATTATACAATCCAGCAGCAAGTTCAACACAAATCGCGCACACAGCCACAACAACAACAACAACAACAGCATCAACAACAACAAGTTTAAAAGTCACGAAGCCAAGGTAAAATAGTGGCAGTCAACAGCTGCATCTGGGGACTGAAAATAGTAAGAAGAAGCAGCACCAGCTTTATTCAAACAGAAGATGCTGCACCTAGCTGCCAGTTGCTGCTGCTGCTGCTGCCGCTGTCGCTGCTGCTGCTAATAATAAGCCACGATCGCTGCTTTTTTGTACTACGTTGCACTCTAATGTTTATTTAATATTAACATTAACTGTTCTTAAGCTCTTCTTCAGCGCATATGAGCTCATTGTTTTGTTTATTCTACGCTGTTGTTTTACTTTTGTAGTTGTTTAAGCTTCATTTCGTATGCTACGTTTGTCCTATGCTTTTGTTGCTGCCCTGCTTTAAAGGTACTTGCATCGAAGGTGCCTGATTTTACCAGTTTGTTGTTGTTTGACCAACTTCTGGGCTTGAATGCAATGCTGCTGCTGCTGTTTTTTCTAAGCAAGCAAAAATAAAGTCAAATACAAAAAGCAACCGTGATTTAACCTTTGTGAGAACAATGCAACTGATGCAAAAAAAAAAAGAAATAATATGGAGCACCTGAATTAAGTTATTAAAATGTAGTTAACAGTGGCTGTAGTGCCACTTTGGAGAGCAAACAGGTAGCTAACTCAAAATATAAGTTAATTTTTATAGATAAACATCAATTTAAAAAAAAATTATTTAGGCAATATACAAAATATTCATACTTGAAATATTTAAGTAAATTTGTGCGCAATGAATTTTGAGAAAATCTTGACAAAATAATGAAAACTTCTTAATTGCTAATAGTTTAGATTTATTATAAATATTTTTTTTAAAAATTATTCTTCCTTAATAAATATTCTTAGTTTTCAACTTAGTTGACAAATTTCCATGCAGATCTGTCAAATATTGTTGTCTAGTGTATCGAATTAAATATGATTTTCAGACTTTTATCCACTTTTTACATACATTTATGATACATTGCCAAAATTTTTGAAAATATTACGATTTTAGAATGAACTGGAAGTTTAAGTAAAATTGGAAGTAAGAGTACTATTCGTTGCAATAAATAAAAATAATAAGTTAATAGTGAATACAAGAGACTCTTGATTTAAATTGTTTTTTCCAGTTCATCACATTTGACGAAAACTCGACTGACTTCAACTTGAATACAATAGTTTAGATTTCAAGACCTTTTTCATGGCAACAGTAGCTGCCATGGCAGGCAGCTCTCAAGGCGACATCACATGGTGGTGACCGCATTTACATGTACCTTGCGCTCAGAGAGAAATGCAATTAAATACCCGTTGGTAAAAAATTATAGTTGATGCTAATGTAATGTAGAGCTGTACGCAGGAAGTTCTTTTGTCTGTTGGCTGTCTTGACCTTTTTCATTATAATTTCAAGTAACTCGAGCTTTATAAGCATCATACCTAATTCATAGGTAAGAAGAATACCTACTACCTGCGTAAAATAGATATCATCAGCGTTTTTTAGCGGCTGTAGTTCAACCTTTATATAATCATTAGAGAACTTGGTTTTTTGTGAATTCACCCCCTAATGCATGATTTTTACGTACGAAACGCACACTTTTACAATTACAACTGACAAAAATTATAAAATGCGCTAAGCTAGAAAAAATTTTCCGCTACAAAAAATGTTACCCGCAGTGTCTATACACTATAGACTCTATATATCGACGGTGCTTACGAAAAAAATTTTCCGACAGAAAATTGCGGCGAAGAAAATCTCTTTTTTCAAAATGCGGCGGAAAAAATCACTTTTATCAAAATGCGGCGAAAAAAAGCTCATTTATCAAAATGCGGGGAAAAAAATCTTTGTATTTTATGCTTACTTTTTTCGTGTTGGACAGAGTGTTAGAAAGCAAACTCGATAATATCATAAAATTCATTTTGATTTTCATCAAGAGATTATAACTGATAAGCATTATAAAGACTTTTATAGCATAGCATATGTATATTGCTAGAGTTCGGCTATTCAGCGGAATATTCGTACACGAAATATTTCATTGTCGAACATGAAACTCCAAATAACCCTAGAAATCTCTAGAAAATTATTGTTTTCGTACACAGAACTCAAAAATCTCTTTATATCCCATTTTTCCCCTGAATAGATACGTTATATTGATATACCTTGTGGAGTTGAAGAGGTAAACAAAAGTCTGCCTTCGTTATACTCTGCATTCGCGAACGATGGAATTTTGAAAACAAAAACATGACTTTGAGCACTCAGATACTATTTTCTAGTTGTAGTGCCTAGTCGCCCTTTGTGCGTTGCTTTGAGCGTGCGTGAGTTGAAAGATTGTACATCATTATGTTATATTATTTGTTGATAAAAATCATTTTATAGAGTACTATAAGGAATTATAAAGATGAAATTATAAATAGAAATAATTATTTGAAAACAGAATTTTTTTCAGAAAAATTGTTCCCACTCCTTACAAATTGTACAGCGTTGTTAACGTCACACTCTGAAAAGAGATTTTCTTTGCGCGCATTTCATAAAAAGAGATTTTCTTCGCCGAATTTTAAAAAAACGGATTTTCGTCGCCGCATTTTTTAAAAACAGATTTTTGTCGCCGCAGTTTAAAAAAAAAGGATTTTCTTGATCGCGTTAAAGAAGAGATAGTCTTCGTAGGGACCGTCGATATATAGAACCTATGACTTGACTTCTGAATTTGGAAAAAGGTTTTCAGTTCTAGATTTGAATACAAACGTAAGTTTGCCTAAAGGCATTGTTATGCTCTAGAGGGTTAAGTATATGTATCATAGTATTTTACATTGATTGAGTTGTGGGATGAAAAAATGTTGGAAATATGAAATATGGCATATGGCAGAAGGTATCTCTGTGGTTGGTGGCTGTGGATAAACGTTCGATACCAATTTAACGAGACACTAGCCGCGCGGTTTGAGATTCCAGTCTCATCTGACACAGAAAATTTTTTTCAATCGAAATTAATTTGCTGATGAGCCGTTAACTCTCTGCAGACAATGGCAAGCTTCAGAGAGTAAATAATGCTATACGAGGGTTACTACATATATTTGGGAATAAATATATAGACCGATTTTATTTTTATTTTTCATTTTTTTTTTTTTTTTTATTTGAAAGAAAAAAAAACACGAAATTTTTTCAAAGGTACCTTTTGATATAGAAAAAGAAGAAATAGTTCATGAAATAAGGAAAAAACAAATACCAAAGAATTATTCTTCATTAAGACGATGCGAGCTTAAGAAATTTTAGAACACTCAAAACATCAAATAAATGGTTCTTCCGTCGTGGAGTTCTGACTTGGCACCAAATGACTTCTTTTTATTCCCGCACATCAAGGACAACCTAGGTTGACACGATTTTCGACTGCAGAACAAGCCGTCGATGCGATGTTTTAGAGGTGACTCAAGCGAAATGGGATAAATGCTACGAGAAATGGTTCGAACACATGCAAAAATGTTTTAATTATAATGGGAAACATTTCGAAAAGCAATAAAGAAAAAAATTAGAATTTATTCCCGAAATATATGTAGTAACCCACGTATAAAGCTTTTTTTTAAGTAACCCACGTATAAAAACTTTAACCATTCGTAGTCAGCATAAAAAACAAATAGGTCCAGTTCTCGATCATTTGTACACAAACACTTGATAACAAGTGCAACACAATTAGATCATAAGAAGCCCAAAATCCTTTCAAGTAGTGGAATGCCCCAATTATTTTTTAAATTTTTGTGGTTAAAAAGTCTAATCCAGGGGTACATATTTCTCTGAGAATAACTATGTCTGATCCGTGATGTCGTCATGAAAGTTTACAAATTCTGTACTTGTACACAGATATTTTTTGCTTCCCTTGCAACTTCTAAGATTTCCCAATTTTCAAAATCTATCCTAACGTATTCGATTTCTTTGCATTGTTTACCAACATTTTAATAAACTTTCCCGTATTTAACAATATTCAATTTTATGATCTACTAGGAAAAAAACAAAAGTTAACAATAGCAATTATTCAAAAAATTCATACATTTTACATCTAAAAACGGAAAAGTAATATTAAAAACCGGAGAAATTTTAAATGCTTTTCTTTAACATCAAAGCATATCGGTGCAAACCAGAGTTTAAAATATCTAAAAATTGTAAGAGTTTAAAAAGAGTGAAGTTTTAACTCAAAGGTCCACTTAACTGTGCTTTGGTAAAAATTATGTTTTCAAAAATAGTTCCTCTAAAAACTTTCATAAGCACAATACTCCAAAATTTTATTTATTTTTCAATTTTTTATTTTTTTATTTTCATGCAAAAAAAAACCCGTACAATAAAAATTAAAATTTTTTTATGTTGAGAATCTGAAAAGATTTAATACTTTCCAAGAGAGTTGTTCAGTATTTTAATCTAATAAACTCAAGCAAAACTTAAAAATCACAAAAAATGTTATTATCACTTTATACTAAACATCTTATTCGCTTTAAAAAACTCTTATTTAAAAAAACCTCAACTACTAAACAATAACTTCAGCAGGCAAGTTTGCGTCTTAAGTCTTTTGTTTAACATTTACTTGATTAGCACAATTAGCAGAACTATTTTAATTATTTATGAAACAACAATTTTTAAAAAACACTTTAACTAATTTCCAGTTTAAGCCACGCCTGCTAAGCTTATTTAAGCTTTTCAAAAGCTTTAACATAAATTAAAAATTTAGCTATAAATGCGATGTTCATATAATTTATTGCTATAAAGCAGCATTTACTCACTCATTGTATATATATGTGTGTGTGTGTGTGTGCACTTAGCTCGGCACATTGACAACACTTGACATGCACTTGCACGCTGTGCATTATTAATATTTTTTACGCTACTCGTTATAGATTAAACAACAGCAGCAGCAGCGCGTAGCGAAAAATTAATGAATTCACACTTGCGACGCTTTCGCGACATGAAACGTTGGGCCAGCGTTTGTCGTTAGATGGCGCCTGTGATGCTTGAGCGAACGCACGTTCACTTGTTGGCTCGCCAGCGCGCCAAAGCTAGACAAGCTATGTAGCTGCTAGCTAAGCCAGCCAGCCAGCAGACATTGTTAGCCAATGCGGTGGTTTTGTGCACCAAAGACTGGTTGGGAGTTGCTTTGTTTTTTAGCTGTGCTTTTTATTTAAGCTGCTTTATATTATGTTTTTGCTATGCTTTTTGTTATTGTGGTTTTATAGCTAATTTGCAATAGCAACAAATAAAGTGTGCTTTTTAAAAATGGCGTCTGGTAGGTGGTCTCTATTTGATAGCAAAAACAACAAATTGAATGAGAAAGAATTCGATGTTATGTTATGTTAATAACTTTTTGACTTCTCTGGTGGACTTTGGTTTGATTTCTCATTAAATTGAGCATATTTGCGAGCTAGTTTTTATGATTATTTCTCGAATGAAACAGTTAATATTATGCAGCTTTAAGCAGTTAATTCAACTTGTATATGTATAAGAGCATGGATTTTAATCAAATTAATTTTTTTTGATCGTTAATATTTTTAATTAAATTTCGGCTATATCATAGCTCCGTATGCAATAAAATCCGGTTAAGAAAAATTACGATTATGAATCAAGAGCCTTGTTATAATATTTCACAAGCTTGCGTTATTCGAAATATTATTTACTTCCTTAATTTGGTTTTTTCTTTTTTTTTTCTTCATGAACTATTAAAATTTATGTTAAATCCACTGTTTGCACTCTAAATTGACATCGATTTTTTCCCAAATGCAATGCTGCTCATCATCATCATCAACAGTCTCATCACTCACATCATCGACCTCATCAACACTGCTTCACGAACCAATTCCATTAAAGAATCTCACGATTTTCTTGTGCTTGCTGGCCAAACAGCTAACAGTTTGATTTCCTTTGATTTCGTTTTATTTTATTTCCACACTTTAAGCCGCGCATCGCAATCGTTACCCATTTATTTCACTTTGCAATAAGCTGCTGCTGTTGCTGATGCTGCTGCCCCCAAAAAAGCAATAACAATGTGAGAAATCTTTGTTGTTGCTGCCACAATGTCTCCGCTTTACCACAACCAATACCAGCAATAAAAGCACTAACACCATCGCCACAGCTCAGCAATATTTCTTCTGCAGCTAGTGATGCTTCTTCAGTTTGAACAATAATAATTCTTTTGCCGGATTGTCAATGTCGTTACAGCCCAAAATGGTTAACCACCGTTGCTGTTGCCATAATCTAGATCATTCGCCCGAAAAATTGCTGCTGCTGCGCGTGTGAATGACGTCTTTGGCACTGATTGTTGTTGGCCTCAACCACAGTCACAGCCGCAGTCACAGCCTTAGCCACTACTTGGAAAGTTCAAATGATGTTGCCAGAAATAAATAGGCAACATTTGTGATTGTTCAGTCATGAAGTCATAAATCAAGATTGCATTTTCATGATATTTGCGCAAAAGGGGGAAAAATGCATTATATTCTAAGCAATTCTTTCTTCCCCTCACTACCACATTTTTTTGAGCACCGCTCGTCCTTTAACTCCTCCTGCCTTTCGCTCTCTGCTTTTCGTCTTTGCGGCAGCTTCCGTCTCATCGCAAAAGCTGGTGTTAAATTGATTGGCATTTTGCATAAATGTAACCAACCGACCAACCAAGTGCTGGAATTTATCAGTCTCATCTAGAGCTGCCTGAACAAGGCTGGAGCAAACCTCAATTTAAAACACAAAAGCCAACGCTCAAGGGACATTTTGACGTGTTCGCTCGGTGACGTTTGATCGATTTTACACTTAATAATGGCTCGCGGCCAAATACGTTAAAGCGGCTAGTTGGTCGGTCGTTTGGTTGGTTAGTTAGCTGGGAAAGTGTCTGCAAAATCTTCAGCATGCAAATGTTTATTGAATGATAACCAAAAAACCCGTTAAACTGTGTGCTGATTATTTTTGTGAATTAAGCAATATTATGCTTAAATATAACTCATATTTTTTGATGAACATTCTTTCACCGTATAATGCAAATATTGATTTTATATAAATGTGGCTCCTTTAGCTTCTGCCCCATTAAGTTCAAGCACTTGGCTCTGACTTAAGTCATCAATTTAGTTTCTATAAAATTATTGTATAAAAAAATTATGCTTGAAAAAACTCTGAATAGAACAAATGCATATTTATACATACAAATTTATTAATTTATAGCCTTTCTTTATTTGAAGATTTTTGAAAACATGCATTTAAAATGTGGATCAATAAATTCAAATCTTTTTAATGCTGGTCTGGTTCTTGATCCAAAAGTTTCAAAGCACATATACACATTGAACTAGTAAATACCCGCCACTTCGGCAACATTATCTTCATAAAGCTTCATCCACATTATCTCCACTGTTTTGCCATTAATACTTGTAAAACCGTAGAATGATAAATTTCCTGGAAACATTTGTTGAATCTTAAGTAAAAATGTATCCATAAAAGAAAAACTAATTCAACAAATTATCTTGAATTAATTGAATAAATTTAAACTAATATGTTCTCTTATTATATACTCACCACAGGCACCACATCACCCTGAATTATGCTGCCGTATATCTTCACAATTATATTAAGATAATAAGTTTTCAGCGAATTCCAGGCAGCCATGGGATATTTGCATTGAAGTCACTGAAAGATCCATTGAAATTATCTAGAAACGGACAAATTATCTGACCTCATAGTTGGAGCTCTTAACTTTTCACATATATAGCTTTTTGAAAGGACCTTCAACACAAAATTAAAAACAGCTGCTAATTCCAACCGCTAACCTGGGTACCCAATTCCGTTCATCTGGATGTCTAAGTCAGTTCAAATTTAATTTTATAAGATATTAAACTGTAGGTATAAGGAATTGTTTTGCAAAATGCGGCCTGCTACATGTCATATTTAGCTATCAGCAGCTGAAAGAAAGAAGCAAGCATTTGAAAGAATTACTCTCTAACACACTGTGTACCATTTACCACTTTACCATACTCTGTCCATTTTTCCTAAATGTATTCATTAAATAAGTATTATTTTCAATTCAAAAATATTATTTTTATTTTCAAAATTTCAAAAATATTATTTTTATGTAAAGTCCTCCTACAGTATTAAATAACTATTGTAAGCAATTTGTATCTTATTTTGAATAAACAGCTTTTCCGCGCATAGCTCTTGTAACACTCTGAATCATAACCAATGATGAGAAGAGCCTGTACTCAACTTTTGACTTGCTGATCTTTCTGTCACCTTATTGACCGTTTCAACTTTCTCTATCATTTTCGTTTTAATTATTGGTTGCAACTAATGCCAAACATTTAACTCCTCCAACACAATTTTTTTTTTTTTTTTTTCTTTATTTCAGTCTTCAACATATGTTTGTTTGAGTCAAGCTATTTTTCTAACTATATTGTTTCAGACTCTTCTCAATTGTGTTACTTTTGGCCTTTCGCTGAAATTTATTGATAGTTTATGAGTGCAAGTTCATGGCTCACATTATTATTCATGTGCGCAGGTTCAACCCAAGGCTAGAACCGTGCGAAACTTATTTAAAGCTGCAAATTTTCTTCTGATGCTGCTGCTGCGGCTGCTGCTGCACCACAAGCAAAAATGGCACAAACAGAACCAAGTGTGTGGTCACTTTGTTGTTGTTGTTTTTGTTTTACTCAATATTGTCTAAAATTCTTGAATTGACAAATTTTGCCTGGCTGCCTGCCTAGTTTGTCGCTTAAGTCTTTTGTTCTACACAATTAATCGCCATCGATGGCAGCTCAATATTTGGCGTCGTTCCTTTTAGTGCTGCTTTGCTCCTTGTTCTGCGTTGTTTATTTTTTTTTTTTTTTTTTTTGTTGCCTGTTTACCTATATTTGCGACCGTGAGCTGTTTCGCAGTAGGTCAAAAGCGTTCACAGCGCCCACTTTTAGTCTTCTTCTCTTTTTTTTTTTTGTTTTTTTTTTCGTGTTTTGCTTGCTGCTTAACTTTACATTGAATTATTTCTGTGGTTTGCTGCTCAACTCTTCTTCATTTTTGTTGGTTTGTTTTTTCTTTTTTTTTGGCTGCTAAAGATATTCTGTCTTTTGATAGCAGCAACGACAACGCCAACAACACCAACAACACCAACAACAACAACAATTGGTGTAATGACCCGCTGCGTCATACAAACTGCTGCATTTGCAACCGGTTTCATTATTCTTTATTGTTGTTGTTGTTGTTGTTGTTGTTGTTGTTGCTGTTATTGTCTGTTAGCGTGTTTTTAAGCATCCTTTACGCCTGCTTTTGCTACTCATAAAGTTTAGGTCAACAAAATAATAAGTTTGCTTGTAGACGTTGCTGAAAATTTCGCCAAAACAAAACCAAGAATATTTTGTTTTAGCAAAAATAAGTGCGGGAAAAGTTTAGAGAGCATAAGACGCACAGTTAATTAATTTAAGCTGGATTAGCTTGGGAACTCTCTTGCTGCATTTTTAGCATTTTTTGCAATACTCACTCAAAATGGTGTTAATTAGGGATTCAAAGCATATAAAAAAAAATGTTGATTTCATTCCCAATTCATATGCTTGAAAAAAATTTTCAATTTCTAAACATTTCAAGACTGAATTCGAAGCCTTCCAAAAATAATAGTCTTCATGCCACAATTTTTTAAGTACGGTGTAATTGAAAAATTATTTTTTATTTTCCATTTATTTCCTTTTGAATAAAAAATGTTTACATACAACATGAACAACTTCACTTAAAACAAGCTCATTTATTTTTAGTGGAAATAAAAAGTTTCCATCACCAAATAACCATTTCATGGGTGTTTTATTTATGACCAGCCTCAAGCGGAATCAATATAAAGGAAGCTAAAATTGAAGATAAAAATAGTTTATTATTTCTTCTCTAGACTCTGTTGGCCAGTTTCTGGTGTCAACACCATTCAAATGTTTTTAACAATTATATTTTGAACACAACCATTAACCACACTAGGTGACAAGCATCATGTTAAGCTGTCAGCTATTTGCAGTCAAATGAATAGGTGTTGCAGATATTGCCATAAATATTGAATAAAACTTTTATGAGATCTAAGTTAATTTAACAGTTTAAAAAAAAGAGTTCCAGCAGTTACATAAGACGTAACTAGTCTTTGTGAGCGTAATTTTTTGGTAATAGTTATACATTTTTTCAATAAAATTGTTAAGCTATTTACTTCCATATGAAAAAGTTTGCCTCCACTTGTTAATGTAATTATACAAAATATTGCTGTATAGCAGCCAAAATTTATTCGGAAATTATGCATTTTATTATTTATTTCTTTTGATTTTAACGAAACAGGAAATTTATTTTTAAAATTTCGAAATAGCTTCATAAATAAATAGGAGATAAACAATTTGAACCGTTTTTAAATAAAAATTAAATAAACATATTTTTAAATTTAATCGATTATTTGTTCAAATTTAATTTATTCTTAAGCTTCTGGTTAAAATTTTTAGTGATGTATATTAGTAAAATTTAGTGATGTATGTTTCATAAATTTGGTTTTTTTTTTAGATGAACCAGCTGTGCAAGGTCTGCGGTGAACCGGCGGCTGGTTTCCACTTTGGTGCTTTTACGTGCGAGGGATGCAAGGTAAGCAAACAAACACAGCTCCAAGAAATATAAAAATGCAAAAATAACTACGAAAAAATATATAATGGGATCCATTATTTTAGTTCTTCTTGGCTCATATTTGCCGGTGTTATGTATACATAATAAAAACCTTCACTAGAAAACATAGAAAAATAATCATTAAATATTTAGTATTAAGTATTAAGTATTAAGTTTACAGTATTAATTATTAAGTATTAAGTATTAAGTATTAAGTATTAAGTATTAAGTATTAAGTATTAAGTATTAAGTATTAAGTATTAAGTATTAAGTATTAAGTATTAAGTATTAAGTATTAAGTATTAAGTATTAAGTATTAAGTATTAAGTATTAAGTATTAAGTATTAAGTATTAAGTATTAAGTATTAAGTATTAAGTATTAAGTATTAAGTATTAAGTATTAAGTATTAAGTATTAAGTATTAAGTATTAAGTATTAAGTATTAAGTATTAAGTATTAAGTATTAAGTATTAAGTATTAAGTATTAAGTATTAAGTATTAAGTATTAAGTATTAAGTATTAAGTATTAAGTATTAAGTATTAAGTATTTAGTATTAAGTATTAAGTATTAAGTATTAAGTATTAAGTATTAAGTATTAAGTATTAAGTATTAAGTATTAAGTATTAAGTATTAAGTATTAAGTATTAAGTATTAAGTATTAAGTATTAAGTATTAAGTATTAAGTATTAAGTATTAAGTATTAAGTATTAAGTATTAAGTATTAAGTATTAAGTATTAAGTATTAAGTATTAAGTATTAAGTATTAAGTATTAAGTATTAAGTATTAAGTATTAAGTATTAAGTATTAAGTATTAAGTATTAAGTATTAAGTATTAAGTATTAAGTATTAAGTATTAAGTATTAAGTATTAAGTATTAAGTATTAAGTATTAAGTATTAAGTATTAAGTATTAAGTATTAAGTATTAAGTATTAAGTATTAAGTATTAAGTATTAAGTATTAAGTATTAAGTATTAAGTATTAAGTATTAAGTATTAAGTATTAAGTATTAAGTATTAAGTATTAAGTATTAAGTATTAAGTATTAAGTATTAAGTATAAAGTATTGAGTATTAGTTCACAAAGTCGATGTAACAATGTTACAAAAAAAATTGCATGCACATTGTTAGTCTGAAGCAGTGGTTCCCAGAGTGTGTTCCGTGGAACCCTGGGGTTCCCTGTGACAAATTTAGTTTAAAAAAAAAAAAATAAGAATGTGTTTAATATATTCACATTTTCGTCGGAAAGTTAACAACAGGGTTCGTTTATGCTTAAAAATAAGCAACTCGTAAGTCAAGCAAGTTTTCGTGCTTATAAAATATGTTGCTCTGCATTCCAAGCAACAATGTTGAATCTTTGGCTTACAACTTCAGAGCAGCTAGCCTACTGAAAAATGAAGCAACTCAAAAATTTACCTGCTTAACCGGTAAGCATCAGATACGTGCTGATACTTACAAGCAGAATCATAAAAACATGCTGATATTGCGTTGCAGTAAAACAAAACAAAGCAAACGAAAATAAAGGAGACAAAAGTATAGAAACGATATTCATTGATATCGCAACTTTTCTTTTTATTGTCTACGTTCACAAATATCAGATGTATGTACTACTGTGGGCAAAAAATACCGATAGGGACAAATGCTTTTATTTTTAAGTTGGCACTACTGTTACTGATATCTGTACTAAATTACTCTTCAAAATATTCATTAGTGTTTAAGCTACGCGTCCTTTTGTAAAAAGCCTTCAATTACTTCTTCGTTTCGGTTTCGTTCTCTTCTATCGATTCAAAACGGTGTCCACGGAGCGGTCTCTTGAGTTTAGCGAAAATCCAAAAGTCACATGGTGCTAAGTCAGAAGAATACGGTGATTGCGTAACGATATGGGTCGAGTTTTAGGCGAAATTATCACGAATTACGAGTGCGTTTTTACCACCAATCGAGATTTCATTTTTCTGAGATCTAAATGATGACTCAAAATAGTTTTCACTGATCCTTCCGATATTCCAACAAGGTCAGTAAGGTCTCAGACGGTCAGTCGACGATTTTTAAGCACCAATGCTTTGATTTTGTTTGTAGCTCATCAGTTTGTAGATTTGACGTGTAGCTCATCAGTTGATATTGATGGTCGTCCTGGCCGTGCCTCGTCTAAAACGCTCTCTCGACCCTCTTTGGACATTCTGTATCACTCATGAACTCTTGTTTTCGATAGAACTTGCTCACCGAAGACCTTCTGGAACATTTTGAACGTTTTGGCAACAGAAATTGCATTCCGCACACAAAATTTAATGGAACTGCGTTGTTGAATACTTTCAGACATTATAAAAAACGAAAAATTCACGTTTAGCTATTTACAAAAGGACGTCTTTCTTAGACACTAATGAATATTTTAACTTATGATTTTGCACAGATGTCATTGACAGTAGTGCCAACTTAAAAATACAAACATTTGTCCCTATCGGAATCCCCAAAAAATTTTAAATTAAATTTACCGGTATTTTTACCCACAGTAGTATTTGATGGATATCCAAATTTATCAAAAGAGTCTTTCGAATTCGAATTATTTGTGTGAACCTGGGTAATCAAACAATCAAATCTAAAATATCAAAATAATACCTACTTGTTTCATTTAATATCTCATTGAATTGTGAAAAGTCGTTGTTTAAAGAATATTCAGGGTTCCGCGATAATTGACAAAAAATTTGAGGGTTCTACGACCAAAATACTTTGGGAAACACTGCTATAAATTTGTCAAAATGTGAGTCAAAAGATTTTTTTACGGAAGTGTGTTAAGTATAGGTATAAAATATACAATATTATAAAACTTTTGTAATATATCTTGAATGTTGTGGTTTTGCTCTGTGTTATTTACCCAGGTTAAAGATTTTTATTTTTTTAGGTTAATTTATTTTTTTAAATTATATTGTGAATACAAATTTTTTGAATATTTTTTTTCCCCCAATTCAATTAGTTTCAATTGAGTTCAGACCAGGAAATACATTAAATTAAATCAATTTTGATTATCAGTTACTTACATTCATGATGGGAAGTAGACATAGCAGCAAGTACTTTTATCCTTTTTAGTATTTTTTCACAGCACGATATCAGCATAAACATGAAGTACTAAGATTTTTCAGATATTATTTAGATAATAATAAAAATTTTAATTTCAATTGTAACTGCTACCCATTTACTTGCTATAAACAACGTTGAGAGCGCCTGCTGTCATCGCTATAAAGTTTGCTCATTTAAACACTGATTCTAGACCGTTAGAAAACGCATGAATTTTTTTTAAGCATGGCACAATAAAAATTGGCTCAAATTTCAAACTAAAGTCCGCCAACAAACCCCCCACTTTGCACCCGATCAAAAACAATAAAAAAAAAAACTTACGCACTAATTTCCTTAACGATTTTCAGTACACGGCAGGCGGCATAAATTTGTTGCCACTTTTAATTTAGAACATTTTAATGACAATAATAAAATTTGTGGCGCCTCTTTAAATTTGGCCGCAATTTTTATTAAAGTGGTGAGAAATTCAAAGAAATCAATTAAATTTTTAACTGTTTTTAACTGTTAGCAAGGCACATTCTTAGTGTTGAAAATGCGTTTTGTAGACGACTGTGCAGCGTCAAGAACAAAAGACTTAGGCAACGAACTAGTTGTACATTTTTGAAGTTATTTAGGAAAATATTTTAAGAGTTTTGAAGAGAGTGAGTTAAATTTGAGTGTGTGTTGGGAAAATGTCTGTTTTTGGCAAAATTCAAGCTGAGCCTATTTGTAGAGCGTGGAACATTTATATGCTTGGCCTCTTTGCACATATTTGGCAAAATATGCAAAAAATGCAGTTTATCTTACATAAAATGTTTTTTTATTAATAAAATTCTTTGAAAAATAACAACGTGTCTTCAGCTTTTCGTAAATTCCAGTTTCTTAAGTTAGTTGTTATTTCTTTTTTTTTTTCTTCTTATTTAATCGAATTTAACTATTTTTTTGTTTATTTGTTGTCGCCAGCGTTGATCTGGTTAAACTTCTTGCGCTTGTCAACACTGTGCAGTGCCAATAAAAATCCAATAAATGCCATACAAAATGGCTTTTAATAATAAAATAGTAACGTCTTTAATGATTCTTTTACATCTTTCTTTTTTTTCAACTAAGCAAGCTGACTTAAGGCCAAGTTTTAAAGGCAGCTTGAGCGGGCGTTTATCGCTAAGCCGTGATATAATATTTGAATTTTATTGTAGAAACATTAAACCTTTTTTTCATAACTTAAACTGGTGAGATAAAAACTCACAAAAAAAAACAATGTATACTTGTAGATATATAAGGAAACAAAAGCAAATGATACCTCAGCGATCAATGAATTTGGTAATAAAAGCTTTCAGCATTAATAGTTGTGAGAATTGCCAACTTTTGGTGGTCGCGCCAATAAAGAAACAAAGCAGCATGAGTTTGAATAACAATAAAAAGTAATAAAACCAAACCTCATTAAATAATCATTAGTTTTAAAGTGACATTTTTTTTAGCTCTCCAGCAGATAGCAGCCAATAAAAGCAGAATGAGTTCACTTAAAATGCCAAGCATTTAGCTGCCGATTGTTGTTGCTATGCTTAAGTTTTATAGAACTGCTACAGTTTTTTATAGCTAGCGTTATCTGAAAATTTATGAATAGTCTTTTTTGTTTAAAGATTTTAACTTTTTATGTAGCTTTTTAAGTTGTGCTGCTTTTTATTGCTATTTTTGCCATATCATGCTCATCATAGTCATAAGACTGCTGGCACTTGTTGGTTGCGTGTGGCTGTGGCCACGCCATTGACGCATTGATGAGCTCAATTGATCTGATTATTATTACTTTTTTTTAATTTAAAGTTGCCCATTCTGCCAACTCATGCAATACGCATGTAATTTCTTCATGATTGACTGTATACAAAATGTATGAATGATCCTGTATTGATCTGTTTTATATTGCATTGAATAATGTTCGTTCATCACTGGTTTTGTTTATTTTTCAATGCTCTTTTTTGTATAGCTTGCATAGCTTTTATTTTAAATTTAAAATATTTTTCTTTTATTTTTTAAATATATTCTAATAATCTATAGCAAATAGTGGCGGATCTGAATTCGCCAAAGGGGGCTGAGACTATACTTTTGTATGCCAGAGGAGGGGCCTGAAACGTCTTTTTGGACCTTTTTCATTTTTTTCCATACAAAAAATTCTCCAAGGGGGGGGCTAAACCCTTTTTAGCCTATATGTAGATCCGCCACTGATGACAAATGTGAGAAGTGTCTTGTATAGCTTTAAAATTTCCACTAGAATAAGAGAAAAATATTCTTTCCGTTTCACTGTTTAAAGTATTGCTAACAGTACAAAAGACCTAAGACACGAACCTACTGTGTTCATTGAACTGATAACAAAAGACTTAAGCTGCGAACTTGATTTACTCTAGAGTCTTATTCCTTTTTAAATTTAAATGCATAGAAAAGCTGAAAAATTAATTTGTTCACTTTACAAATCCATTTGATTTCAGCTATATTCACCGATAACCATTAAATAGCTCATCAGATTCACCTCAAATGCCTGCCATTCAGCCAACACACAGCAGTTAAAATAGTTAACCACCGTTTGTTGCTATTGCTACCGTTTTGTTTTTTCTTTTGTTTTTCTTCAATTTTTTTTTTGTTTTTTTTTTTTTTTTGACATGCTCCTCAGCCATCTCACCAAAAGTCAAGGTCAGCTGTCTGTCAGTCAGCATATTCATTGTTAACTTGCTTTTGAGCTCATTAATTGTCTGAATTTTGTGTGTGTGTTTGTTTTTTTTTTTTATTCAGCTAACAAAACTTCAACACTTTCAGCAACAGCTGACATCATGCATTGTTTTTGTTTTTGTTGCGATTTACAGCAGTCTTCAACGCACATCAAGTTGAAGACAAAAAAAAATTATGTTGAATTTAAAAAACAATTTGAGCTCTTTGATTAAATTGCAGTTAAAAAGGCACAAAATGTCTATAATTAGTCCAAACAACAAAAGCTTTTAAATAGCCATCAAAAAAGTTCAGCTCATTCTTACATACATAGATTATAGAAGAGCAAGTAAAGAAATCACACGCTCACACACACACACACACACTCAAAAACACACATATAAAGCAGATAATAGCTGACTAAAGTGTAACACTTAACAATTGGCTACAAATTATGGCTTCCCGCCGTGCTTTGTGTGGCATGCCGCTGCTCAACTTGCACTAATTTTTATTGCAAAGAAAATAAATAAGAAAGAAAAATAAATAATCTTCTTATTGTAGTTGTAGTGAAATGTAATTAAAAGTGCATTAAGTGCGAATTGTAAACCGATAATTTTAATGCTGAAAAGTATAGCTCTAGGAGCTAGTGTATTGAAACCATTAAAGTTCTTTAATTACTAGTTGTTGGAGGTTTTTATTTTTTATTCTTAATAATGATTAATATTGTTTGGTTTATTTATATCTTCATTATTATTGCTATCTTGAGAACTATTGCGAATTTTTTAACTCTAGCTTTATACGAGCACAACACAGAATCTTCATTAATTGGCAATTCTTCCATTGCTTGAGAAAAATAAATCTTTTCCAAGCATGGGAAAAAATAAATTTCGTGTCTTAATTGAACATTTTATCTTGAGTAAAAAAAAAAATACTGTATCACTTCTTAAACATTACGCCGACTTCTTACCAGCGGTCTTGTGCTGGCGAATCAAAGTCTTAAAAGCCCAAAGTAAATTCTATTGGCCAACAATGTTATTGAAACAGTTTCTTGGTGATACACATGATATCGTCCATATCGATTACATTTAAAAGAACAAAGCAATCACCTGCATATATAATGCAGAGCTGTTGAATCTATACGACACCGATTTGAAGCGAAGAGGGCGAATTTGGCAAGGTAAATACTCCTCCACCAGGACAATACACCAATTTGAAGCGAAAGGATGCATTTGGCAAAGAAAAACATGCTCTTCCACAAGGACAACACACCGTCACAATATTGTATAAATTGTAAAGCAAAGTGACTCGCCATCAAGAGTACCCTACAGATTTGGCCTCCTACGATTTTATCTATTTCTAAACTTAAAAAAAAATGACCCGGTCGAAAAAGATTTAGTTTCAATCCTAAGGTCATCGCTAAAAGGAATTCTTTTTTTTTTTTTTTTGAAGAATTGCCGAAATGGTATTATTCGGAAGGAATCGAAAAATTAAAAAATTTTTAGCCAAAGTGGATTTCAGCTTTCCTTCGTACTAACGATTAAACAGAGCTTACGAATTCATTGTCTTGTTTCCAAACCAGCAGAATTTCTTCACTTTATTATAAAGAAAGAAATGTTAAATTATTCTTCTTACTGGGATAAAAAGAGGTTATTTTCTTATATAGCAGGATCTGCCACTATCAACTCGATCAACTTGAAAATTTCAACGATTCTCCACTGCTAACTACGTATTTAATGTTACTTCAAAGATTTAGGATATCCTTTCAACTATTTTCTTTGTATTAATCCTCTCTCCTTTTTTTACTTGCAGTCCTTCTTTGGTCGCACCTACAACAACATCTCTGCCATAGCCGGTTGCAAGAACAACGGCGACTGCGTCATCAACAAGAAGAATCGCACGGCCTGCAAAGCTTGTCGTCTGCGCAAGTGTCTGCTAGTCGGCATGTCTAAGAGTGGCTCACGCTATGGACGCCGCTCCAATTGGTTTAAGATACACTGTCTGCTGCAGGAGCAACACTCCCAACAACAGCTGGATGGAGTTGGTGTAGGCGCTGCTGGTGGAGTAAGCTCCAATTACGAACAACTGGCACGCCTGCATCAGATACAAGCGCGGCAAACGTATCAGGACAAAACTAATCCCTGTATCAAGTCAGCCAGCTTGTCACCGACACTAAGTCTAACCACGACAGGTCTTAGTCAACAGGCTGCAGCAGTAGTGGCAGCAACGACAGCGGCAACAGCGGCAGCACAGCAGCAACAACATCGCCTGCCGCATTATCTCACGGCGACAAAGTTTCTCAACGGCATCGACAATGAACGAGCCAAGTCAGAGTCACGTCTCAGTGCCACACCCAGTGATTCAGGTGCTTCGTCAGCTGGTGATGCTGCCGATGATTGTCAGAGCAGGACAAGTCAAGGACGTGGCAGCAACCAGAGCTACACCCAACCTGCAGAAGACTCGAGAAAAGTCGAAATAAGCGAGGAACAGCAACGGGGTCAGACGCAAACAAATGTCAGTGAAAGTTGCCACAAGCAATTCATGCATATATTTCGAAGTCATTCCGAGCCACTAAAACTATTTTCCCCCATCAACAATAGTGCGACGGCAAAGAGTCCTTTTGCACCTTATGCCATTAGCAACTTACCGCCACCCATAATGGCGGGCACACCTCCAATGCACTTTCTACCCGCCTCAAGACTAAGGGATGTTCCAGCTTTAGTACCCGCCACAGTGGAGGAAGAAGTAAAACGAACGCTAGAAGTGCAACATGAACCTATTGATCTCTCGATAAAAACGCGTGCATCGCATCAAAGCAGCAGTTGTAACAGTCCGGCGGCAACAGATGAACGTTGCTCTGATTTGAGCAGTTTAGATGTGATAGCAAAGCCGACACCTTTGGACTTGACGCTGGTGCGCACGCAGACATTAACGGGCTGACTGCACACAAGAGCACACTTTTCAGTTTATTAGCTCAATAGAAATTAAAATAAAATTAATTTTGCCTAAAATTTAAAGCGATTTTTGTAAAATTAGAGAGAGGCTTTGTAAAATATGAAAACTGCTTAAATTTTCAAATTATTAAAAAGAAATTCAAGCACTGAAAATAAGAACAAAATATGCTGTAAATATTTGTCTACTAGGAATTCCCTTTGTGCCATCCAATGTACCCACAGACAGATCCATAAAAAAATTAACTAACTATTGAATATATGAAGCCTGCTTGCCACAGTTAAATGTAGAAAAGTTTCTACATATACGAACAAACTTAATTTTAATCGATAATAGCCACAAGAAATGTACACAAACTATAAATTTTATAGAGAATTTTAAAACAAAATTGCTTATAAATGGAAATATACAAAAAAATTGGTGCCAGCAAATGTACAAATTTAGTAAAATATTGTTTTTTAGGTTATACTTTTTAGTTAATAAACAGTTTTTACAATATTTTGTATATTTTTTTTTTATTAAATTATTATTTTTTTTTTAATTCCAACAACTTGAGTTGAAAAATAAAAAATCAAAAATAAGAAAGATTTTGTTTGAAACCATTTTGTAGTTGTTGCAACTCAAATATTTTAAGTTTATTATGTTTGTTTTTTTGTTTATTATGCGTACTTTGTTTATAACTATAATTTATGAATTATTTATTTTTATGTGTAGAACAATTTGTATACAAACTATCATATAATTTCGTAAAAAATAAACAATTTTAAAATATTACATTCCTTTACGAATTTTATTTCTTTAAGTTATTTTGAGCAGACGTTAAATTTATTTTATTTTTTTAATCCGTAATTTCGGCTATGAACTCGGCTATTTACGTGCAGACAAGAATTGGGAGTTTGAAAGTGAAGAAACGTGAGTGTTTTATAAAATGGAAATCTATTCCGTCCCAACCCATTGCAAAGTCAAAACATACACTAAAATATCTTCACATTATTGTTTAAAAAATGGCGCATCATATTCTTATAGCTCTTTTCTTACTTTCAACTGCCCATCAACTTTCCCGAAGTTATGAAAGAATTCGTTCATAAGCTTCTACATAACAAAAAAAGATACAGCAGTTTCAACTATGTCGGAACACAAGACCTAGAATTATTCAATTCGCTTTTGATGGAATCTCTTTTAAAAAATATTTAGCAAGAATGGATAAATAAAGCAACAGCGGAATTTTTTTTCGCTACCTAGTACGCTGTAGAGTCGAAAAATTTGTTCAATGCTAACAAGTTCAACAACCCATGTGGAGAGTTGAAATGTCAAAATTTCGCTGTTGATTATATGCCCTGATATTTAATTGGCAGCGTAATTTTGACATTTCAATAAGAGTACAGTACGACCTCGTTTAAGAGTACAGTACGATTATCGCAACACTCAAAAATGTTCATTGTTCACTTAGTAAACGCAAATTTAAGGGAGTAGTAGTACCAATCTTTTGGTAAAAAAAAAACATATATTTTTAATATTTTTGTTTTTCAATCATATTTATGAAATATAAATTTTAAACTTTTTGTGACATATTTATAAATGTTTTAAGATAACAAAAAAAAAAAATTTTTATCACTTCTTCAGCCGGTAGAGGGCGATGAAATCAAGCACTAAAAAAAATGACTTGTCCCGCTGCTGCAACTTAATGTCAGGAACAGCTAGTCTGAAACACAAAAAATCAAATTAGTTATTATTGAAGACAACCTCTTACGTGGAAATTAACCACATTTAGGGAAAAAAGTTCCGTATGTAATGGGGTGTATCCAAAATTTTCAAAAAAATTTTGCCCGTTTTTCAAAATTTTTTTTTAAATTTGTATATTTTCTTTCCACACAGCTTTTCCAAGGGATGAAACCTCTCAGAAATTCCTCCCAACATCTTATGTTGCTGCGATTATAAAGCTGGTACAGTCTCTGCTGACTTCAGCAAAGCGTTTGACAAACTTTTCCACCCCTGTTTATTGCTTGAAGTAACTTCTACCCTGAATAACGACGTATGTCATATTAAGATCTACCAAATCTGAGTATTTTACAGGTGTACATTAAGCTAACCACCATAATCCTTTGCTTTTCATTTTGACAATAATGGACGAAGATGAAATCATCAAAGACTCAATTCTTGTGTCAACTCAATTGTTGATTCTTCACATTTTGTGTGAATCATAAATAAGCGATATATTAACAGATCTGACAAGCTACTTGTATAATAATTTGCAGGCCAAGAATAAAAAGAAACCATTTTCATTAAGTCAAGACGTTCTATTCATAGAAAAGCAGTTATTTGTACAATGTTGAATTATATAGAATCAATAATCAAATTACACTGAACAACAAAATCAATTTTTTTTCAAAATAACAAGGTTCCGACAATGGATTCATAAAATTAAAAAGTTTTAGAAGATTGGATTCTTTTTAAAAACGCCAAAAATAATGAACACAACAAGTGTAGGGTACAATAAAATAATGGGAACCGGAGGAGAGGATTAAAATTAACGTTTGTTTTAATTTTGCTTTTCATAGTTTTTTGTTTGAACCTAATGGATCTTATCAGCCAAAGTGCATCCGATAAGGTTCATTGCTATTGCTAAGTATGATGTGCCAAATGAGTAAAACACTTTTTTCATAGAAATTAAACTTCTAAACCCAAGTTTTGTGCGACAATTTATCATCAATTCTAAATAAGTACGAAATTAACCCTTTAACAAATTTTATGTTTGACTTATTTCTGGCATTTAAGTTGAATTTGCAGCTTTGGTGTATTGAAAGACTTATAGTAGAATTTTATGATAAATTTTTTGTGGAATATTTTGACCCATTATATCCTTGTTTTATGGGATTTATCAAAAAAAAAAAAATAAAAGAACCCATAAATTGAGAAGTTAGGGGGTTAAAATGTTCCACAAAAATATGCCCCGTAGTATTTTACATAAATCCTTAGAACACATCCTATACCCAAAATGTAAGGATAACTTGATTTCCTATGCCAACTATAAGAATGTTCAAAAAGGGGGAAAATTAAATCCTCCCTAAAATCCTAAAATCCTAAAATAAGACTTATACGTAAACTTTCAAAACACCGATACACGTTTATTGTTTTTTTGTCCCCTCTGCCAGAATCCGTTGTCAGAACCTTTACATTTTTTTTTTTTAACAGTATTCTTAAATTATAAAAAATATTCAATTCGGAAATTACCCAATTCAAAATTTAAAATTTCACCTCCACGAAATTCTAAGGATGAATGCAGGTAACACTTGCATCACAGTTGCTTTTTAGTTAAAATGCGTAAATCGAGCGTTCAAGCAAGCAAGCTCCTTCCTATAGATATCGGGATTTTAAAAATAAATTTCTTTACATAAGCCTTTGTATACTTTGTTTAAAAATTTGGATATTCAAATTATTGACTAATAGAATTGAAAAATTTATTAAGCATAATCTGTTGATGATGTTTTCATTTTAAAACTATGTGCTACCGACACAAAAACTTTTGCAAATATTATACAAATAAATTCTTTAAATCAGCTCTTCATTAGCCGGAATGGGGAGTAAAACGGATGAAACACTTCGCCTTGAAACGATTCGGCGTATTTTTAACATAATGTTATGCAAAATTAAATAATTATAATATAGTATGAACACAGTAGCTTTTCAACTGCATGGTTCATACATCGAGTAATTATAATATTTCCATAAAAATGTCACGCATATGGAGCATGTCTTTGATATTCTTATTGAAAACATCAACCTTAAACAAAAACACAAACACTGACTGCTGCTAAGTAACAGAGTTGTAATGTACAACATTTTAAAGTATATTTCAAACTTTTGAGAGTAACAAAAGAGTACCCAGAGATATATTTCTGTATTGCATTTATTTTCCTTATATCTTTACATTTTGTATAAAACTCATTTATTGTAATTTGTATTTGTATCATAAATAAGTTTTATTGTAGTTTTGTCGCATTATAATTGACAGACTTCGGAGACTATGTCGACGACAGGCGGTCAATCAGTTGCAAAATGGCTTTCAAAGAGGAAAGAAATATTAAAATAAATGTCGGGTTTTTTGAGCTAAGGCTTTTTTCCCGACGATAAATAATTATGTGTTTTTATTTAATTGTTAAATTTCTAAAGTTCACCTTTTGTTGTGAACACATTTTTGATACAAAATTCTACATATCATATAGTTTTATGATACATATTAACCCTCTCCACACCTCCCTTAAAGCCCCCTTGTTGAGGTGTAGGGAATAAATACACAAAAATTATCATATTTGTATGAGAGCCCCCCTAAGGAGTGGTCGGAGGGAATAGATCCCTCAAGAAAAAATTTTCCTTTTGCAAAAGTAATAGGGGTCGGTCATACATATTAACCCTCACCGGCCCTCTCTTAAAGCCCCCCTGTTCAGGTGTAGGGAATAAATACACAATAATCATAATTATTGTATGGGAGCCCCCCTAAGGAGTGCTTGGAGGGAATAGGTCCGCCAGAAAAAAATTTTCTTTTTGCAAAAGTAATGGGGGTCAGTCATACATATCAACCCTATCCGGCCCTCCCTTAAAGCTCCCATGTTCAGGTGTAGGGAATAAATACACAAAAATTATAATATTTGTATGGGAGCCCTCCTAAGGAGTGGTCAGAGAGAATAGGTCCGAAAGGAAAAAAATGTTCCTTTTGCAAAAGTAATGGGAGTCAGTCATACATATTAACCCTCTCCGGCCCTGCCTTAAAACCTCCCTGTTCAGGCGTATGGAATAAAAATTGACACGTGCCAGCAACAAAGCTGTGTGATGTTTTGAGTTTTGTGTTTGAGGAAAAAAAAATTAAAACTGGAAAAATTATTTTAATTTTGAGCGTAAATAAAAATTGAGAAAAAACTTTTTTTTAGCGAAATGGGACTTTTTTAGCAAGACTATATTAAAGAGTAAATCAATTAACCACTTAAAAAGCAACTTTTTTTGGTTAAAGTTTCACTTCTACCGTGCGTGGTGGCCACACACATATTTTGTTTTTTTTTTTACAAAAGCCAACTTGTATAATTTTACTACCGAGTTTGTCCCCGATATTTCCCAATTTAAGATAATATAAATATCCCTAATATATTGATTAGGAATATATTCTTTTTTCGAACATTTTTTTATTTAGGCTTTGAACCTAAGGATTTCATGCGTAATTCAGTCAAGTCTGCCTTGGTTCGAAATAGGGTGATAGATTGGTGGGAGGGAAAGGGCTATCAAGTAAAACATGAGTAGGATGTTCATGTGACATTGAGTTCTACTATCTTAACATTGAATATAAAAGATTTTGTTCAATGCTTTTAAATTCAATTAAATATTTATCTCATTTGATGAACAGCATTCTTAACAAAAATGAAATTTATTTCTGAAAAATTACGAAAATTACCAAAATTAAACAAATTCTTGAATTTTTCTGAAAATCTTATTGTTAAATGTTAATGTTAAAAAAAAGTGTTTCGAATTCAAAGTTCCTATAGAAAATGTAACATAAGGGGCAAAGACCAACACAGCTCATAAAAGTTAAGCCCACTGATACACTTAGAAACTTTTAATATTGGAGCTCAAAACACTTTCCACACATCCTTACACAAGAGGCATATTCCAACAACTGCAACTTATATTGCGTATATTTTGTTATTGTTGTAGTTGTTTTTTTTTTATGGGCAAAGCGAGAATTCATAATGTTTTCCTGATTTTTCTGAACTGCAAACACAGCAAATGCCGCCGTATGTCATTTGTACGTTCGACAGAGCTAAGCTATTGACATGACGTCCACTCATGTGACGACGACAACAACGAAGACGACGACGACGACGACAGAATAAAGTCAGCAGACTGGCTGCAGTTTGACTGACATAACGACGAAAAAACGTTTAAGTAAACGTTTTAAGTCAACATTTTGACCACCGCACTTAAAGCGCACACAAACAATATTATTTTGAGATTTTCGTAACTAAGGCAAAGAAGAGTTGTAAAGAATTGAAAATATGACTTGAAATGTCAGAGAACTTGAACGATGGCAGCTAACGAAGTTTAGAGTAGAACATAAATCATAAAATTTTATCTCAACCGCTGATGAATTCATTTGGCCAACGAGCCAAGCAACTATTTAGTTTGATAAATCAATTGAAAAGTCTTCATAAGCAAAATGAGCTAAGCTTACATTAAAAATTAAGAACTAGGCATTTTTAAGGAATTTCAGAAAATATTCAAAATAACTATTTGTGACATTGAAGAGCTGTCTATATATTTCACTAAAACTGTAGCAGAAACAAAAGACTTAAGCAACGAACTTTAAAGCGCCCTAAACAAACGTTCTTAAAGTGTTTAAGAAATTTGCAGTATTTTTGTTATGTTTGAAGTTTGACTTTAAGCAGCATCTCGTGAAACATTGAAACACATAAAATTGCTTTCAAAATTTTTGACCACCCAGTGCTCGAAAATTTGCCCTCATTTGTTGTTTGAAGCGCATGAATGCTGCTGCTTCAAGTAATTCAATATTTTATATTTCACTTTATTGACTTTTACGGAATTAACTCGTTACATGATGTTGTTGTTATTTTTTTTGTTGCTCTTGCTCGTATTTTTTCGTTTGTTTTAGTTTTGTTGCTTTAGCCTTAAATCTACAAACAATGAAATTCAATGCAATAACTTAAGAAATTCAATTGAATTTTAAGTACCTACCTAGAAATTGCGGCCTTAACTTCTTTAAGCTGCTGTAGTTGCTGGCTTTTTAAGCCAAAAGCGATCAACTTGGCTTAAGTCAGAGATTTATTTATGCTTAAACTGTCACAATTGAGGCAATTTTTCTGAGGCAGCCCTCACAGCAACCAGCAGCCAAAACGTTAAATATGCGCACAGACTGTTGTTGCTTGTTGTTGTTGTTGTTGGTGGTGGTATTGCTGACGGATTTCAATTGTGATTCCAATAAATTTAGACAGAAAGTGGACAGAATGAAGGCAAAAGTAAAATCAGCTTTAGTTTTTAGATGCAATACAAATGAAAATATAAAAAATTGAAAGCTGCAGCAATTTGTGGGTGGCAGGGAAGGCACTCAAATTTGATTTATTGGTTCTATGCAAAAACACATTACGTTTGAAATTAAATATTAAAAAAAAACAATTACTTCTTGCTTTGAAAGAAAAAAAAATCTTCTCTCGCCAAGCTTTGCCACTTTATGCCATAAACAACAATTTCACGCATTTTCCTTAGCTTTCGCATGTACCATTACAATTTTTATGGCTGCTTAGCAATGTTTGTGCTTTTAAGTGCTTGTGTGCCAAGTGTGTGTGTGTGTGTGTGTGTATGTGTTTTTCTATGTATATTACACACACAACGCATGTACGCGATCATTATCAGCGACACCAATAAAATGATTGCCAGCTATCGGCAACAACAATCTATACATGTCTGCAAATGTTTGCCGCGCGGTCGCTTTGCAGACCAGTTCAGTGCAAAGCAGTACACTGCGGTGGTGCTTTAATGCTGTGCCATCCCGCTTCAATTCATGCCAGTACAGCGGGCCGTTCAGCAATCATAACGTGTGCATAAATAAATAAATTTTTGTTCAAAGCACTTCTATTTTTTTTTTTTTTTTTTTTGTGAGTGCTTCTCTAAACTACAACTACAAATATTGCTCGTACTAGCTGTTAGTTGTTGTTGTTGTTGTTGTTTCTGTTGTTTTTATTGTTGTTGTAAAGCTTAAGCCTATTTCATGGTATTGAGCATATTGAGTGTGTAGCTGCATCCCATGGGGCGTGTTTGTAAAAATTGTCTGAACACAGTTGGACACACTTGTGGCCATAACGCATTGAGGCGGCGAGAAAAATTAGCAGAAAAAGCACAACTCATACATTTAAACATTTTTAATAAATGCATTTCTTGCTTGCATTGTTTTTGTTGCGTTTTTTTTTTTAATTTTTTCGCCTTTGTAAGACCTTAACAAGCGACAATCAGGTGTTAAGCAGCATTAGTTTTAGCGAGTTTCAATTTAGGCAAAAAAAAAATATATAATGTTTGGAAATAGAAAATTTTTATCAAGAAATAGCTAAGCAAACAACAGTTGCATCAGAAATTTTATAAAACATATGCATTTTCGTTTATTTTTAACAAAAATAAAAGTATTAAAAAAATGAAAATAACTGAAATGAAGTAAAGTTCGTTGCTTAAGTCTTTTGTTTTGCCTGAAAATTTTGTTTGTGAGACGAGCAATTCTAGTTAAAGCTTATGTGAAATGGTTTTTCTTATTTTGAGCTTTTATAAGAATGTTTTTACTAGATATTTAAAGAAAAGGAACCAACTCAAAAAATTAAAAAAACAAAGTATTTATACCTAGATGTCAACCAAACTGAAAACAAAGCAAATACTCACGAAAAAAAAAATAATTCTTCATCTCGTTGCTACTTCTCACGGCATGCTTTGGCCAAAGACAACACTTTGGCAACGCATAAATTTTCACAAAAATGCGCATGCCTAACGTTTAAATCGCAAATAATATAAAAAAGAGTTCAACTTCACATAGTTCATGGTTCAATAGCGTAAAATTTGTACTTTCAGTTATTGTTGTTGTTGCTTTTGTTGTTTTTCAATGCAGTTGGCATCTTTCATTTTGGCCAACAAACATGCACACAGCAGCGCGTTTTGCATTTTTAACATTAAACGTTTGAGCAGATTTACGAGTGCACACACAACAGTAACACAAGCCACAACAACAACAACAACAACAACAACAACAACAGCAACCAACAACATTGACATGCAGCCATATGCTAATGTATCATCTTCATTTGATTGCATATGAAAAAAAAAAACAAAAAAAATAACAACAACAGCAACATGCTGCAGTAGCATTGAAAATTCAAGCGCTTAAAATGAAGTCAAAGGAGCACGGTTAGAAGCCAACAAAAAAAACAAAAAAACACAAATAAATAAATATTCAATTTAAAAAGAAAATCTGGCAACCTGTGGTTTTAAGTATTTTTTAAAAGCTAAGCTGGCTGTAAGTAGCGCGCCAACATGAAGTTATTGAGGAGATTTAACGTGGAAAGAACTTAGTTAAAGTAAAAATTCCAATGAAAAAAAAATTAAATGTAAAAAAATTCCTTTATAAAAAAGAAAAACAATAAATTAATTAATAGAAAAGATAATTATGTTGAAGCAGGGGCGTCCAGGTGACGATAGTCTGTTAAAAAAGATTAGTCTTAAAAATATATTGGGATGAAGGCAAAAGAAAGGGGGCTAAAGACTTTAGAATGGAGTAATTTCTACAAGAACTGTGCCGCGAAGACTATGAGCAGCTGGAGTGTGTGCAAGATCCCACTAAAAAGCCATTCTTGTCCGATCAAAGGCGTCGCAAGCACTTGGAATGGTGCAAGGTAAACAAATCTTGAACTGTAGATGACTACAAAAATTATTTATTCTCAGACGAATCTTAATTCAACATTTTTGGTTGTATGTAGAATGCTTCATGTACGCCGAATAGTCGTGTCGAACATATGGCGCAGAGTGCACGTAAAGAATATAAAAATAAAAAATAAATAACTGGTCATTTCAGCCCTTGAAAGGACTTCGACCTAGCTTCTTATGATCAATTGTGTTATGCGTATTGTTAAGTTTGTACACAATTGACCGAGAAATGGACCTAAAGGTTTAATGCCGACTCCGAACGGCGATGAACGGAATGTTTTTGTTCTCAAGAAGCTTTACATGGCATTTTGATTACTCTCTGAGGTTTGCCATTGTCTGCAGAGAGGTGGCGGCCGTACAGAAAAATCATTTCAATTATAATAATTTTCTGTCGCTGCTGGGATTCGAACCCGGCTCTCTAGGTTCGTTAACCTAGAGGTCATGCACTCTAATCAACTACGCTAAGGACGCCACGGACGCCATGTAAAAAATATATCAGAATACCTGTCCGGATTTCACTAAAAAATTAAAATAAAATATTAAACATAATTAAAATAAATTAAATAATTTAAAAATTTCTAAGAACTCTATTTCAATTTAGTTCTCAGTTGCTTTTTTCTTCAAAGCACATCTTCAACTTATTCCCAGCAATGCTCATGTATTGCGCTTAATACAAAAGACTTAAGGCACAAACTTGATTTGATCAAAAATACTGCAAAAACTTGACTAAATCAATCATTGTTAACATCCTAACAAAGCACACGCAACATCTGCTTGTCTTAACACGAAAAATGAAAAACTTAAGGCACAACAACAGCAGCATTAACTACGCTCTTGTTGCTCACTCAACTGCTGCCAAATTGACGCAAAAAACGCAACAAAGCAAAGGCTTAAAAATATATAATAAATAATCTTATTGCTCAGCAATTTGTCGCAAAATTTAATTGTATTTTTATTGCTGGCTCACGTTGTACGCAGCATACAAAGTAGTTGCTGTGCTTTTTTTTTTTTTTTTGTTTGTCCACTATCAACTCCCAAAACGCCGCCGTTGTTGACCCAATTTTTAGTAAAGTTATTTTTTTTTTCCTTAACTTATTTTTCGATAACTAAATTAATTCACTTTCCTTGATGCTGCACAGTCGACAACCAACGGTAACAGCAACTCAAGATGAGCGCGCAGTTCCTGTTGCTTCTTATTTCGCATGCGCAACGCGTGTATTTTACTTTTTTTTATGTACATATAACGTGCAGTTCTGAATTTTATGTAGCTTAAAAACTCATTACAAAAATAATAACTACTGGTAAACATAAAAACCACGACTAAATATTTTAAAAGAAAAAATCAAAATCTGGCAGGATTTTTAAAATAAAAACAGCAAAAGTGAATCACGAATATAATTATTGGCATTTTTACGATTTTCATTAAAAATACTTTAAAAGCTGTTTATAAGAAAAAATAAGACACAATGCATAAACATGTTATTAAATTTGTTGTTGTTGTTGTTGTTGTGGTTATAACACCTGATCAGGTTGTAAATGGCTTAAAATTTGTACTCGTATATTTAGTAAAGGGGCGTGAAGCTTAAAAGCCTCAATAAAATGAATCATGATTTTTGATAATATTTTGTTTGTTGTTGTAATATTAAACAATTTAAAAATCAAAGAGTTCAGAGAAGGAAACTGAGTACACTGTTATTTTAAATTTTAAAAAATTTCCGTCAAAAAGTGCTTACAAAATGTGAGTTCTGTCTAACTGAGATAAAATTAAATATATTCTTATCTAGATAATGTTATTTTATCTAGATAAATGTAATGTAAGTTACTTTATCTCATGTACATCCTAGGGATAATTCAATAAACTTTCGGTAACTTATTCAAAACTTGCAGATTTTAACTCATTTATGGTCGAATATCATTTTATCGACTATTTTTCGAACTTAATTATCGACAATATAACTCTGCATCAGTTCGTTAACATTTTACCATTCACGTATTTGAATTCGTTTAATACTGCAATGATCTGTAGACGTTCGGTTTGTGTTTCTGCTAAGCTAAGTGTGATAAAAGCAACGCTTTCAACCGTCCACAGTTTCACAAAATTGACGCTAGGTGCTGGAAAAGTGCTGCCAGTACATGTGATGTTTAAGAAGCACTGAATTAGTTAGTATTTGGCTGAATTTTACCTGACATCAATGTTGCCAGTTAGAGGAAATAAAAAAGCGTGCATACTATGAAAAGGTATTTGCAACTTGAAATTCCTAAAATATTCGATCCAAATAAGACAATTGATTGCCTTTAATTTTTTGTAGACAGATTTCTTTATATCCAAATGGAGCACCCACTAGCATAAGAGTATTTATGAAATCTATATATATAAAAAAGGAGTTTTTGTGTGTAACTATGCAATATACTCCTGAACTACTCATCCAATTATTTATAAATAAAAAGGTACGTTACATTTAATGTTGACTAAGTATTTACTAAAGTATTTGAAAGTATTTACTAAATACTTTTAAATAGTATTTGCAAGTACTTGAAAATTCAGCTCTGCAAATACTCAAGTATTGGTATTTGTATTTACTTTTTCAAATACCAAGGAATTGTGTTTTTTTCAAATACCAATACCTAGTACAGTAGAGATTCGCAAAAGTTAAAATATACGGAAAAGTTAACTAGGCTTCTATCGCCACAGGAAACTCTAAAAAGTTAACTTTTGTGTCAACTTTTCTGAGTTGTTATTTAATCACCCTTTTGTTTTTTTTTTATGTATATATGGAGAATAAGCTGTACAAATAGACCAACTTAAAATAAACTGTCCAATTAGTAGCTCTAAAGGCGAAGGCGGAAGATATCTTTACAGAAATCTACCCAAATAAAAAGAGAATGATTTTATGACAAGTCACGGTTGGTTCTTAAAATTCAAGCGCCGGTCTTAAGGCATGTGGAGATATTCTATTTAGCAAGACTTCAGCCTTTCGTATTTCATGCATATTTATTCATATACATATAATTTCAAATTTCACTATTGTCCTTAAAAAGTTAATGATTCACAAAAATTGACAGGCCCAAAAACAAACGGGTTAACTTTTGTGAGTGTCTACTGTATTAGTATTTGGTATTTATTTTTCAATTACTTAGGTATTTCTATTTGGATTTGTATTTGTATTTGAAAATCACAGGTCTGCTTTCGAATCATTTCTTTCACCACTCGTCAAAACAATCGTTAATTTATTAAAATTGATTTTTGAATATTTGCAATAAAAATTAAGAAAAGAATTACAACTTTATTTTTGAGAAAAATAAAGAGTTCCAAAAATAAGAATACATAAAATATATAAAAGTCCATATCCGTGACGATGTGTAACGTTTTACACTTACATGAACATTTTCAAGGTCGCTTTATTCGTGAATAAACTGCCTACCATAAAAATTTTTGCCACAAACACGCATTGAATTTTGGATTGTCGCTAGCATCGAATAAGAGTCGTACGTTCTAGCGTTATGCTACATTGTTTCTTTCAAACGGACAAACAAAATGCTATTAATATTGCACGCATCCTGCTCCGTTTCTAGTATATCACAGACACAAACCAATAGCATTCCAAACATTTAATTTTCAGCCTAAAAGCATACACGAAAAATTTGTTTGTTACTTTTGAAAGAGCATATTAAAAGGTTTGTTTCCATACTCACTTCAAGTAACTTTACGAGGTCCTCACTCAACATAGCATCTATGGTGATCAGGAAGCAGGAGACAATATTCAATATTCAATATACATATTCAACATAACAATAACACATAAACGACATAATAATCAACAATATTTGCCTCTGATTTCAAAGGCTCCGTCAACGAGTACTATGCAAATGCAATCTAGCATTCAAAAAGTGACAAAGTTTAGAATACATTCGAAAATTACTAAAATAACAGCTGAGCTTATAGAAAACGGAGAATACTTAATTAATTCCATTTTGTATTGCATTTCTTTTCAGATACTTCCTCTCTCTATTTTACGCTAAAATCTCTTATTCTTTACTTTTTAAGAAGTTTAACTTCTGTCACGTAAACGTTGCTACACGCAAGTTTTTTTTTATTTTGAGGTATAAAACTAAACTTAAACTTTGAGGTATTTTAAAACAAATGTTGATTTTGTAAAGAAAAATAGTACTGAGTCTTTCTATATTTTATCTTTAGTTTTGGGTTAATAGTCGTATTAATGCTTTCATGTGTTAAAATTACTGCTAAACGGTGTATAATCTATAGTAATAATGCTATTAAATAAAATGTCATCTTATGGTACCTGACAGTGAGCATGTTTTTATAAAAGTTTTGAAAATTTCTATGAGATTTCGGGAAATTATATCAGTTTCAATGGTTATAAGATAGGAATGGCTACAGCAAATTAAATTTTAAAAATGTCGAGTTTTGTTTACTTTTGTATTTATTGACAAGAAAATTATTTAAAATTTTGGAAACTAGTGAACATTTGAGTCCTCAGTGCAGAAATTATATCCAGAAAAACGAATGCAAGCCTAAAACTAATAAGAATATAAGTAAACACTTTCCATAAGCTGCTCGTCAACACTTTCCATCAATCGCTCGTCAAGTATTTTAATGCACATATGTTTACATAATTTTATATATTTGTAATAAATAATATATATTTATTAACAAAATATTTTATCATTAAATAAATTCTATTCATTTTTATTTTTAATTTCTTTTTCAAACCTAGATAGTTTACGGCTTACCGAGTACCGATCATAAAGATATGATCACTTCAAACCATAAATCAGTTTTATAACGGCACTTAAATGATGGTTTGGTTACTTGATACTTACATTCAAAGTCTCATTTGATACTTCCCAAGCACTAACGTTAGCACATCACACTATTTAGTTCTTAGCTATGCCGCTATTTGTAAAACAACTACGACCTAAAACCAAAGACACAAACCTGGTAGTTGAGTACAAGAACTTCCATAGAATCCTAAACTAGAAGGAAATATATCTGCTATGAAAGCAATCGTGGGTAATGTCAACTGTAACTTTAGACATTTCTGAAAATTTGTTATTTTCTTTAAATTAAATTAATTAAAAGCAGACATTTTATTATAAGTATATTTATTTCAGCACAAATTTCAACAATTACATTATTATCAAAATTGTTCTTATACTAAAATAAATGCATATCTTATAACAATTTTGCAACATGTATAAAATGTTTTTATTAGTTTTTCGCTGGAAGATATTTTACTATAATAGGAATAAAAATTATATAAAACAAAATTAACAATTTCGACTAAAATATTTTTCTATTAGAATGTTAAAATAAAAACACGAAACAAATTGATTGAGTTCTTAAAGCTTTTTTATGAATTTTATAAATATTTTTAAACAATTTTTAGTACTTTTCCTAAAACACTGAATCAGTTCAAAAAGTATTGGTTCTGATCAGAACAACTTCTTCTAGTAAACTTTTCCTCGCCTGACTTCAATTTGAAAACAGATGTGTCTTGAAAGTTTTTCAAGATATCGAAGTTTGTTATTTTCAGTCTTATTGCTCTGCGATCTCCATTAAATTAATGAAATTTAAGCCATATCTGGCGGTTTTTTTTTTTTTTTGACCCTGCAAATCTCAGCCAAATCACATTTTATCACAATAACGAATGTGAATTTAAATTTTATGTTCAACGCTATTCCATTCGCCACTGTTCTGCCTCTTTCATTTCATTTAGCCAATTTTGATGTTCCTCGCATGACATGCAACTATGATAGACAGACACTTCTCTGAGTTGTTTTATTTTTATATCTGCTTGATTTTTGTTGAAGATACTTTTGATGGACTTCAACAGTCTTTTCAAATCATCTTTTGGCAAAAATGCGTGCTTTTTATGCAACATATTGCTTTGACACTTAACTGAGACGGACATTTTTAGTGTTTATTGAATTGAAAATAAAAGACTTAAGAAACAAACTTGTGGTGAATGCACGAGAGTATCGAATGATGTCCTTTTCTTGGCGTATTCTGCTTTTATATAAACTTTAGCTACGAAATGAAATTAACACTATTCTCTATATTTTTGTTGCACTCTTCTCATGTTGTTGCAATTTGCTTGTGTCTTCTCTGTGGGGTTTTCCCAAGAGAAACTTTACTTTGGATTATTACGCAGGTAGTTTCGTAGGAATTTCCTTGAATTTATTCAGTTTTACCGACAATATATTTCGCATGCTGATTTCTTTTACTTAAAATGTTAATTTCATGCATGTATATTAGTGATTCTTTAGCTAATTGCACAGCCTAATTTCTTGTACATAATTCCAGTAAATTTTGTATTGTCCATAACAATAGCAATAAACATAATCTTATAGATGTCAAATGATGAAATAAACTTTTACATCCACATGAGTTTGAGTTTTCAAAAAGCTTGTATTAGAATATTTTTAACAAAAAATTAAATATAAAAAACTTATAGCAGTTGTCTTTTTAATGTCTTAATAGTTTGAAAAGAATCAATTTTAATAAAAAATAATTAAAAAATTTTGAGAAAACAATAAGCCAGATTACTGATAACATAAAAAGTGTAAAAGACTTTTAAATGACGAGTGTAATTTACAATTTTTTATGAATATTATTTATTGTTCAGTAACATATAAGAAAATGTTAAGCGGATATTTAATTTTTTTGAAATACTTACCCACTTTGGGTATTTTGCACCTTTTCCGTTACAACTTTCAACATAAAAAAATTATAAAAAAATATTTATGAATATAAAAAAATTGCATACATAAGTTAATATGGGTATTCAGAGAATAATTCTTTGGATGTACTGAAGAAAAAACTTTTTTCGATAAAAACATGACTTTTTCACACCAGCTTCTTTAGACTTAGATTTTATTGAAAACTATTTTCCATTGTGGCTATTCATGATTTCCAGTGAATACATTCGTTTACGAATATTTTGGAAAGCTATGTATGGCAAATTCTAGACTATGAACATTAACGTTATTAACCTTAAAGTAAACTTTGGAATTAGAAACACAAAAGAATTTTTGGGTCATATTGAACATACTGAAAAAACATACTGAAAACTTCCCAAGTGGAAATTGCATAGAAAACCTGAGGAAAAAATTAAATACAAAATGTGTTTTTGGATTTATTTGCTTTTTATTTAGTGCGAAAATTGAATTGATGTGGAGCAACTTTCACAAACTGTGAAGCGATGATCCGGACAAACGTACTTCACGCATTTATCACATAGAATGCTGTGTTTATTTGAATTGGGTAGAGGTGGCAACGTACTCTTTTGCGTGTTTTTGGTGCATGGATGAGCGGCTGTAGTTGTTGCTGCTGTTTGACCCAAAATTCGCTTGATGGTTGTAGTGTTTGGTTGAACAATTTGAATAGTAAATTGTAGTGTTTTTACCATAATATTTTATTAACTTTCCCACTGTTAAAAAAAGAATTTTCCTGTCAGAAAAAAGTTAGTTTTTAAGAAATTGTATTTTTAAAATACAACAAAATTTACCATGAAAACAAAAGGATTTTACTCGTTTATTCGATAAAACTTTTGTATTTTAAAATCAATGTATTTTGTTTTTGTGAATTACAAAAATTTACTAAAAATATAAAATTTCTTCACAAACGTATACCTCAATGCCAAATGTTTCAAAAAGTAAATATCCCTATGTTTTCAATTTTATTTAATTTTGTTAAAGACAAATCATTTTAAATATGAAAAAATGTTCTTAATAAAAATATATTTAACTGAACTTTACATTTTAAAAACAAATCCAAATCAATTTTTTAGAGATTTAATCATGATATTTCTTTTTTAAAACTTCAAATAATAAAAACAAAATTAAAAAATGTAATAAAAAATAAAAGAAAAATAAACAATTTATTCAAAAAAGCTTAAAAACCTTTAAGAAATTTATATAAAAAAATGATAAGCAAATTGTAAGAATTTAAATCTTTTCTTTCTTCTAAAATGACTATAGGGCCGAAATATTTTGCTACCACCACCTTTTAACGGCTTTCTAAATACCTTAAAGGGGGGTAAGGTTTGACAATTTTTTTTCATTCTTTTTTTATTTTTGTTTCTCAAAGTACAACATCTGAAGAATATTGTATATCATTTTTAGGTCATTCGGAGCAAAACTAACGAAGTTACAAGAGGTTGAATGACCGTACCTCTAACTTAGTTAGTCAGTGTACAAAACTTTAAATCGATTTTCCCAAACATGTAATTTTTAAAGTCGGTGACTAGCCTACAGAAAAAAACTACTGAACCGATAGTTTTGAAATTTTTTTAATTACTAACAATTTTACAATAACAAATATGTAGATATTTTTGTCAAAAATCGTCATTTTGGCGACAAAATGGTGCCAAAAATTGAACAATTTAAAAATTAAAAAAACTCGACGGGACTGGAGAGATAAAATAATAAAAAAATCAAAATGATTTTTTGGTTTCAGATAATCCAGTGGTGCTGTAGGCTGGTCACCGCACAACAACTTTTTTTCGAGGCGCCTGCGGAGATCTACAATAAATCCGTTATTTCTATCTATTTTTAAACAAAAATTTTTTCAAATATTCTTCAAATGTTGTACTTTTATATAAAAATATGTAACATAAACCCACTGTAATAACTTTTTCTAAAAATATTCATGAAAAAAAGTCTTTTTTAGACGAAACAAACCTTACCCTCCCCTTAAGTGAAAAACCTTAACTGTAGATAAAGTTTACATAGATTTAGTAGTAGATTTTGTGCTAATAATTTCTACACGCATACAAATTTATAATCAATAAAAAAGATCAAATTTAATATCAAGAATACAACAGATAAATGCAAGTTCGAAATTATTTGGCAAAACGCAATAGATATTGTTTTGCAAAGAAAATATGAAAACGAAACAGAAACCAGTCCCAAGAAGTACGCACTATTATACCATTTCTACACAGAGAGTTTAGTTTGAGTTTCCAGTATAAAGTTGAGTTGTGCCACTGAACGCAAAATAAACTCGAGTGTTCTTCAGTACATTTTTGCAGGATGAAACTCAACTAAACTCAGCTTTATTTCTGTATTTATCAAAATTCAATTTGAGAAATCCCTAACAGTATGCTAATGTTCTTATAAAAAAGGCACGTTCAGATGCAACTTGTACAATTTTGTGATGGAAATGTCAAAAGCAGCTGATCTAAAGTTGTGCAATTTATTATTTGCAAAAAATTATCAAAAAAAACGAAGAAAAGAACTCGGGCAAGTGTAGAAGATGAGGTCTACATATTAGTTTGGGCCGATAAAAATTCCAAATTGCGCAGCGCAAGGAAGAATTCGCATGTGTATGCAGAAATGGCTGCAGACTTGCAATCAAATGGAATTGATGTCACGGTGGTGGATGTGCCGAAAAAAGATGAGAAAACAAAGACATGTCACACTAAGCACAATTCTGCCGACTCATCTCTGTGTCTCAACAGCTATGGTTAACTTAAAACCAAACTCAAAATAAACTATCTGTGTAGACATGGAATAAACATATCCAGCTCTTTCAAGGTGTTTCCATCTGCAAGCACTATTCAGCACTAGCTTCAGAGCGCATTATTGGCCTTACTTACACATCATTGCTTAACAGAGTTTCCTGAAGATATTTTTCACCGCTGCAAAAGTCGTTTGCAAGGTGGTTGCAAATTTCAACCAACTATCGATCATTTTCCCCATCTGCACAAAAACCTCTTTAAAATTTCCAAAAACACTCAGAATTTTGTAGTTTTTCTTATTAACATAATATTTTATTTATATACATTTTATTTTTATTTTTTTTTTATTTACAAATTGTACCTTACATCAATAACTTAAATGAAAATTTTAAAGCAAAACAAACAAACCGGAAGACAATGATTCACTTAAAATTATGCCTAAAACTATGCTTTAACTAAAAATGTTTAATGTTTACAGCTTAAATTAAAAAAAAAAAAAAATAATAATTACAATAAACCTACGCTAAAGATTCTGGAAGACATTGATTTATAATTAAATTGAACTAATTTTGATTTTATATAAGTTGCATAAAATAAAAAATTTAAAAAGAAAATATTTTTTTAAGTTAAAAAATTTCACATATAAATTTCTAAGTTGCTATCACATTTTTAAGTTACCAGAATTTGAAGTAAAATCAAATCTTAAAGCTTTTCAGTTACATTTTTTTTTTTTTAGTTCTTGCACAACACTTATCTACTTAGCCTGGTTGTTTCATTTTCGCCTTCCGTTGTTGCTGCGACAGCAGTCCAAAAAGTGTTTGTCGGGTCAGAAACAGCTTCTCTTCGACCACTGCACACAGCTCCAGAGCAAATCCAGACATTGTTGACAAATATTGTGTCTTTTGAGCTGCAGCCAAGTTGTTGTTTTGTTTATGCTTGTAGCCATTTTACCGCTACTCACTAGGTTGGGGTCTCGCTGACATTCCGGTGTGGTATTCTGATCGAAAACAATCACCGCAAGATGCCTATTGCGCACTCATAACTAGCGTTTTTTTTTTTATAATTTTATTAATTAACTATTTTATTTTTCTACTCGTATTAAAGCCAACTTTTTTTAAAGTACTTGCAGGTCCTCGGGACCTGCTAGCTGTAGACAAGCGAGCTGTTCACGCTCGCACGGATGCACTTGCAGTGTATGAATTTTCCAAAATTGTGCAAGGTTTATATACGTTTCAAAACAACCCTTAATGCTACGACTGTGACCAAAATTAGGTAGTTTTTCTGCCATTTTTCATTGTAGGTATTTGTTGTAGTTGGACTTGTTGCTTGCCTGCGCCGGAGTTTTTCGGAATTTCAAGATTTTCTCTTTCATTGCAGCAAGGTTAGGGGTGGATTTTTAGCTGCATCTATTATTACTCCTACAGCGTTGGTTAAATAATGACTTAAGGTAGTTTTGTATTGACTCTATTCTCTGGGTTCTTTGTTGACTCCATGGGTAGTCGTAGCCGTTACTTTGATTTCGTCCTGACTGCATTTCACGCTTTGTAACTGTACCAGAATTTTTCGACAATTTGTTTAATAGTTCTTTTTTTTCAAGGCTATGTTATACTACTATGGCTACTCTATGTAATATTTGTATTAAAAGAAATCTTCTTAAAATCCATTTGGAGTCGATGTGGCGTTTATATCGTCAATTTCAATAAATGCAGTATTCTGAGAATTACAGTTTTTGGAACGTGCTCATATATATGACACGATGTGCTTCTTATGCTTCCTTGCTGTGATTCTGTAAGTTTTTCATACTATTAACGTAGAAAAAAAATAAAATACAGTCTGTTTCAGAAGTTTTGGGTTCCTTTCATGTAAGGCATGCTTTTTCAAGAAGCATTTTTATTTTCATCTATTAACCTGAAGTATCATAAAATATCTATTTATTTCTTTTTTTTTTTGGGCTGGGGATGCTTTTAAAGGTTTTTTTTCTGGTGATCTTAAAAATTGATGATGAATGCAAATATTTGTGTTCAAATTTTTCAAAAGTTTAGTGAACATTGCTTAAAATACGAAAATTCCGTTTTTTAATTCCGGGCGAAAATTTATTCTTAATAGGGCTGAATAAGTGCTTTATATAAATATTTAAGTACAAGTTGGAATCAATATTATTAGAAAATTATTGTTTTTTCTTCAACCAACAATTTATATGAGCAAGAATTTTAGTGTATGATTCTTTGAAAAGGCATGACATTTGGAAGTCTAATAACTTTAAGAGAGACTTTTTATTAATTATTGATCCCACTAAACTGCCCACAAACATACTCTCAAAGGATTCCCAATACAGAGGGACATGCCGATCATTGCTAAGCATTGATATTCTGTGTGCCTGGCAACAATTTTGAATTTATATTGATTTAAAAAATGCGTTTTTTAATGAAATATTGGCCTACTTCTAGTTTATTAATTTTTAAAAGAAATAGCGACTGAGTTTTTCATGTGATTATGTTGAAAAAGGAAGGAAGACTCTTTTAAACTGTAGATTTTTTACTTTTTCAATATAATTATTGCTTCATATAATAGCACGTTTTCGGTGAAGTGCATATAATTTGAGAAATTTTTGTAATATATGGGCTGCTTTAAGGCTTTGTGGACTTACGGTCTTATTTTTACTATAACATGGTTCAACAGTTCACCAGTTGCTGAATCTTTTTCTACACAACGTTACAGTTCCACTTCAACAGTTCACCAGTTGCTGAATCTTTTTCCACACAACGTTACAGTTTCACTTTTGAAATTAAAAGAGATTTCCACATTCTATTAACATTTAGGACACTTGTCTTTTTAAGACACTTTTGACACACTTGATTCCATGTCAAAACACCCACGTTTCTGACATCACTATTTTTGAAACTTTTGAAACTCTCGGGGTTGATAGTTCTCCTGAAAAGTATAATATGTACATATTTTTTTATTTTTATTTTTTTTTTTTTTTAGAGATATACACTGTAAAAATGTAAAATTTTGATATTTATTTCATAAGATTTTTATTTTTTTTTTTTTTATTTTATTCATTTTGTATTTTTGTAATTTTATTTGCATAAAAAGTAATGGTGTAGTGAAAGAATCATGTCAATTTCTCAATTCGTTTCTGAGTTATACTCTCAAATACTCCCTTAAACACTGCCACAGAAACAACAGCGCCACCTACCGGGTAAATTTAGACATAAACCATTTACATATTCAGCCGCACACACCCCAAATTTCATCAAAATCGGTCCAGCCATATAGGAGGAGTTCAGTGACAAAACCATGTTCAGAAGAATTTTTCTATATCGCCCATTTCAGATTGAGGTGACCTATCAGTCGCACTGACCATCTCCGATTTGGCTTAAAATTTGTTTTGAGGTTGGTTTTTTGCTCGAAACCCAATTCCGAGTTTAAAGTTTCAAAAAACTTTTTTTGCGGAGCCACAGCCATTCGAATGCCCAAATAGGGCCTATATTTAGACACCGTAGATCAGTCAATTTAAATCACATTTTTTTAACTAAGGTATCATTGGAATAGTTATCTCCTCTGTTTTAAGGATAAAATATAAAACTTTTAAAAAAATTGCTATAAATTGACCCATTGTTAATTTCAAAGTTTAATGCCATGCCAACAACAGACGCTATAATTTTTTTTCAGTTTTTTTATTTTGGTTTTTTGTACGTTTCAATACCTTTCCAACGATATAAAATTAAGGTGTGTTCTTGAAGCGTTATGGCGTGAAACATGCAGTTTTAAAGAAGTTTCAATACAAATTCAACTAACCTTTCTAATAGTACCTTATTTACGAAAATCGGATTTATTTTGACTGAGCTAAATCGTTTCAAAATACACCCTATTTTTGCCTTGAAAAATGGTTCTAAAAATGTATAAGTTCGGATTTGGTTTTCTAAGCAATAAACCAATCTAGGCACAAAATTTGAACCAAATCGGAGATGGTCAGTGCGACTGATTGGTCACCTCAATCTGAAATGAGCGATATAAAGATATGAACTTTTCGGTATAAGAGTAAAAAATCTTTTGTAGGCATTTTTTTAAAAATTCGTTAAAAATAGCAATCGCTGGAATCCCAAATTGAAATTTTGTGTAAGCCTTAAAAATTAAAGGATTATAACGACACTATGTTCAAAAGGTGAACATTTTACTGCAATCACCATGAAAAATGTGACACAAAACTTCAGGCTAAAAATATTTAAAAAAATTTCATAAAAAGAGTCCAAAAAAGTACACGACAAGAAAGACTCATTCAAGATATCTAAGAAATATTTGCAATTTTTTTCTGTACGACTTACGGTTTCGAAGTTTCAGCTGTTTGAATACATGCACTAATTGTATTTTTTAAGATATTTTAAAATTTTTTACAGTGTATAACTTAAAAAATAAATTGTTTTCGCAAAAAACCAAAATATACAGTAAAAGTTATTTTGACGAGCACTACTAATCTACAAAGTTTAAAAAAATCTGTATCACAAAGATCAGATTTTGCTCAAAAATAGCCAAATTACTATGGAATCATCGATATACAAATTGAAAATCTAATACCTAAAATGGTGGTGAGCGCGCTTGTGTCCTTGTATAACCTTGTAAAAGCCTCACAACTGCTTCTAATATGAAACTAAGGCGAAAAGCATTTCGGAACTTGTGAGTGAAAAAGTATTTTCATCGAAAATACTAAAACGCAACTTTCTAATTTTTGTGAGCGAGCTTGTTTTGCTTGCTTCGCGATAAGTAAGTAGAACGCACTTTAACGAAGTTATTTCCAGTATAAATTGTAGTGTCCGGCCGAATGTGAAATTTTGGACGAAGCCGAAGACGAATGTTCGGCCAAGTGGAAGTATTCAGCCGAATACCGAAGCCGAAACCGAATATTAATAAAATTTTTTTCAAGTACAAAAAATGATAAAATTTAAATTTAAAAAAAAAAAAACACAAATATTAAGTTCGAGTTAAACGCATTAGTTTTTCTGCTTGATTTCTGTCAGCATTGCATTTCTGTAGCTTTTACGACTAGATACAAAATTTCTTTCATGTCATTTTGCTGAATTATAATATTTCTGTAATTGATTTAGTAACGTCAGGATGACATAGAAGATACTTAAATCGATCTAGTCGAGAAAAACTACAGAAATTCAATACTGACTGAAATTGGCAGAAAATTTTTGGCGTAACTCGGTTTTTTTTATATCATGTATGATCATTTAAAAGTAAATAAGACGGTCAGGTAAAAATAAAAAATGTTTGAGTTTTCTGCCAGTTCGTTCAACATGTACGATCTTATCAACCCATGTCGGTCGCACCATGATACAATTACAAGGTAGGTTCATATTGGGGAGCAGGGTGCGCTAGTTTTCAAAATCAACTGGTAGTTTTTAGTTCTTCTAACTGTTGTTGTTACTTTTTTCGTTTGACGTTTGTAGCTTCTACAGCTTTGTTGCTGTAAAATTTCTCATTTGAGGAGCCATCTTAAAATGAACTTACCTTGTTCTATTTGAATAAAGTTTTCAACGAGCGAAAACCAACTTATGGAAGAGCAGAAGAAAGAGAAAAACAAAACGAACAAGTGTTTCAAATATGGAATTTCGAACGGAATTCATCGAATTATACTGAAATTTTCCTAAAGAATTATAGAAATATTTTTAGTTATTACAAAAGAAAAATATTCGTCTATTGAGGCCGAAGACGAAGACGTAGCCGAAGGTTAAAAAATCGGCCGAATATGCCGAATACCGAAGCCGAAGCCGAATATTTGGTCGGACACTAATAAATTGATACGAATTTGATGTTTTTTCAAGTTCGAAAATATGAAAAAGTTCGAAGAGCTAAATATGACAAATAGGATGCGTGAAGTAGCTCAATAAATTTGGCCATTGAGGTAAGAAATTTGGGTCAGGTACATTATTTTTATAAAAAAGCTTTCCTTTTACCAAATGCCGCCTTTTTTTATTTTATACCCTCATAATACTCGCTATTTTTTCAGATATCCATAAACATTATTTCACTCGCATAATAAAAAAAACTGACGCCATTGCCCTGCCTGCTGATGGAATAATCTTCATCTTCTACGGAGTAGATTAAGCACTCACCCCACCCCCCAAGTGCGCCCCGAGGCGATTACCCCATGCTTTTCATCCATTGCTAAGAATAGTTGCAATGCGACTAAAAATAGTCGCGTTAAGATTAATTTAAGTAATCAGCGACTTTCGTATGATGGTGCCGATGGGTACAGCTTTCTCAAATTTTTTAATCAACTTGCTTAAATGCCTGCCGTGTCTTATTCTAATCTTGTAGCATTTTTTTGTAATTGTCTTAAATTCTAAAATTTACTCCTTAGAACACATATCGCACAATAAACGTAAAACAGCACAACTAAAATTTTCCAAAATGGACTTTTTGCAATTAATCAATTTACAGAACACATCTCTTACTATAGCAAAAATTTCGTTTTCATTACCATCTTCTTTAACTAATAAAATATCGTTATGAGTGTTTTTATGTTTTTTTAGTTGCTGCTGCCAAAAATACCATTCTTGCCAATGATCCTAAAAAAACAGCGGCATCTTTTAAGGTCACTGCTGAAAATTAAATCTAAATAGCCAGCATTTAAACACTTAAAAGCGATTTCCAAAGCATTTGTTACGATTAGCCGCCTGAACAAAATACAAGCCAAGCAACAAATTTGAACATTTGTTGCTTGCTGCTTAAACTTGTTGATTCAAGCAAAGTAAATGATAATAAAAATATTTACACCTCATATTTCACAAAGTACGCAAAATAACCTAACTAAACACTACCGGCAAACTTCAGTTTAACAGTCAAAAGACCAAAATAATAATCACAAAACATCTTGAAGTATTAAAGGATCTCTGTCATCTTTTAACAGTGGTCAAATGCTAATCAAGCGTTATTTGTTGATGAAGCCAAAAATTAAAAGTCAACAAATTTCAGCTTGTCTTTTGTATTTGCTAAGAGCTGCAAATATTTATGCTGTTGCCGCAGTGAGCAACAACAACAACAACATAAATAGTAGTACATCAGCAGTAGCGAGTACAGCAGCAACGCCTTTAAATTATTAGCGAGGACCACTTTAGAGGGTCAGATATTTGATTTAGAAACAGCTGCAAATGCTTTGATTTAAAAGAAACATTATAAGTTAAAGTATAAGATGCCCAAATGTTTTCCTAAATTTTATTTTTTTAAGAATTTTGCAGATTATGACTTTTATTGATTATGATATTTTCGAAACTTTCTTTATATAAGCCTGATTTAGTTTTTTATATATAACCCCTTCAATGTAATTATAAAATTTTTACAAAAATTATTGGGTGAGTTAATACAAAAATTTGCTTTCAACTAGCATAATAAATTGAATTTTCTGCAGCATGATGCTGAAGCATGCAATCAAGGTCAACCATAACAGCTTTGAAACAAAAGCAGTGCCTTTGTTTTAAAAGTTTTTGTCTGTACAATCGGTCGCATGTCTTAAATCGAAGTAATTTCTTCTTCCATAAGCGTCACAGCTGAAATTGAAAATATTTCTTAATACTTCAGCTATTAAATGCCTCTTTTTAAAGGCTTGCGTCACTTATCGGTCGCAAATCTTAAAGTGTTTATGATTATCAAATCAATTGCATATCGCAATTTGTTTCAATAACAATACATTTCAATATTTGCGACTCAAACGCTTTGTGCCTCAAGCAGTTTATCCTTACTGCAAGAGTCCTTTTGAATTTAATGCATGCGACAATTTATTTTTAGCTTAGAAGCGATATAAATATTCCATTCATTTATCTTGTACCTTAAGAAGAGTTTTTGCAAGCTTATAATTTATCGGTCGCATGCGACCATTTTTAAGTCGCAAGGCCAAGAAGCTTTATAACTCATCTATTCCTTTATCTTGTACTTAAAAAAGATTTTTTGCAAGTTTATAATTTATGGGTCGCATGCGACCATTTTTAGGTCGCAAATCCAAAGAACTTCCAAGATGAGAAGGCATGCCTTCTGCATATTTTTTTCATCAAATTTATCTCATTTGAGCCAAGGAATACTTTAAACGCCAATTTATGTAATTTATGAAAAAAAATAGATATGTAGCAATCGTCGCAAGCACATGAATCTAACATTAAACTAATTTTCTACCACAACCTACCTTTCTGCAAACAGTCGCAAGCGCTTGCGTCATAAGTTCAGTAAAAAATTGTTCAGTTTTTACTCCAAGATTTTCTCTACTTATTTAAATACCTTGCAGGTAAGATGTCAATGTACACTCTAAATTTGAATAACAACAATATAAGAATGCCTGCCACTTAATAAAATGTTCAAAACAGTATAAAGCTTAAATTGTCGAAAAAGAAACAAATACTGCACTTTGTCGCTTACTAATGGAAATTGGCTCCATTACGTGACATCAAAATTAATAAAATTTTCTTTACTTTTCCTATTTCTACACCATTTAGCCATTCAAGGATCTTGTCCATCCTTGAAGAAGAGTCTATGTTCCTAAGGCCACCGATGCCACCTTCTCCGAGACTCAAATGTTGCAGCCTGAACAATTATGTCATTGAAAAAAGAGTAGAAACAATTTAATTAAAACAACATTTAGAACAAAGGATATAACAATCAAATTAGCAGGAAAATCGCAAATTTCACGCCAGAATAACGAGTAACTGTGCAAGAATTGAATTGACAAAATTTGTTAACTGTCTCGAAAAGACAAGGCGATCTTTTGATTTCTCTGGAATTTGTTGACTTATCCAAAATTGGCGCAGCACACGGTGTAAAGCAGAGTAAACAGCTGGAACGAACCAAAGCACAGTTTGGCAAAAAGACAAGCGAGTATTTGTTTGAAGCAATTGAAATTCACACAAACGTAACAAATTGATTACTGAAAAGTTGGTTTTTATCAAAGGACTCAAAGTGACAAAGTGAAAAGAATGATATGTAGCGTAGACATGATGAGTCAGCTTAAAAGTAGGACAACATTTCAGGCGTTACGAATTGTGGCGAAACGTTAGCAGAAAACAATAGAGAACTACCGGCAGCAACTACTGCTGAGTTCAGGCGCACACGTAAGGACGCTACTACTGCCCTGCACAATAGAGCATACGTTTTCGGTCCTTTAAAGCAGCAATGAGGTATCTTCTTGCTCTTCAGAGACATCATAAATCTGACTTAAGCAATTCGTAATGCTTGATTTTAATGCTCAGTGTCCTGTTTCTTTCACTATGTGTTCTTTTTCCTGTTGGACCACGTTACGCTGCATTAAGCAACATTGTCACTTGATTCATTTCGAAAAAAGAAAAACCCAACTTTTCTGATCCAGCCAACGATTTGTTCCGTATCTGTGAATTTCAATGATTTTAAACATCAACTTCTCATTCGTCCTTTTTGTAGAACTTTTAATGTTAGAAGCTACGTTACAGCTGTTTGCAGCGCTTTATGTGATGAGTTCTGGTTGTTTAAGATAAGTCAACAAATTCCAGAGAAATGAAAGGAGTTCTTGATTTTATTGAAAACAAATTTTTACTTGGTTCGCTGTTGCTCTTTCTACTGCCATGAAATTTGCGATTTTCCAGCTAATTTTATTGTTATATCTATGTTCATAATGTTGTTTTAATTAAATTGTTGACTTTGGTATTTTAAAAAAAAGTGTCCTTTATATGCTGTTAATGTTTATTTTGTCCTTGGTTGCATGCTTCGATTTAGGTAAATAGTTGAATTATCTCAAGTTCCAAAAATGCCTGATAGTTTAAAGTAAAAATAAAATTTAACTCCAAAATTAAACGGAAGTGAAACTTAAAATCGTTATTATAGGAAGATATCCGCAGTAAGATGCCTAAAAGAAGTAGTTCAACTTATATAGTTGAGATGCCTACAGTACAATAGTGGGCGTTTTGAATACAAATCCATTCTGCATTGATCCCAATTAGAGGAAATTTTGCTGAAAATTTTAATGAAATTGGTTTTTTAACCCTTTAGAAAAAGGACGCACAGTGGCTCGATAACAGATTTCTCGTTGCAAAAATTATAACTTTTTAATGAATTGAGCAATCCCGATAGTTGAATGTGAATAAAAAAATAATACAGCTCCTTTGTGGAAAACTATTAAGTTACATAATTCTATTTCTACACTGAAAAAAAAAATTAAAATTTACGACAATTCGACGAATTTTGTGTTTTAAAGATAGCTTACAACAAATTTCGCCAAAATAAGAGCAAATGTGTTTAAAGCTTTTGAAAAACATATAAAAAAAAACGCACATTATGAACATATTTTTTAACAAATTGTGCTCAATTTTAAGTTAATGTTTTTTTCAGTGTATTAAATCATTATTTATTCATTTGCTTTTATTTTTATAACTTAGTTCAATTAAATCCTCAAATCGATTCCACACCCATTAGTTCCATTAAATTTTCTTCAACAAATATTTATCTACTGGCACATTTAAACTCATTTTCGCGCTAGATCAGCAATAAAGGACTCTCTGCCTCTCTCCATACACACAAGGATCAACAAATAGCTTACAATAACATTCGAAAAGTCATGCATTGTAACAAGCCGCATATAAAAGCAGCGAGTAAATCAAAATTTCGTGCTTAAACATCTGGAACACGCAGAATAACCAACAGAACTTACTAATCAATGGCAACGAATTGGAACGAATCAATTTCTCAGCCAGAACGAAGGATCAGTAAAAACTGTTGTGGCTATAAGAAATCAGTAGGCATGAATAATTGTTAAGTCCTGCAGGACAGGATAATAAGGCTAGAAAAAATAATAGAGAAGGAAAATCGAAAAGATCACAAAGAAGCGTAACAAATTAAGAGAAAATGACGTACATGTTCTGAAAGCAAGCATTGATCGAGCACATGAGCAAAGCATTCTCGTAGAAAATGGATCGTGTGTCAGGGCAACCTGAGGAAAACAATGATGAGCGTTACTAATTTGTGCACATGTGTTGCATTTGACACTTGGAATCATCGGTTCATGTGCCAGTTGGTCGCATTTATTAAGGATGACTTCCATGTTTTATTTAAAATATGGTCAGCGATTATTTTTTTGTTTTTTATTTTTTTATTGATGGGTTTTAAGCTTAAACAAATACTGCAGCAGACCTTTTTCTAAAGTAAATACAGAGCCATTAAGTAAATGATGCATTATTTAAAATTTAAGTCGAGAAATTAGTTACGGTTTTTTTATCTTAAAGAAAATAGTTTCAGTGAAAGAGGCGCCAAAATGTTGTTTAAAGAAGATTCTAAAGAATCTTTAAAATGTTTAAATTCATAAAGTGAAAAATGAAACAGCCGTTAAAATCGTAAACTTCAGTTAATTGTGAACTTTATTTTTATTTATTTTTAATTTGCTAAAATGACTTTAAAAAAAAACTTTTTTAAAATCTTATAAATTACTTTTAAAATAGTTCCTACACATGTGAAAACTTTCAATATCTAACAGTCAAATACGAAAAACCGAAATGTAATTGAAATTTCGAAAATAAACACTAATTGCACCAAATCGAATACCATATCCCGATCCATAAAATGCTAAACAATTCTAAATTGCAAAATTCAATGCAGTTCTAAGCATGCGCAACAAATCGATTGGGTGGTCTTTATACTAGAGCGAAGCGTAACGTTTCTGGTGGCCTCGCACAGCAGCAGAATCAAAGGTGAAGGCGGCAACTTAGCTGATCAAAGCAATGCTTTCTGCTTTTGTTGTAATTGTAGTAATCGGCAATAGTTACCGATTTTATTGAAATTATCAACAATTGAGTGTACACTGGAAGGAGAGTACAAAATCAAGCATTTATCGCAATGAACACAAAAAGACATCCTGTTGTGCAAATATGTAGTAAAAGGAAGTCTATTGTATCATGAAGTCAGCGTAACATGCTGGGAACAATATTTCGGCAGCTTATGCACCTATATAATAAATATAAGATATTAACATTACTGGCCCAATTTGGAAATAGCACTCATTTAAGATAGTTCTCATCATAATATAGGTTTTATCAACAAGAGCTGTTGGATTTGTTTTTTAATAAAAAGGACAATTGTTTGGATATCTTTTAAATTTATATTAAATTATACAACTGGAACTATTAATAAAAATTGTTAAAAAATTTTTTTTAATTATATCTATACTATTATATAAAAGGGTTCTCTCGAATTTGATCGTTCAATCACGAGGTAACTGCTAATTGCTATAAGAAGCGACCCTGCTACTGGGTACTACGTTTTTGTTAAACATTTTTATTTAATTATTTAAGTATTTATGCATTTTAATCTATGCTGCCATTGTATGTATAAGTAGCACAAAATAACAGCAAACAATAGTTTAAGCTCTTTGTTGAGAGAGAGAGGTGATAGTCTACAACTCACAGCGCTGCCATCTTGAGTGGATAGTTGCACTCATGGTATAATAATACAAGGTAACATTGACAGTTGCTTGGGAAAACATCTTCTGTCAAAAAATTTACTCAAAAAAAGAGCGCTTACAATCCGCCATTGAAAACAAAAACAATGTTGAAAACGTTGAAGTGAAAAAAACCAACAACCACAGCAGCTGCAGATGCATATACACAAAAAGCTGTTTTTGACAGGAGATGTTTTCTTGTAGAAGAGAAAATAAGCAGTTGTCAATGCTACCTTGTATTATTATACCATGGTTGCACTTAGTTAATTCTGCTGCAGTGTTGCCATAAGTCAAATATATCGTATATATTGTGATTTTACTAAAATGAAACGCTTTTCATTTCAATAAGAAGCCACTCTTTACATTTCAGTAAGCAATATTCTCAACTAAAATAAAATGAATTAAACATATTTGATTCTTGAGTCTATATTTAAAACATGTTTTCATATCATATTTATACTCCCAAACAACGCTGGGAAAGGGGTATGCTAGTAGTATATAAATTGAAATTATATACTAAATCAAAGAAATTTAAGAATATCTTTCAAAACTGCCAAGTTACTATCTGTTAAATCAATTTAATTATATGCAATTGAAACACTACATCTCTTGCTGATACACCCTTTATAAGAGATACAAAAACTGACTGGCTACACCAAATGACTGACTGTACAAAAGTGACTAGCACTATTTTACGTGTATATGTAACGTGTAAATGTATTATTATATACATTTGAAATTTTTTGCGCCTTTTTCAAAATGTTTAAACCATGAAAAATTCAAGAAGTGCTGACATTTCAGATTGTGCCACATTTAAAGTAAAGCTATGGGCCTAAAAACTTAAATAAACATATTGTTTTTAATTTGTGATGATGTTGGAATAGACTCTTTATATCAATGTGCCAAGTTAAATTATTCTAACGAATTATTATTACTCAAAAAACAATCCAACAATCTGTCTTATATTTTCGAAATCCAAGAAAGGTACTGATTAAAAATAATAAAAATAAGTAAAGACTTATCTGCACTAATATAACGTTAACCATATATAACAAACCCTTAATATACTCACAGCATACCTACATATACCATGCCCAAACCATACACCAATCATACCCGTACCAAACCCATGCCGTCTTGTACCATAGCCATACCATTTCCATACCAAACCTTAGCCATACTCATACCATACCCTACCATACCAATACCATTTGCATACCATAACCATACCTTACCAATATCATTTGCATACCATAACCATGCCATACCCATAACATTTCGTATCATAGTCATACCATACCAACAAACATCATACCCAATCCATTGCTAGTACTAATACTAAACAAATACAAATACTAAAAAAACTTGAATAGAACCATATGTAATGTTCCAAAGAAAAGGGGTTCATCCTCCTGGACCAAATTTTTCAGCAGAGCTAAAAATAGATGTTTGGGTAAATTTCATCAGTTTTCAGGTTAAGGTTGGTAATACTGTCCAGACATGTTCTGAGCATTTTACAATTGGTTTTAAGTCGATTATTAAATAAGAAATACCAAAAAAGGAAATTTTCCCCAACATCTACCTCCATGAAAAAAGAAAACCTTTTCTTCCACCATATATTTTTAATGGAGAAGCTAAGGTCCATTTTAATTGTCATGCTTTGAACATCAATATCTCAAAGCTTTGAATTTTCATGCTAGAACTTCAAAATGCTATAAGTAAGCTAACTTTTGAAATTTTTTTTTTTTAATCTTAATATTTGAAAAAAGGAGGAGCTAAACAGCAAAATAACAACAACTTCAATATGCTCTGATAGCGGTAAACCGCTGTGATCGAATTTCGAAGATACACATGAATTAAGGCTATGCCTAAAAGTATGATACGATCTAAGTTAACCTTGATACAGGGTTGCATCGAAGTAGATAAGAACTTAAGCGTTCTTCTGTCAAAATAAATTCCAGGCAGTAGGAGTAGAACCTAAGTAGCTTGAGTTGATCACAGTGAAAAGTCATACAAAACTACTGATGAGTTGGTGTAGCGGCCAACGAAACCGTCTGTATAGTCACGCTGTGTGATTTGCTCTATACAGAGCCGTTGTTGTTGTTGTTGGTTGTTGCCTGCTTTGTCTTCGTGTTGTCTTGTTGTCAACATGCTTGGCCTAAAGTTCAAATTTGCTTTCAAATTTTTTTTTTTTTTTTGTGATTGAGGTGTCTTTTTGTTCAAAACAATATATAATTTTAAGAAATGCAAAAAAACGAACCTTGTTTCCGGGGAGATAAGATTGCTTTTCCTGTGAAACAATACACATTATTATCTTTTTACAACGTTTCCATACCCATATCATATAACTTTCAGCTACTTCTGGTTAGGTCCACTTTATACAAGATGTTATGAAGGGACCTTATTTACTCATGTGTCAGTTCACTTTTTTTTCTTTAACGGAATTTAAAAAAATTCTAGATGGGAAATTCATTTAACGATAGATAATATTTGAAAAAGCTGGGGTTATCTTGGACTTGGACTTAGAGTTCTTGGACTTACTTATTATGATGGATAAGTCCCATTGCAATTACATGGAAATTTCTTATTGAAATCTGTTAACTTTTTAATGATGTGCTACATGATGTTCTTAAAAAATTTTCCAATATCTATTTAAAAACGAACACCCTTCAAAACAACAAGAAAAAAAAATCCCCGTGCTTTTACCTTGGACTCAAACACAGTTCAAAGTCCATTTAAAAAACCGACTCATATATCAACTTAGACCGAAAATATCGTTCAGGTTTTAAAAAGGACGGCAACGCGATTTTGAAGATATATGTAGCTAAATGCCCCGACTTTTGCAAAGATTTCGACACTTGTTGAAGCCTGTGGAGCGATCAGTCGTCATTGAGTCGTCACTAAAAAGTGATGTGGTTGAATTTGATTTTTTTTAGACTTAAACAATGCTTAGGTTATACCTCCTCAAATATACAAGATTATGCCTTGCGCATGTCTATCTAAGTCATGATCGACATATTGTCAAAATCAGCTGTTTTTCACTGAGCATAACATAAACAAACAGAACTGTAACTGAAAAATAAATCGCACAGAACTATTTCGCCTATATTTCGCCTCTTCTTGCACGAACATAAAATCAGTGAGAAAAACAGAGCAAATGTCTTTTCCTATCTACGTCACGAAAGACCGAACGTCTTGCGCAGAACGGTGCAACTTTTTTTGCCTCTGTTGACATAATCTGATTTCTATTATTTTTGATACCACCTAATAATGAGGAGGCATTGTGTATGTTCGGAAGACGGATGTTAGTTAAATGGGGAGTGGCAAAATAGAGTAGTGCCTGAGAAAATTTATTTTAAAGACGGGGATCACTTTTACAGGGTGAGTATTTTACAATTTCGAGCGGCTTGAGAAGTAATTATCTCGGTAACACGAGTTTCTATTGGAACATTAAAAAAATTTCAGACTCTGTACACCATAAAGATCACTGCCGTCAGTTTAATTAATGAATACCTTGTTTTTAGATAGCAACTGTGTACATTTTAATAAAAAAAAAATATAAAAATTCCACAATTATTAAAAAAAAATTATTTTTACTAATTTTTACAAAGCCAAAGAATGAAATTTCTTAATTAAAATCCCACTCTTTGAAATCCTATTTCTATTCCTACTCCTACATAGACCTAAACTGGCTGACTACTTTCAAAGTTGGCGCTTAAAACAAATCAGGTATTAATCTAAATTTAATGATCATACCTTATCGCACTTTTAAAACCTTAAACGAACCTTTACAAAATTTTAATGTGCCTTTTTAGTGGATTCAAAGACAACGCCTCGGAAGAATTCAACATGCTCAAATATTGACACTTCACATCAAAGCGGCAAACAAGCGCAGCGCTTGTTTTAACAGCGAACACATCGAAACAAATCAAACGCAAGAAAACATATCCTTTTGACAGCCAATTGAGCCGCCACCATTAAACGCTAATGTTGAAGCTAATTTTGGAAACAAACAAAGATTGGAAGAACATATCGACGTTAACTTAATGAACAGAAGGTAATCGAATCACGAATTGAGGCTAGCACTAAATTAGCGACCTCTTAGAATGTTCGTACACTGACTGCCAGGCTTGTCTATCCTGCGGTAAAGGATAAAGGATAAACACTTAAATTTGGGTTTATTTAAAGCAACTGTTAAATATCTTCGAGGTCACAGCAGCAGCGATGAGCAAAATACACATGACTACTAGAAGAAAATACCTATCGAAGCACACGTGTTAATGGGATTTCCTTTGATGTGTGTACAGGATAAAAGCCGCATATGATGAGGTCCTAAATATCTACACTTGGTTACCCACATGCATGATTATAGTGGGCGAAAAAATGAGAAAAATTATGATGCTGCTCAGTGTTGAGCGGCCAATTTCAAAGGCAAAAAATATGCTGTACTCCAAAACTGCGGCAGGGTAAGCCGAAGCCGAACACGCATACGATGATGACAACCGAGTGAAATTAAACACCGCATCTCATGAACTCTAACAGGACACTCAGCAAAGACTCATTATTGTTATTGAACGATTATGCTGACAAAAGGATTTTCGGTAAATTCTATTTCTTCTCTATTCTTGTGTTCGTTTCTGTTTTGAAAATCAAGCAAGCGTTACGAAGACCACCAAATAGAATGAATTTTCCGCTTTGATGCTGCCGTAACGAGCAAATGCTCATTGTATTTTGTGTGCCCTAATCACACCAGGTGACGCTGCCAGGTTTGACACTGTAGCTGAGAAATATTACAGCAAACTAGACAGGATATGAAAGGACAAGACAATGCAAGGAAGTGCACAACTATTGCGGGACTGTTTTTGATTTTTTTTTGCAAAGAAATGATGCCGACAGCTCAGAGAAGTGTCGGGAAATTTAAGACATTTTTAGGGAAAAATTTAAGATTTATTTTCATGGAGTCGGGGAAGGATATGTTGGCGAAGATTTGTCACATTTTTTAATGATTGAACCTTACTTTTTCGAAGCTATCTATATCAGCATTCTAGTTACTTAATTCGTACAATTCTTTTTTTTTCTTTTGAAACTCGACAAGAGCCTTAATGTACAGTTTTTTAAAAATAGTATTTGAGACAAATTCTACTCCTAACCTGGAAAAGTTTTGAGAATAAGGTTTTAATAGAGATTCTTAAAGAATCTCAAGATTATTATGTTTTATTTTTTAAAATGTCTTTTTAGGATTTTCCATCCACTCTCATTCAATCTACTCTCTTGCTATCTGTTTATTTATGGCATTGAAGTATCTTTCAAATTTTAAGCCCAGCTCTGTCGGCGTCTGGAGTCCTTTGCATACAATACATCCTCATTAAGGATAAG